>QVRM01002284.1:0-173683 GCA_003439945.1 Dermanyssus gallinae
AGCAGTCAATATTATGGTGATGGCCGTTGCGATTTCGTTTGATCGCTTTTCCCGTGCAACGTATCGGCGTGATTTTGAAAAATGGAGAAAAAAGAGTTTCGAGTGGTTCTCAAGCATTTTTATTTTAAAGGTTGGAATGCGACCCAAGTGACAACTGAGTTAGACGAGGTGTACGGTGACTCTGCGCCATGTTTTGCCACTGTTTCCAACTGGATTAATGAGTTAAAAAGAGGTCGCAGGAGCACCGAGGATGAACTACGTTCAGGACCCAAAAACGGCAACTGATGAGGAAAACGTGGAAAAAGTGCGGAAAATCGTTGCCGCAGATAAGCGAGTGAACATTAGGGAGATAGCGGAGGCCTTGGGGATCAGTTTGGGTAGAGTGCATTTCATCCTGCACGAAAACTTGAAGATGAAAAAGCTCAGAGCAAGATGGGTGCCGGAGTTGCTCAACCAAGGCCAAAAAGACGCGCGTGTTTCCGCTTCATAGCGAAATTTGGCCAAGATGTCGAAAAATCCGTCGGATTTTTGGCGCAGATTTGTGACCGTCGATGAAAGCTGGGTCCATCACTACACTCCCGAGACCCAAGAAGCATCTCGTCAATGGTGTGCACCTGGTGAAGGACCTCCGAAGAGGGTGCGGACAACGGCATCGGCCGGAAAGATGATGGCTACGGTTTTTTGGGACCAACGTGGAATAATTCTGGTCGACTACCTTGAGAGCGGTAAAACGATCACGGGAGAATATTATGCAAAACTGTTGGACTGCCTGAAGCAAGAACTCATCGTGAAACGGCCCGCTTTGCAGAAGAAGGTTGTCCTGTTTCACCAGGACAATGCTCCCGCACACAAGTCGCGGCAAGCAACGGCAAAACTGGCCCAACTGAGGTTCGAACTTATTGAACAACCTTCCTATTCTCCAGACCTGGCCCCTCTGATTATTTCCTCTTCGGACATTTGAAGAATAGTCTCGGTGGAAAGCGTTTTTCCAGCAATGAAGAGGTTAAGGCTGCTGTCAATGCCTATTTTCAGTCTAAAGACGCGGAATTCTACTCAAGAGGTATAAATGCTCTGAAATCTCGGTGGGAAAAGTGTATTGAGCTTCTCGGGGAGTATATCGAATAAAAAAAATTAAAAACAAGATTTGGAAAATTCTTGGTTTTCATTCTAAGAACTTGTTGAACTACCTGTATATATATATATATACATATATATATATATATATATATATATATATATATATATATATATATATATATATATACACGTTGACACGTGCAAGAAAGAGTATATATATATATATATAATATAATATATATATACATATATATATAATATATGTATATATATAATATAAGATAACAGTTTTGAGCAGCATGCGGTAACATATACGTGTATGTACATTGGTGGCTCCGGTAGCCGAGAAAAAGAAGAGGAAGGTGTCTGCGACAACGGCATAAATTAAATGGTGCCGAGAGAGAACGTGAGGGAAGAGCGAGCGTCGAAGCGTGTTGTGATCCGTGTGAAAGATGTTTCCGAAGACATCGTGTTGAAGACGAAGGCGTGGAAGTGCCGAAGTGCACGGACGGCAGCTCGGCAGCTGCCATCGAGCAAAAGCGCACGTGTGGCCGACACGGCGACATGCTGCTGATGCCGTCGAGACAAGGTGAGGAAAAGCGGTAGAGGAAAAGAAACGAACAGATGGGATGGAATAAATGTCCACTTGCCTCCTGCCGGTGGTCAGTTAGCTGTTCTGTTGCTTTCATTGGGAATATATATATATATATATGTATATATATATATATATATATATGTATGTATATATATATAGAAAAATAACAAGTTCGCTGTTATTATCATTGGTACTATTGACAAGAACTGGCGATCATTATATATATATATATATATATAGAAAAAATAGCAAGTTAGCTCTTATTCTTTTGGTACTATTGACAAGAACTGGCGATTACTATACATATATATATATATATATATATATATATATATGTAGCAGCACCAGCAACAATGATACCAACAACACCAAGCACAGCATCGCACTGGAATCGATCGTTTCGATCGAATTTGGGTTAATGGCCGATCATCATCAGACTCGCTCGTCCTGGGACGACGCAAGCGACGGCAACGTGTGGCAACGGCAGCGTTGGTCACTGAAGTGCAGTGCAGAACACAAGCCGCCGGACGCGCGCGGCGAAGTTGGCTGCTGCAGCGGCCTCGTCGCGTCGGCATAATCATCATCATCATCGTCGTCGTCATCGCCATAGCCAACCGTAGCCTGAATCATCAGACGGTGCGCGTACGCTTAAAGTTCGAATTGTACAACGTTGCACGGTGCTTCGTGGATCAGCAGCAACAGCCGCCACACCGCCGGTAGTGGAGGCGGCCGTAGCGCTGGCGACATAAAAGACAACAATAATTGGAGGGGGGGGGGGGCTACAACAATGGCCGCAACAACACCATGGTGTACGACAATGAAGACAACAGCAACAACAACAATAACAACAACAACAACAACAGCAACAGCAGCAGCAACAACAACAACAACAACAACAACAACAACAACAACATTACAGCAAGCAAAATCGATGACGATGACGGCAAACACCACAGTAATGAAGGCTGGATGGATTGGATAAACAAGCATCACATGTGGTATGCGCACTCAGTATGAGTGATTTAAATGTGATAAAATGAAGGAGAGGTTTTAAGCGGAAATAACTCTGAAGTAGGTAAAACGGTTGATAACCTCAACTGAGCTGTTTTTCCTACAACATTTAGAGATTTCATTGAGGTACAGCTGCAGATGGTTTCGGGCTTTTGATAGAATGAGAAGGTCGTCGGCATAGAACGCGTTTTCTTCTCGGCCCTTTTGCTCCTGATCAAATTATAGCAGCTGTTCTTATCAGCTTATTAACATAAGCATCAACACGTGCATATATATATATATATATATATATATATATATATATATATTATAATTTAACATTGAGATGCAATCAAGCTGAAATAACTACATTTACGACGATAAAAGAAAACATGGTATGTCTACATAATAGATATGCAGAAGTGAGTCATTTCTTCGATAACAAAATGTAGCGAAGTTCAAGGCGCGTTCTCCAATTTGGGTGTAACGCTGTTGAACTTATTTGTCGTAATTGCATGAGGCTTTTTTAGATTGAACAATTTACTAGCCAGCTTGACATCTCATCAGCACGAATATTTCTCACAGTGTGTGTATATATATATATATATATATATAAAATGTGTATCAACCTACACGTTATTGTGCTAATGCGTATATATATATATATATTTTTTTTTTACAAAATATATATCTACAAACACGTTACAGTGCTAATGCTCGTTTTAGTTAACTGTTTAAAGATATTATGTAGAAATATTTAATCACTTTAGTTTATTGTTTGCATTTTGTTCAACATTATTGTCCTATACAACGCTTATTATTTATACGTTTTTTTAAAACATTTTAAAGTATATAATATGTCGCGTATTGCATGAAATTAAATCAATTAGCTTGTACAATTAAACGGATCGCACTTTGGTTAAGCAGTGACGCGTTCTCACTTGAGGTTCACGTTCTACGTATTGGTGATGTTAGTAATCATCTAAAATGCTCTTTAAAGGGACGTTTAAAAGACACCAACTATACCCCACCAGCTCACACGACCCCACGGACAACGCAATCTATTTATGATATTGGCACAAAACAGAGTTTGTCCTGAATGTCACGTTGTGGACTAATCTACCTACCTGTCTAGCGGTAACAGAGACTCAGCTGTTTGGGCAGTCCACAAGTAACGCACACCGTCAGCATGCCGGCACAAACGCGTATATGGAGAAGACCGAGAAGGCTCCGATCGGTGCACTAAAACAAATGCACTCAGTCGCTGCAGGCCACTCCCTGACACGCGTAGCGCTCCTGTACGAGCTACTGAGCGAGCACTTTGCGTCCACACCTTGCCGGCTTACCACCCACAACCACTATATGCTCATGTTCCAAGGATAATGTAACTCCAGCACTGTACAAACTGTGTCGTCACTTCATAGAGGATCTCAACTGCACTACAGGAACTATTGTTGTTCACCCGATGACGCGCAATATATATATATATATATATATATATATTTGTATTAACAATGCCAACTAAAAGTATCCCAAAACGTATATGCATCAAATGTTTTCAGGTTTCAGTGGCGACTGCTACCTGTGACGCGACAAATGCACGTTGAAAACGACGTGTCAAAGATTACGTTCTATCCACGCAAAGATGGTGTAAATAAAGACTTGCACGCATTGCAAACGCTTGCACGCGTGTACAACTCCGCTAGACTCACTGCACGGTCAGAGATACCACGTCGCCGGTCATTGGTAGTGCTACTAAAGTTAGAGAGAAACGAACTCAACAGGCCAGGGAAGATTGTACGTTACGTAATGCTGATTCTTCTAACAACAATGCATTTGCGCACTAATGGAATATGCTCAATGCTTAGTTGTCTATGTGAAGAAAGCACTTAGTCAATATAAATCGCTCCAAATACGTAAACAGATAATAATGATAATAATAATAATAATATTTTTTTAACAAGGGTTTATTTTACCAATATGTACATGTGTCACAATTATCAATATATTACTTATATAATATCTACAATATTGCTTATATTATTCTTAATGCTTGAGTGTCGGTGACCACTCAGCATCATCTTGGCGTTGCCTCTCTGTAATTCTAATGACACTCTCTGTCGGAGGAAAGCGGTCGATTTTGGCTCCGCTGTGGCCTCGAAGAGCTTCTTCCCAAGCTCCTTTGTCACTTTGAGTGCATCCTTGCCCCAAACACCAGATGACTCGAGGCCGAACGCCATTACAACGTGGTCCTCAAGGAGATGCGCGTATAAGCGCCGTTTGTGCATCTCCCGTTGGTGGATAATGTTGCCGACGCCCGCGTTGGCTAGTGCACGATAGCCGAGGGCGTACGTGTCGGAGACGGTGACTTCCCATGCCAGCGGCCGATTGCGGTCCCAGTCTCGGCTGGTAAGGCCGTCCGGTCGACGCTTGTCGTCGCTCTGTAGTCCACTAGGCTCCAGTGTGACGCGGTAGCCGGCTTGTCTGAAAGCGCGCCCGAGGATGTCATTAATGGCATCGTGGCGGCCCTGCGTAGGCCCAGCCAGCTTTGTGCAACTAAGTCGGTGCAGGCCACTGTTCATCCACCGTTCCACCACACGGGCATGCCTCTGTCTCAAACATGGCAATGCCAAGTCTGAGGCCACTGGCGGCACGGAAGTGGTCATCAGCCAGCTTACTGCCGACTAGCTCGGACGGAAACACGTCAAGCCACGCTCCGGCAGCGTCGGATGATGCCGCTTTCAGTCTAATGCCGTCTATATCTAACTCACAGGCAGACAGAAGAGTTAAGTGGGTAGCCTGAGTGGCGATTTGGTCCCACCCCTTCTGCCTAGTGACCTGTTCCTCAGAAGGACGACCAGACTGACGCGCGTCCCAGATCCGAATAGCGTCTTGTTGGTGGCTGATGAGTCCGCCGGTAGTAGCGGCCACTGCAGAGGCGCAGCTATGCGATGAAGCAAGAAAAGCGGGCAAGGCAAGGTCCGTGGCTGAGCGAATGCCCATTCCACCCAGCCGGACCGATAGGCTTGCCTGCATCCATGCCTTATCATCGAGCGTCAGGTCAAGGATGTATTCCAAGGCTCTCCTCACTTGGTCGTCAAGGTCCAAAGTTTCTGATGGCAAAAGGAAGGTAGGTGAGGTCCGTAGTACATACAGGACCTTTTGTACTTCCATTGCGTGCCGAAGCAGAAAGTAGGCTTGATGTCTACCGAGATGACCCAGCCTCTGGTAAAGTCGGGAGAGTTGTTCTCCCTTTTCGGCCAGTACCGGGCCGATCATTTCGGGGAAGACCGCCGTACCCAGCAGGTCCAGTTCACACCGGTCTTTTACAAGGATGCCCGAGAGGTTGCTGTTAAATTCTGTTAAAATAATAATAATAATAATAATAATAATAATAATAATAATTATTATTATTATTATTATTATTATCATTTTTATTATTATTATCATTTTTTTATTCAATTTTTCAGTATTTCCCTACAATTGTGGGACCCAAACGTGTACCCGCGTAGGCTCACCCCCCCTCCTCAATCCATAGAGCCGATGATAGCGGCGGCGTTTCCCCTACACACTGCGAGCGAGAGTTGCTGACGCAGAAACTCGCCCTCGCGCTGGTCACCCGTGTTAGCACTAATTTTGACACCTAGGTCTTTGAGGAGGATACTTGTGCTCTTGCTGATCGGGCCCATCGTTTCCATGGCGACAGGTACGAAGTGATATCTCCTCCCCAAATCAGAGTATTTGCGTTTCTTTGCGATCTCGGCATGTTCAGCAACAAAAAAAAAAAAGAAAAAAAAAAAAGAAAGCTATGCCTCGCGTCGTGCTACTGTGAGTTCTCAAATGCGTTTAGCTAAATTTTTTAGGAACAAGGCAGTTATCGTAGTGATGGGTCTTAGGGTCTCCATTGCAATAGGTACAAACATTTATCCCAGGTGATGTAAGTATGTTATTGCCGCCGTGCATGAAGCCATCATGTCCCACACTGAACATTTCCCAGATGCTCATATTGGGATATCACTTTATCAGGCCGTGCCCCACCAGTAGCTGTCAAGGCTCTTTGCTCGAGAATGGATAGTATACCGGTTTCTCTAAGGGCATGTCTAGAGAGCATATCGGGGCTTTTCTGACAACACAGCTACTCTAGGCTACTAGGATGATCTTGAGGGCAGGGCCTTGAGCCAGCCTCCATTTAAGGAATCTTATCCCCATATAAGCACGCTGCTCTTGGTTTATCCAGGTTTTCTAGAAACTTTCAGGCCGATTTGCCTGCTTATGTATTTATCCAGGTCATGGTTAATGAAACGTTCTTCTGTAGGACAGCGATCAGTAGCAAGCAGCAACATTTCCTGGGTAACAGCAAGCCTTATAAGAAGGCATGCTTTTGTTTTGAAATTGTTGTTTAGAACTTTATTTATCTTTGCTAGCATCGCAGGAAGTTAGAATTTCTGTGTATGAACGCGGGGCATCCTCGCAGATTCGTAGTTGAAGCTTGAATCTCTATACGCAGAGTGCTGTTTGTAGGTGCATGCTTATCCTTAGAAGTCGTTCATCCTCAGAAGAACCCTTTTCTTTGCTGATAACACTCGCATAGATTCACAGATGCGCCTAGAACCTGCTAATTTAGCTTAAACTTCTCTCGCCTAGGCTTACGCTACGGTGATCTTCGTTTGATGCTAGCCCTATTATTTTCTGAAAATCGGCTGCGCGCGACCGCCACCAGGGGACACTAGCCTGGCTGAGACCTGCACTCGTTGACACTCTGTCATTGGTAGGCGGTTAATTATTGACTTAGCTGGTTTTTGCAATAGACCCGGTTCGGTGGGCATTTTTTCGGTCTCTTATATTATATATATATATATATATATATATATATATATATATATATATATATATATATATATATATATATATATATATATATATATATATATATATATATAAGAAGAAAAAATTATTTATTTAGGAATTTAATATATATACATGTGAATGTTTGAATCCACGGCACCAATGGCTCACTCCTCATCTATCACTTGTGTCCGAGTGGGAGTCTTGTCCGACCCCTGACGCGAAGACGCGGGTCCATCTAGTCTTTCATAGTTCCGAGCACCGAAATCGCGTTACCTCTCTGAATCTCTAGGGAAAGCCGTTGACAGAAGAAAGTGCCCGCCCTCTTGTCCATCGTAGCCTGCTGTAAAGCGTCGCCAACCTGGGAAATTAGCGTGGTTGTGAGGGGCCCAGGGCCACCCAGCGTCTCGAATGCGAAGGGTGAAAAGTGGTACGCCCGGCCTAAGTTCGCATACTTTCTTATCTTTGATGTCTCGGCGCGGGAAGCGGCAGTTCCTGGGCGAGAAGCGCCGGGACCGACTTTATTTTTTTATTTATATATATATATATATATATATATATATATATTATATATATATATATATATATATATTATATATATATATATATATATATATATATATATCGATCCCTGCTACATTTACCGCTAGTAGTGAGTTGGTAATGAAGGAAATTAATAAAACACAATTATTATCAAGTGAACTTCCGACGAGTTCACAACGTCGCTTTGAAATAACTGAGCTTATGTTCTTTATTTATCACATTAAACATGCGGAAAGTACGTTTGCTCTCCATGCACGTGTACCCCTACCAGTCGCTCCTTCAATATCCCATATTAATAGACCGGGACATCCTGCCCTTAAGCCATTTTTTAGCCCCCAAATTTTACCCACAGATCCGACACCATCTGTATTAGCCATGACTTCGTGAGGGGAACCCGGCCCTCCTAGCGTCTCAAACGCCAGCGGTGAGAACACATGTGTGCGGCGCTAAACCTCCGCGTAGTTTCGGAACTGGACACTCGGCTCCTTACGATGTCTTTACCATTCCTGAAGTCTAGATACGTCTGTAGGGCTATGTATATGCTTTGTCACTGGCGCCACTGGCTGGCCACCGAGTAACGGGATAATCTCGCCCGACTCTGGTAAGCATAGTAGGCTTCCTACGTCTGCGCCTTGCGACCGGAGGAGACACATATTTGCGCGGGTTCGAACCCCACCGTTGCACATTTGTATTTGTCGCGGTCCGTCTATGAAGCAATGTGAAAAACAGTTCCGTGGACGTTTAATCTTGGCTGAAAGTCAGCTCCGAAAGGATTTTTTTTTAGTAGGCTTCGTAAGCTACCCAGCTCTAATGGGCGACGGGGCGTTATGGAGCAAATCGTTCTTACGACTCGGCGGGCGGTTCAAACACATCTATCTGAATCACCACCTCCACCAACACACATGGTGTCGTGTTATTATCGAGATCTTTCGAGACATACGGAGACTGGTCGCTTCCCCTATCGACGACTCATTCAGTCGTAGGGCGCGTGTACGCACGTCAAACGTGAATTCGCTAAAATGAAAAATGCGCCATTCACTAGTACAGCGTGGTTGAATCAGCTCATAAATACCAACGTTTAACAGAAGAGACGTAAGATGTGGCAAAGTGAGCTCGGTCGTCCGTTCTGTTTCTTTATCTGTGGGTGGCTGGTGTTCCCTGCTGCTGCTGCTGGAATCGAATTTTCTATAGCGACAGCGTTCACCACGTCGTCGTGGTGAACGCGTCAAATCCGCCTATTTCGCTGGATGACTGACTGGCTGTTCATTATCATTAATCATCACGGTGTGTGATGACAGCCTACGCTTTTCCATCAATCCACTACTACTAAGCGCCAGTGGTGTAGTGGAATCACACACGCTTACTACTACTACTATTACTACTAGCAGGGCAGCACATGTAAGCAAGGCGCCTGTAGTCTGGTAATTATCGTGCCTGTCGTCGGTGTCTGTAATAGAAGATGTGCGTAGTATTCAGATTTTTTCACTAGATTGCCCCCGGCAGCGCAGACGAAACTGGAGGCTTCCGGCTCCCATCAATCCCGCTGCTGTCTGCATCAACACATGTAAAAGTGTCTGTGTGTGTGTGTTCGTTTAACGATAGTTTCGCCTCCAACTCAACTGAGCTGGTGCGTGGCGGAGGCACCAGTTGTTGTTGTTGTTGTTGTTGTTGTTGCTGTTGCTGTTGTTGTTGTTGCTGTTGTTGTTGTTGCTGTTGTTGTTGGTGGTGTTAATGCTGTTGTTGATGTTGTTAGTGTTGTTGTTGTTGTTGCTGTTGCTGATGTAGTTGCTGTAGTTATACGTTTAACGATAGTTTCGCCTCCAACTCAACTGAGCTGGTGCGTGGCGGAGGCACCAGTTGTTGTTGTTGTTGTTATTCTTGTTGTTGTTGTTGTTGTTGCTGTTGTTGTTGGTGGTGTTAATGCTGTTGTTGTTGTTGTTGCTGTTGTTGTTGGTGGTGTTAATGCTGTTGTTGATGTTGTTAGTGTTGTTGTTGATGTTGTTGCTGTTGCTGATGTAGTTGCTGTAGTTATTGTTGTTTCTGTTGTTTTTGCTGCTGTTGTTGTCGTTACAGTTTCTGCGCCTTCTGAATCACAAATTAACTTGTTTTGGTCATGATTAGCTTCTTTCTTCCTCCTTTGCCTGCCCCTCTCGTGACGTACGAATTTATTCAGATCTGTCAATTCTGTTGTTGACAATACTGTAACCCTTTACTATTCTGATTGTTGCTATTGTGGCCACTACACACACACACACAATTATTCATATTACTGTTGTAACCGCTAAATCTGTCAAGCCGCGACTAACGAACTGTCCGTCGTTTCGTTGCTGCGTTAATACTGGCATGCTGATTTGAGGACAGCAATATTGTTACTACATCGGCCGTGCTGACTAAATGCTCACCTAATATTTAGTAGAATTCTAAAAGTGTTGAGCCCGGTGGCGTGGTGCATTCGCGTGCGCCTCGCTACCGGATACGACACAAAAGTGAACGGATTCGATCCCCACCGTTGCACATTTGTAGTTATGGGGCTCGTCGTACAAAGCAATGCAAAAACAAATTCGTGGACGTTTAATGTTGGCTGCGAGTCAGCCCGAGCAAGTTTGAGAATTCAAAACATGTAATTCGATTTTACACAAAGCGTTTCTTCCAGCCAGCGAATCGTGTGATTTGATATAAATAGTTTAATTCCTTCTTATCCCAGTTTCTCCGTTGTTATATTCGTCTATACAGTTAGACAGAATTGCGGCCACTCCATAAAGAAGTAAAGACTTGGTTTTAGTGGATTCGTACGTTCACACCATCGAGGCTTGAAGAACGATGCTTGGTGTGCAATATGCATTTTACAATTTAATTTCTCTGAAAATAATATTTTTAAAGTCTTATAAAATTATAATAGGCTAGGCGTAAAAATATAATAAGTTAAACGTGTCGTTGCCGTAATTTACAAGATGGTATTGTTGTTATTGTTGTAGTTGCTGTTGCTGATGTAGTTGCTGTTGTTGTTGTTTTTGCAATCCCCGGAACAGCTCCAAGACATCCTCTAGGAGGCGTATGCAAAAGCTGCCATGGTAAAAGTGCATCCAAGACGGCCAAGAAAACCGCCGAAGCACTAGTAGAAACAGGCTGTGACTCCTTGCAGTCTTTAAACGCGCGAACGATTGCTCTTGCCCGACTTTGGTTTTTGCTGTCAGCTGCTCCTAGAACAGGACTCAAAAGGGCCCATGAGGAAAACCATACAGAATTGTGCGCGGTAACAGGTAAAGTCGGCACTCTTTTTAAGGTCTTCCCGGTTCACGACTCGTTTGAGAGGGCTGCCTACGGGAATGCTGCCCACAAGCAGCAAAAGTTGAATTCCCGGCAATCTAGCCTTTTGAGGTCTGCTTAGATCAAGACGGGAAAAATCCCAGGCCTTGACGGCTGCAGTCACGAACGAAGAATGAGCTACATAATAGCTTTATTAACCGATGGTTGGTTTACAATATTGCGCGTACAGAGAAAGCACACATTCACATATATATATATATATATATATATATATATATATATATATATATATATACAAAGCAACTAGCCCCAAAAATGGATGGCGCTATAGCATTGTACTTATACTCAACCTCTGATGTGCAGCATCGGTACACTCAGAGAGTAGGAAGGTAATGTGATAGCGTCGAAGGATTTTGCTGTAAAGTAATCTGGAGCTGTCACACTCAATTGAAAACCTTGAGCACTGAAGTTGGGGATGGGTCCCTTGTGAACAGTAGTTGATCGTGGGTCAGTGGGGACTAAGCTTATGATGAAACATGTGTTAAATGTGTATAAAAAAAAAAAAGAAGAACGAGCTAGATCTAAGAACGAGTCGGTTCTAATAACGAGCTGGTTCTAAGAACGAGTCGGTTCTAAGAACGAGCTGGTTCTAAGAACGAGTCGGTTCTAAGAACAAGCCGGTTCTAAAAAAAGAGCTGGTTCTAAGAACGAGACGTTTCTAAAAAAGGGCCGGTTATGAGAAGGAGCTGGAACTGATGCTCCAGTTCAAAGAGTATCCAGACGCAGTCGCGGAAACTCTTACCTCCGCGATAAGAACAGGGGAGTTCCCACCAGCACTGAACGAAGCAGACGTACCCCTTATCTCCAAAGCGAATGGAGGGTACCGGCCAATCTGTTTACTAAACGTCTTAGCCAAGGGATATGAAGCCATCATGAAAGAAAGGCTCAGGCTATTTGCAAAGGAGTGCAGACTCCTGTCACTTGCAACATTTGGCTTCCGTTAACACAAATCTGTCCTAACGGCATTTCATAGGGTTCTCAGTAGAATGCTGAGGCAGACAGCTAAACAGGTCGTAGATTCACAGCTAGTTATGGTCACCCTCCTGGATGTGAGGAACACTTACAACAGCCTACCATGGAAGACCACCTTGTACACGGATTCGTAAAAACGTTTCGAAGGTAATATATCTGCATACCTTAAGGAGAGGTTCGCTTTACGGAAAGGTGATTTTGCCGGTGACAACCGGGGTGCCACAGGGCTCAATTCTGAACCCACCGCTATGGAACCTGGCGTAAGACGACGGCGGCAAACCGGTCTACCCCCGGGAACAAACACGATAGCCTACGTTGGCGACTTAGCGATGGAACAGACTAAAACGGAGAACGAGTTGAGCTAAATACAAGCAAAGCTTTGCTAACAATAGCGCAGTCGATGAAGACCGCGGGGCTGGCACTCGCTCCAGAGAAATATCAGATCATCCGCCGTACTGACAAGAAGATAGTTCGACCATTTGTGCATACAAGTCTCAGGACAAACAGACAGGCTCGGGAAAGAAGCCCGCTACCCTGGGGCCACGCTGAACATATCCGTGGCGGGCTTATGCCACCATATAGAGAGCTGCGGAAAAAGCCATCCAAGGCAGCAAACGCTATTGCCAGGATACTTCCAAATATAAATAGGCTGCAGGCTCGTACAAGAAAACTACTGATGGCCGTAGCGGGGTCAACCGCGCTTTTCGAAACTGCCGTGCTGGCCAGAGCAACCCTAAGAAAAGATCCTGCGCAGAAAGCTGCGGATCGCAACCCTTAGGTTAATCCAAGTGTACAGAACGATCAGCACAAGTGCAGCTCTGCTGCCCGCGGAAGATATTCCTTCCTTGGGACGTCCAAGGCGTCCGAGACAGCGCCTGTGGAAAATTGGCGAACCCAGAGAGAGTGACAAATAAAAAGAGAGAAACGCCACTTTAGAAAAGTAGGATGCCATTCCCTCTGGTGCCCCCGGAAAGTGTTTAAGCAAATACACACTCTGTTGGTTGCCAGGCGTGGGAAGAGGCCAGAACCGTGGCGACTAGACAGAGTCGCGAGAGATGGTCCAGAGCGGGAATAACACATCCTAGGTTCGACCTAGACATGGGAGGTGGCAGCGGAAATAGCACAGGAGGTACTGAGCACAATGCTTGGAAGATGTAAAAAGAGGCAAAATCTCGCGAAGCCAACGCGGCTAAAGAAAGAGAAACTTTGAATCAAAGGGCTGAAGCAAGGGCTGTGCGCCTGAGAGGTGGGGGAACCCGTGAGCGACCCCGGTTGAAATGATCGGTGATGAACAGGCACTCTTTATGGTCCGTAGCACTGTTCTATGAACATCTGGGCCACCAGAAAATGAAGCTTACGGGGAGGTGCGTTTAGTGGGTATGGGTCACAGCGGCGTAACATCCATCCGCTGGGATCGAGTCTCACACAGCTCGAGATTGAAAGTGAGATTCCCTATTTGTAGCAGTAGTGCGTAACTGTATTTAACCCTCATCTACAAAAAAATATAATATACGCCTACACATAAAATATATTTGATTGCTTGCAACAAAACATTTGCAACCGTTACAGCGTGTATCGTGATAAACAGGTTTACGTTTATTCCTAAACGCTCCGCCAAGTGAAAACATAACGCTAGACTTCGTGTGTATATGTACAGGGTTTCCCGGGAAGTTTTAGAAAGCAAAATAAGGAATTCTAGAGCTCGTTAAAGCAAACATTTTTGTATTATGAAACATGGTTTCTGAGAAGTCTTGTTTTGGATTTAGAGTGATGTTACTACAATTGTGACACGGTGTTTTTGTCCCACATAGGAACATAAAATGTGCACTTGAGAGACAACCAGTCCTCCTGTACAGAAACTAAGTACGCTGTCGTGTTTGTGAAAAAATTCTGCTTCCTCCGAAGAACGCCGCTCAGAAGTTGCGACATGGTCGCCTAAAAGGGAATTTGCAAACATGAAGTTCATTATTAGCTTTTACGCCAAATACCTCAAAAAAACGCCAAATACGACCACTCACAAGCGCTCACAACTAACACATTTAGGCAAACGCATATTTCATGACGATAATTTTGACACCAAACTTAAGCTCCGCGGCTGTCGCGTGACATATCGGTGGTAGTGAACGTCGCTACACAGTAATTTTGCATGCATATTTACATAATCTGGACATAACGCCAAAAAATCTCAATTACTCCGCAACCACGTAAGGTAATAATTGTGAGGTATTTGGCGTGAAAACTAATAAAAAACTTTATTTTTGCGAATTCTCTTCTAAGGGACCATGTAACATCTTCTGACCGGGGTAATGTGTTCTTCGAAAGAAGCAAAATTTTTATGAACACGACGGTGTGCTTAGTTTCTGTACAGGAGGACTGGTTGTCTCGCAATTGCACATTTTGTGCTCCTGTGTCGGGCAAAAACACTAGTCTCACAAGTTGTAGAAATTTCTTTCTCACTGCAAAACAAGACTTCTCAGAGACCATGTTTCATTGGAAAAAATATTTACTTTAACGAGCCCAACAATTCCTTATATCGCTCTCGAAAACTTTCTGGGAAACCCTGTATATATCTCTATTCTAGAATCATTTATTGAACATGACGCTAGTCAGTGTGCGGAAAGACTGCATAAGGCGACCAAGGATTCGAAGACTTCAATCTCGATTTTTAAGTATGCCAATAATGGGTTAAAGGGAAATAGGATATAACAACACTTAACGAAAACAATGCAAACAAATCAGCATCGATGATACCTTCAAAGCGTATGTGTTTAATAAGTTATTTCCCTCCGTATATGTGGCCCAAGCCGGTCCAACACAGGCACTTACTTTCGCGCCGCCAATATCAAAGTGTCCGTATTTGTTTGTAGAATGCAATATATTAAAGAAAATAAATCAACTCTCTTTTAAAAGCAGCTTTTCACCAGATCCATTCCTCCATTAATTAAAAAAAAAAGTAGCACCTAATTTGGCAAAGCCACTTTCATGAATGTACGCCAGGTCTTACGAAGACGGTATTGTATCGGATTTTTCCAACAATCCGTGATGGCGTTTGCAAATGAAAAAGAATCAAATTCGAATGTTGACCATTATACACCCGTGGCATAATCATCAATAGCGTGTAAATTATTTGGAAAATAACTTGTGGATCATATATTTAGCTGTATGCAGTCTAAGAAAGCGCTTGACAAGCAGCATCACGGCTTTATTAAAGCCAAATCCACAGCAACGCAGCTTTGTTAACTAGTAAAAGTGGAAAAGGATTGGGCCATTTTTATTAGCAAAAAGGAAGCAATTGATTATACTGCGCAAACTTTGCGCAGATGAACTTTATGGGCCATTTGGCACAGATAATGTGAGGGAAACCGTACAGAGAACAATTGACTCTGTCTTGGATTGGTGCACCAATAATGCTGATGCTCTGAAGGAGAACTACGTTTACACACTTTATGAAGAAGAGATACTCAGAGTAAACAGTATTCGTGATCTTTGGGTAACGAAGACACCGGAGCTGGATTTTAACATTCACATTACACGAACATTCAATGTGCTGGTATTATATGCAATACGATATTTCTGTAAGATGTAGTATATCGTATTGTAGTCTCCGCATTTAGAAAATGTTACGATGATTTAATAACCATTTACAATACATTTGCACACTCGGCAGTGCTCGCCTTCTCTCTCTCTCTCTATATATATATATCTATATAGTGGCGGGAGTAACTATGACTCTCTGAATGTTACCCTTAAAGATAGCTAGTAATGGCAAGGCTGTTTAGGGCATTGCACGTCGGTTTGATTCACAAGTGACGCAAAGGAAAACGTAAGGCGGTGACTTTTTCAGACGGTAGCCAGATAGGCCACCCAAGTGGGATGGCTGCAAAGCTAGCGCTCGAGATAAGGTGTACGCAGTCTTTCTCAACCTTTCCAGACTCTCTTATGGTTGCCAAATGCTTCGTCGATGGATCAAACAATAACGACGCCCCCAGGGTTCAGAGATTAGAGGAATAGGTGCAGGGTTGGACGCCTCCACGTGGCGGCCGCTGGTAACGGAAAGGTAACCCATGGGGTTCTCCCGAGAGATTCCGATCTGGCTAAGAGCCAATCCAAAATACGGGAGTACCTATGACTCTCTTTCCGGCGTCGGTCCGCTGGTGCGCGACTTCCGCGCGCTGCGGGGACCTTCACGCGCCCACATGAAAGTTGGTCAGACGGTGTTAACTCCCAATAGTAACTCTCCCGGGCCACTTAATGGTGATAAGGGGGGCAAGGCATACGATATCGGTTGGATGGCAACAAATTCATATTGTCATTCTGTCGTGGCCCATTCGAGGGCTGTTAAGGCTAGTAAGATTTACAGGGGAAATGTGCTGCATATGAAACCCGGGCCGGACGGCTAATGCCCCGGGAGGTTAGCGCCCCGGTGGTACCGTCTGGGACGCCTGCTGCCTTGGCTTAATAGGCAAAATGAGGGCGAGTTAGCCACATGAACGCAGACCGCCTGTCGAGAGAACCATCTGGTTCCGCTGCTGCCCTTCGCAGCGGTGGGGAACCCCTGCTCTGAATTGGTCGAGCCACCCTTCGGGGGGTGAGTGTATATTCTGGGGTGTAACGCGGAATCGCGAGGTGATCGCGTCTAATCGGTAGAGTAGTGTGGTACCTCCATTCCGAACCTCGATAGGGGGGAGGGTGGGGCAGCTGCTGGCCTGTCTATTCGGGCTGGTGGGCACTCCCGCAATATGTATGTATGTATGTATGTATATATATATATATATATATATATATATATATATACAGATTAATTGCATGCAGTTTGTATTGCTATTCGGATGAACAGAGAGAAAGGCTCACTGGCAATATTTGCGGCAGACGTGAGCGAAATACTGCCCCACTCTATGTGTTGATAACGATCGCAATTTTACTAGTACTGCCAAACCACGTGAGAATGGAACTCGGGCTCTCAGGACGGCAGCAAGCGCTTCTGCGTCGCACTCTGTATAGAGAGTGCTGTCGTCAGCTGTAAATACGATTGACCTATAATTGATTTATTGGTCGTTTTTTCCTTTGTGTGTGAATTCTAATTATGATAGAGGAAACGACGGGGCAACGCAGCATCTGTTTGGGGCACATTGTCGAACTGGGTTAGGGAACTCGTGACTACACGTTCAAGCGGAGACAGTTTTTGACTTCAAGGTGCTGATTAAAAAAAGTATATGATGATAGATATATTATTATGAATAATTGACACTATTATAATTAGTAATTATGATTACTATAACGCTGTATTAATATTAAGCTTAAGGCTATGTCTGCTATTATCATTGTAGATTTAGTGTGGTTGACCTGTTATTTGTCGTTGGTCATGCGTCTGCATGCAAGAAGCACATGATTATGAGTGATTGAGGCGAGGTTTTATATATGATAAAAATGAATATTTTTTTTACCTCGTCCATCGCTTAATTTTTTTAAAGTGCGTTTTATTGATAGCATATTGATGACCATCAAGAAGCCGCTTTGTGTACCTGCTAGCGGGTTGCAAGCCGGCAGTGGAAACGATCAGAGTAAGGCTTAAATCACCTACTACAGGGCCACTTCAGCAATTTTTGTTGGAGTGGCAGGGAAAGTGACCGAGGCCTCGACAGACGGTAGCGCAGTTTTATTTTTATTTATTTTTATTTACACACCCTTTAGCAGGGGGGCTTTATTGAGGATTATCAAAAATTCATAACAAACGCGGCATCTGGCGATTTATATGTTTGGCTGTACATGATTGCACTTGCGGGCTGTGCGCCACGCGAACATTCTATTAACGATTTCTTTCCTGGCTACAGCTTTAGCTTGAATGTTCATACCAGATCGAGTTATCGTCGTCATGACTTCAAAGAACCTATTAAACCTATCAGGCTGCTTACATATGCTGGTAAACGTATATCTGTCAATCTTATCTAATATAACGGCAATGTCCATGCACTCAACATTATTTCTGCTAATGTTGCAGCGGTAGGCAACACGCCTTATGAACTTTTTATGAAGTTTAGCCAGAATCTTTTGATCACACACAAGTCCTAGATGCCATACAGGTGAGGCGTAAATTAGGACTGGGAGAACATATTGCTTGTACAGTCTAACATACAGGGATATGTGTATATGTGTGTATATGTGTACAGGGATATAAGTATATGTGGTGTATAGTTCAGGGTATCAGATGTCAGTATTCCCAAGTCTTTGATCGCCTTTTTAACAGTTAATTCCTCAGAGCCTAGCGTGTATTTGTGTGCAGGATTATTGTGACCAAAGTGTAGCACAGCACATTTATTAACAGATAGTTTAAGATCGAGGCATTTACACCACTCCATAAATTTGTCTAGCGTTTCCTGAAAAATTACTATGTTGCTTCTATTATCTACGGGTATATACATTTTGACATCATTAGCATAAATTTTTACATGAACGATTTGAGGTATTACATGTTTCAATGAGTCAGTATACAGTATATACATTAAAGGGCCGAGAATGGTACCCTGCGGGCAGCCCGAGGTAACTTGAGCCGTAGATGACAGGCAGTCGTTGACTCTGACCCTAAAGAGTCTATCACTTAAGAAAGCCTTAATCCAATTAGCTATACGATCACCCACTCCATACTGTGGAAGAATATTAAGTAGCTTAGAGTGCGTGGTACTCTCAAAAGCAGATTTAAAATCAAAATACACGCAGTCAAACGGTCTTCCGTCATTTATAAAGAGGGCCCAATCATTTTGAGTCTCAAGTAACTGAAGAAGAGCAGAATGAGCGGGACGATATGCAAATTGTTCCCTCGAAATTAGACCTTGCGCATTTGCATTCCTGTAGATCTCCTCTGCTATGACCTTCTCAAAGAGCTTGCAAGGCACGGAGGTCAGCGAGACGGGCCTTTTATTGTTAGGGTCGCTTTTATCGCCACGCTTATGCACAGGACATACGATGGCATATCTAAAGAGATTAGGTACGTTTTCCTCTTCGAGAGAGCGGCGGAAAATAATTGAGAGTGGCACGCATACATCATAGCCACACTTCTTATAAACAATGGCCGGGATACCGTCAGGGGTGGCGCTACGCTTGTTGGCTAATCCGCGCAGATGCCGTTCGAGGTTCTCTGGTGAAGAGTCAACGTTATTCACCACCTGCACGCTGGAGGGCTCATTTAAGAGGAAAGCGGCGTTAGTGTTGCGCGATTGCAGCTCGGCGTGCGATGGGTAGGTTGCGGCAAATACATTTCTGAGAATTTCAGCTTTCTCACGGTCTTCAGTTGCATAAGATCCGTCTGGTCGCTTAATTGAGGTCAGCGTGTCTTTTATTTTCATACGTTTTTGAACATACCTATGGACAGCGCTGGGAGCGGCAGACTGAGCAACACTGCTCTCCTCAATGGTACGTTTTCTATGGAGCATCCTCTGCAGCTTCTTCTGCAATGCAGGCCCTCTCTCCGGCGTTGCGTTGCTCAATTGTCGGGTAATCCGTTGGATATCAAAGCTTAGTCTACTCTCGGCATCCGAAGTCCTCCGAGGTACAAATATTTCAAGCAAGAAATGCATGTAGCTCACAAACTTATTATACATGCTATCTACGTCAGGACAGGCAACGAAGAAATTAATCCAGTCAGTCGCAATCAGATTTGTGATCATTCCTTCGTAGTCACCTTTGCCGTAGTCCCACCAGTCAGTGCGTGTCTCAGGCATGGGCAGACCGCGCGATATGGTGAACTTGATCATTTTATGATCAGTGGTGATTGGCGCGGTCGATACAGCTATGTTGTCAACTGAGTCGTCAGCAGCTAGAACAACGTCCAGTATATTCAGTCCGCGGGTCGGGGTGCATACCAGCTGCTGAAGACCAGCTTCGCAGCAGAACTGAAGAAACATCTCCTCAACTGAAAGCTCTCCTCCATCTGTCAATTCATCAGAGCGTAGTGATGACGAACATCGCCAATCTGACCAATTTATTCCCGGTTGATTGAGGTCTCCAGAGATAACAACACTCACATCATCAGTCACGAGTGCGTTGAGATCAGCAACCAAATTCTTCATTTTTTCCTCCTGATCGGCGCGCGATCCTGTCGGACTGAAATACGAGCAGACGAGTCGAATCTTGCAATCAGGCAGAAGCACGTCAGCTGCGATAGTTTCGGAAGATGAGCTACCTCGGGAGACTTCGGCACAGGGAACCTTGGAATTTACTAGCAGTAAGACGCCTCCACCACTTTGGCCGACACGATCATTACGAAACACCTCATATCTTCCACCCGCGCTCAGTTCAGCGGACGTTACCTTGTCGGTCAGCCACGTCTCCGTTACGTACGCGATGTCAATTTCTTCTATTTCCATAAACGCGTGCAGGCAGTCAATCGCTCCTGGTTTAGCCAGCGATCGCGCGTTTAAGGATATACATTTAAAATCAGAGTATGAGTTACTGTTAAGAGTCAAATTATTATAAGAAAGCTTGTCCGTGTCTAAAATTGATGTCCGTTGGCATGTTCTGTTCAGTCATTGGGATGGATGTCGCTCAATAACATCAGCCTCTCGAAGGCGCCCGTTGAAGATCTTGACTATGGCACCTTCATTCCAGATATCTTCGTTAAACATCTTATCCACATCAGTGTCAGGGATTTCAACATAGAAAGGGCTATAATGGGCAAAACGAGTTTTCAGCTTCTTAATCACGATGGGGTACACCCCAGACTTCATCAGGTGGTCATGTAGTACTGTTGCATTCAGGCCTGGCTCTTGTCCGGATACAAAGATACGTTCCGTGTGCAGACGCACCGAGGCACTAGGTAAGGCATGAGGACGTTGTTCCTTGCAGTTTTGAACAACGAGTACTCGTCTTGGATTTCGATTTTCTTTGCCACCAGCTGCAGTCTTTCTTGCTTGATTTGACGCTTGCTGATGAATAGTTGGATGTGTACCTCGCCAGGGAGCTTTGGGATGGAATGGCATGCACTAGCCGGCACGTGTACACAAGATACATTGTGCATGGCTATCATCACTTGGTATGCTTGACCCAAGGATTTCACTAAGTTAGTGATCAATGTCGTTGCCGGTTCTACTCGCAGAAATACGCTAAATACCACGCAGCGAGCTGCCAAACGCATCGGCAGTCTTTGCACTTTTTCGCCCGGTGGGACGGTCGCTGAAGTGTAAAAACTGTATATAACGAATGAATATAATAAATTTCTTAATAAATTAAAATGTATCTATATATACATGAATGAATTGTATTGTAATTAAGTACTATCTTGAAATGCAATGTTACTGCGAAATAAACAATATTTATATATATATATATATTGATGACTACGATTTAATTATTCCGTAAGGCTCACTTTGAACAACAACCTGAATTGGGGTGTTGTTGTTCGAATGTTCTTTAGCGATGATCATTGAGCATAGATGATATACTATACTGTTGAGAGTCAGCGGCCATGGGACCACAATGACTGTTGGGGAAACCCTAGATATATCAACGTGTTCGGCCCTCGGTGCACTGAAGATATGGCTCACGATGAGTTTCAAGCCCGTTGGGAACTGCATACATCAATGTTTTTTTCAGATTTTAAATTGTTTTATGAGACTCTTATATATATATATATATATATATATATATATATACATATAATATATATATATATATATATATATATATATATATATACATAAACAATAAACCAGCGCTTGAATTTAATTAAACAGCGTAAAACGCTATCATTGGTCTGCCTTTTCTTAAAAAAAGAAAGAGTGGAATTTGGTATTCGCACCTGAGACTTTCTGCTTCCGCATTCCGGAACTATACCGCTCGGTCAAGTAAATAATAGTTTCTGACTATTAACAATATACAATACGTCCCCAAACCAGATATGACTTTGAAGTACTGTAATCCAACCGGAGGTTAGCACTCAAAACGCACACTCCAGACACTGAGGTGTCTGGATTTCACCTTTTGCGCACAACACAGGCGGTAGTAGTAGTACCGTTGCGGGTGCTTCTATGAGCGCCAGTATAGCTGCAAGTCATGACGTCAGCTGGCGTGAAAGTGCCGCTTTGCTTGTTGGATGCTTCCAAGACAGCAAGAGCCATGTATTTTATGCGGGGCGCTCTAAGAACTGTATTCAGACTTCTACGGTGCAGCTTTGCTTTAGGATCGCCGCCTAACCATCGGATTGACGGACACATATCGACGAAACGTACGCAAATTCCGACCGCGCTCCAGCTGCCACCAGCTGTCCATTCGCTTGTAGATTAATGAGAGACGAGAGGTTCTCTGAATACGGCGACACGTTACCACTGAGAGGAAAGAGAGATGACTTCGTTCGTCGATTCAACACATCTGTCTTGCCCAAACGATACGATGTATCAATGCCATGCAGCGATAATATAAGAAGCGAGAAGAGGTCCGAAGTGTGTAGAACGTATGAGAAGAGTAAGATAGTTCCATAGAAACCGCTAGAAAACTACTACACATTACATCTAGCCACAATGTAATCTTGGAAAGAACGAACAGGCTTATTACTTAGTATGCATTAGAAAGCCCCAAGGCATTCAAAGAAATGACAAGAGAAACGAAGGAATATTTTGAAGAACAAAAATCCCAGAGCTGCTCATCCTCTAAAAAGCAGTTCCGTTCTTAGGAAAATTGCTATACCAAAAGGAAACTGTTTTTCTGTTGATGAATGCAGTCACGGTGTGCTCTCACGTAAACAGCTGTTAACAATTGGTTAAATAAATTGAAATTGTCGAGAAAATGTTAAATCTTAGCTTGTTTTTCTTTTAAATGTCGTGAGAATGCAAGTTTTAATGTTAAGGTTGCTCCCAGAAACTTTAAACAGTCGACAAGCTCGACGTTAACATTGTTGATCTTTTGAAGTCTGTCGCTAGACCGCATATCTTCAGTTACGACTTAAACGTAGGATTTTGGTTATTTTGATATTGATCGTTAGTCTATTTTACTTGGCCCACGCATCTACTTTCTGCAAGTAAAAGTTTATATGATGCCGATTGACCCCAGAACGGTTTTTGCATGATATGTGACTTCTCGCATATCTGTTCGGTCGACCGTTACAGAAGAAAGCCGTCATGGAGAGATTCACACTTATTACACACCCTGTTTACTATTAGAGTTGTCAACATCTTATGCAGCACGCAACTTAATACTATGTCCCTGAAGTAGATCAGCCCCATTCTCTTTACCTTCAAAATACGGCGTACGATGCTTTTCCGCCAGTTCCCGAAAAAAAAACTCCATTAGTCGAAACGAGCATTCAAAAGTTAAGCTTTTCAAACGCATTGTGTTTATTGATTTATCAGTAATTCGCATTGATATACCGCTCGAACTGATAACAAATATTTGCGTATTATTTTAAACGGTTTGCGATTATTTCTGCGGTCATCGAAGTCCAGTCAAGCTTAACACTGACCTCAAGGACATATTCCAAGGATGGCCAGTTACTATAGCCTCCAACATTATGTGCTCTGCTGTCGTTATGTGGCTGAACTGCGACCTTTATGTTGCTACCTATCTTAACATAACATTGATTTCTGCTTAGGGTAGGTTTTTGCGGTACTGCAGCAGCTGGTACTTGGGCCCTCCCAAGCGACTTCACATACGTGTCGCCTATGGCACAAACAGTCGCCGTCATTTCATTCTCATTAGGGTGGTATTCAAGTGCAAATCTAACGTCATCAACGCAAACATCACTTATATACGAGGTGACACTCCCAATGAAAACATCAGTCGTGCTTCGCTTAAATGTCAGCTGAAACGAGCGTCGGCGTGATTGAGATTGTGTAGTGATAGATGACACAGAGTTCGACACAGCTTCGATTTTTTGCGTGAACTCGCTGCGTAACTCATTTTTATCGTTGGACAGCATATCGACGACCTCTCTTCGAACTGCACTGATTGCTGCTGTTACAGAGGAGCTTACAGCCCATTGTTGATGGCCAGAGTCGTTCTTCGCCGGTCCCGCATCTCCAGCGTTGGAAACCGCCGAGGTGCTGTGATCACCAAAAGACGCATCATCGGCATTCTGTTTGGCGGAAGATTTTTCGTTCGACGAGAGAGAACCAGATGGCCGCGACAAAATCTTACACGATTTGAGGTGAGTTTTAAGCTCGAGTAGTCGCAACGTGATCTTGCACTGAGGGCAGACACACTCCAATCGGGCCACAAAAGGCTCCTTAACTTGGATTCTTATAGCTGATGACGCACACTGGCAAAGCGGGCAGTGCGATTCGACCACATCCTGCAGGTCATTAACAGGCTCGAGCAGCAGCAAACACTCAGAACAGAAGACGTGGTTGCAGTTGCTGTAAAACATGGCTTCGCTGGTGAAGCCGCAAGCAGTACAGGCAAGAAGACTGAGCTGTGCTCGAGATGCCAACTCAATGTCCATGGAACCGAGATTTAGCAGTGGGTTGGAGAATGTCTTGAACTTCATGATGACGGGCACAACAGTAGATGGTACAGAGTAACGAATTAGAGACAACTGGTGTTCGGTAGAAGTTTGATTTCAGCTTTCGTTGTACGTTCACGATGAAAGCTTTGATCTTGTACTGACTGATTTGCAACGCACGATCATGCTTCGGATACAGCAGATATCCACCTACGACGTAATCCAGAACATCAGCGTGCAACGGTGAGCAAATGCGATATGCATGCGATGCTTTATGTCCCGGTTTCGTTTTCATCAGAACGGTTTCGTTGTTACACTCGGCTGCAACTTAGCGGCAATCTTGCCCTACAGCAAAACAAACTACTCTATATGTTGATATGATGCGCGATGAGAAATAAATCGCGTTATGGTTCACGGTTGGTGATGTATATGTTTACGGCTTTACCGAGGCAAATTTAGACTAATTTTGCTGTTTCTTGTGAGCAATTTATTTCTCAAGACGCGAACAGGCTAGACTCTATGGTTCGTTTCTTGCGTGCCATAATGATGATTTTTGTCTGTTAGCACACCGCCCACCCCTGCACTGTTTGCGCACTGTCACGATGCCGGTCGTCAACTGAATAAAAGGAATGCGCGCCATTTCATCTACTTTTTGTTATTTCGAGAGTGCGACGTGTGCTCAGCGATCCCTTAGCCCGGCGGCGAGCCCGGTGGCGTGGTGCATTCGTCAGGGCCTCGCGACCTGAAGACACACTTAGGTGCGCGGGTTCGAGCCCCACCGTTGCACATTTGTCTTTATGGGGTCCGTCTATGAAGCATTGCGAAAAGCAGTTCCATGAACGTTAAATCTTGGCTGAGAGTCAGCCCAGAAGGTATTTTTTTTTTAGCCCGACGGCGACCGAGGCGTCCGACGGCGTGGCAGTGATACTGCCCTAGGGTGGTGAGTTACAGAAGCAGGCAGGCGCAAGTATATCGATGCATACATATATAAATTTAGTTGAGCGATTGTCACATATACATGTATATGTAGCGCAGTGGTACTGAGTGTGTGACGAGTGTGAGTTCCGGCGACGAAACGGCTTCGTGCTGGAACGTCGAAACGACTTCTGCCTAAGGGATTGTTAGACTCAATCACTTTTTCTGATGGAATGGGGAGTGGATATGGCTTGTTTAGGAATGAAAGTGAAATTACAATTTGTTTGTTATTGCAATGTGACTGACCGGATATTTCTTTTTAAAATGTGCAATGATTGCAAGAGAACGAGTTTTTCGATTGAGAAACAATGAACATGCCAGCATGCTAGAAAGAAATGTCTGCTTCGTCTGAAAGATATCCAACGTTGTCTAAGGTATGCGAGGTAGTCGCGTTAAGGAAAATTTGCAAAAACCGAGGATGTTTTATTTTTGAGCTTAAACATTCCTTACCTTAACTGCTTGCCATTACGCTCAACGTAAACAAGCATACTCAAATAAATTCACGGACCATTTTGGTACCAAACTGATAATTATTCGATTCGATGGAGGCTGTAAAGTAACTAAGGGTTTTCGGTGGACATAATAGAAAAGAGCACATCGGTGCAGCTAGAATTTTGGCTTGCTTTATTAAACAAATCACTCGTGTTGCTCTTAGCACATATGTGTAGCTAGCATTTTGGCTTCCTTTATTAAACAAATTACCCGTGTTGCTCTTAGAGTAACTTGAGACTGTTTATTATTTCAAAGAATTAATTCAAAAAGCGTCCACCAATATACACGTTCTGTAACGGTTGCAAAGGTTTTATTATCATCAAACTCACTTTCAATATGTCCGGCCCTCGGTGCATCGAAGATATGCTTCACGGTGAGTTCCAAGAGAAATATTCGTGACAACTTCGGTGCAACAAACATCAAGTTATAAGTAAACGCTAATCGTAAAGTGCAAGGGTGACACATCAGAGATCTATGCCACGTGTGTTGAGCAGCGAGGGCAACGAAGCTGAAAACCCGCGTTGTTTAGGTCAGCTACTGGAGATCATCATTGACCGCTCGCTAATAACCTGGGCGTTGCAGTCTCGTGTAGCAGACGAACGGTGCGGACTTGCATGTGAGATCGGTCCTGGAAAATATCGTCGGATAGTAGTACAAGAGACTTCTTCGTCCGTTTCTCTGTCTGAAACAGATAGACTTGGTGATTAAGAGTACACTCTGCACAAAAGGGGAGTTGTTGGTAAGCTTTCTTAAATTCCGTGAGCTCCTTGTTCTCGTGCACTTGTGCGCTTGTCACGGGGTAACACAGGGTTGCGTGGTTGCCGCCATCCTTAGTTTCGTCGTGTCTACCAGTGTTCAGTTCATCAGTTCATCACAAGTGCCCTAGCCGAGCGCTGTGTGCCAGAGAAGACAAAGCCGTCTCGTCCCCGCGCGCAGTCCTACGGACGGTGCAAACGAAGATGAAGCAATCTCGTCTCCGCGCGGTCTCACAGACAGTGCACACGAAGACGAGCGCACTCAGTGCAGAACTGTGAGGCGATTCCCCAAATGGGCCTTGCATAATCTAACACGCTCGCGACAGTATCTGCTGCAATTCTCGATATGTCTGCAAAAACAAAGTAAAGTTATCCAAATACGCCCGTCGTCTGGCCATGCGAGGCCGCCCCCAGATCCTCCGCTGCCTACCTGCAAGGAGATAAAGATCGACCTTAACGTTCCCGTTGAGGAGCCGAACTGTCCCGCCATTGACGTCGACAGTGCAGAATCTCTGAAGGAGATGGACCACTCGTACGCCGAGCCTCTTGGCATTAGAAAACGCCCGGCGGATACATCCCCGACGGGACTTCGCTCCGACAAGAAGCGCATCTCTGACGTCGGCGAACCGTGATACTCACGACGACCTCTGCAACCAAGACGACGGACTGCGCAAAAGCTGATCTTAAATGGGGCGTTGACGCAGAGGTAGCATACGCCCGGGCGTTAGCGGTGCTTAGGGGGATGTCAAGACAGTGGTAGAGGCCTGCACATTAAGGAATACCAGGATGGAGCTAAAACAGGTATCAGATAAACCGGAATCGCGACTTTGCTAAACTAACGGGCCTGTTCTGGCCTCCGGGCTCTCTCCGGCAGGCTCCCCATCTTACGAAGATTGCCACCTTGTGGTAGGCATTTTACATCCCAACAAGCTCTGCAATGAGGCTGTGATCACTCTATTCCGCTCCGTTATCGAGCGCATGACCCAGCTCTCAACCTCCTCAGCGACGACGAAACCCCTTTTCCCACCATTACCCAAAACCACTCACTGCTCGTCACGAGAACTTCAATGCCGCGCACACTGCCTGGGAGGGTGGGAGGGGGTCGCCGCGCCACCGACAAAGGCGCGACTCTTGTTGGCTGGATGTCCGAGCATAACATGACCCTGGCCAACTATGGCAATGTTCCTACGTTCGCGCGCCGAAGGTCAAACATCGTTCTTAGACCTCACCTTGGCGCCGAAGTCAAACATCGTTTCTTAGACCTCACTGCTCTACGATAATTACAGGACTGGAAAGTCCAGGAGGACGAGGAAAAACCCTAAGCAACCACCGCTATTTAACGTTTAAATCACGCGTTGTCCCGATACGTGGAGGCGCACGTGGCAGAATGCGATATATCAACAAAAATGCTCGTCTGACTTTTTTTAGAAGCTGGTTCACTTGCTTGGCGGACACTCCATTAGACGAGGATGCTCTGGCTACAAATCTAGCGGCTGCCTGCCGGGGGGCCGGGGGCTCAGTCAGATGTGGCGGCACAAATGCCCGCCTGCAAAACCCTGGTAGAGCTCGGATATTCAGACAGCCCGCGTAGACTGTATACGCGCGAACCGCACACTGACACGTGTACGCTCTTGCTGGCGAAACGAAGGCGACAGAGGCACAATGTCGACCCTCTGGCAGATGCCGTTGCCAGGGTTGAGCGCTTAGATGAGCTATATCGTACGCATGGACTCCGCTTGCGAAAGCTCATTCAGCAAGCAATGGCCGAACCCTGGAAGGCCTTTGTGGATTTGGTTGAGGCGGACGTGTGGGGTCTTCTCTATCGGATCGTTGTGAGCAAGCTCCGCGCATCACCACCGCCTCTCCTGGTAAAAGAAACTCGCCGGACAGTGGTTAAGCTATTTCCGCAACAACCGGCCCGCGCTCATACTAGCATTTCCATTGACCCTGAACAGATCCCGAAGAAAACAACGGATGACATAATAGAAGCTGCGGAGCAGTTAACATACTCAGCGCTGTAAGCAATGGTGGTCACCGCTCGCATATGGACTATCCTGAAGGCCAGGGCGAACACGGCTCTTGATCGAAAAAGCAGACGTATGGCTGAACATCACCTGGAGTTAGCACCACAAAAAACCGAGGCCCTTTTCCTAACCGGCCGCAGGCGGAGAGGGCCTATGTCCCTGAAGCTCAACGGGCACGCTCTTACGCCGTCCCGCCGCGCCAGTACTTAGGGGTAACCTCGAAGACAGGTCTAACTGGCCTACCACACAGAAAGTGGCAAGAGTCTCGGCCAACCTGGCCCGTATACTACCCCGGGAGAGAGGCGCGTCCGATCCCAAACGGCACCCAATTTGGGTTAACTGGGCATACAAGACGGTCTCCACGGACTTCCTGCTTGTTCTCGCATGCCTGCTTCCATGGGACATGTTGACGGAAGAAAGGAGGAGGCGGAGATCAAACGGGGTGACATAGTGGAGTGAATCTCAACAGACCACACTCGTCGCTTGGGCGGAGATGTGGACCTACCCGCCTGCCGGAGACACGAGAGGACGTGGACACGCTCCCTCATGGACTTGCGCAAGTGGTATACGGCACAGGGACCAATGACATATTACGCTGCCCAGGCGCTGAACGGACATAGCCAGTACCATGCGTACATGATGAAGGTGCTACGGACATATGCATTCTCTGCGACGCCGGTGTGCCCGATGATGAGATGAGGAGCTCAAATGAATTCAAGTGTCGAGAGAAGTGCAGTGCGTGAACACAGTGATCGAGCAGGACAAGGACTGACTGAAAACACTTCTCGAGGAATGAAAAGACGTGTTCGAAGGACTAGGTAAATTGCCACAGCCGATAAAAATACATGTGAACCAAGATGCACGCCCAGTGCAACAGCATTCAAGAACTCCTTCGATTGCCTTGATATACGCTATCGTGCGTCGCATAAAAAAACTGGAACAACAAAATGGTGATAGAGGAGGTTAACCATCCGACAGAATGGGCATCGAAACGTGTGGCGGTGGACCTCCCCGGCCGAAAACTCAGGCTGGTGCTCGACCCACACGCACTAAATAAAATCATCCAAAAACCATGATACCGGATGCCGTCACCCAACGATACTCGTTACTGCCTAAACAAAGCCAAGGTATTTTCAGTGCTCGACGCGCGAGATAACTTCTATAGATGCGGAAAGCCGAGACTACAAAGCATTCTGGACGCTGATCGGCAGATACCGCTAATGCCGGGTTCCCCAAGGAATCTTATCAACGCCCAAAAAATATCAGTAACGGTTTGAGAAACGTCTCAGTTGTGGCAGATGACACAATCGTATGGGGAGAACGACACACAGTACCCGAAGTAATCGGTAATACAAGAACTTGCAGTCCCTATTCCAACGCGCTCGAGAAGTTCGACTACGCTTCAACAGGGGGTAAGCTCCGCATGGGTAAGTCGCGTGTTAAATTCATGGTTCATGTCATAAGCAAAGACGTATTACAAGTTGACGCTAAGAAAGTAAAAGCGATCGAAGAGATGATGCCACCAAATGATGTAAAAAGCATAATGAGATTTTTAGGCTGCGTTAACTATTTGCTTTCATTCATTCATTCTCAGCCTCTCCGAGCTATCAGGGTCTCTGAGAAGGTTAACGCAGTAACTGTTGCGTTTTGTGTGCGCTTACGACGAATTCAGCTGGCGAAGCCAGCAGCAAGCAGCGTTCGACGCAATCAAGAAGAGACTGACGGAAGCACCTTCACTCGCACCAAACCGATACTGATACAAACCGACGCGAGCGAACACGACGCCGGCGGCGTTCTTGTTTAAGACGGGAAGCGAATCGCTTACACCTCCCACTCATTCAGCGATAGTGAACAAACTATGCAGTGATCGAAATCGAGTGTCTCGTTATAGTGACGGCATGCAAAAGTGCGACAAACACTACATCTACGAAATGCCGACGGTCACAATACAGACAGGGTACAGACTACTAGAAAGTATATTCGCCAAACCACTCGACGCATGTCCTAAACATTTGCAACGAATGAGGTTGAATTTAATGAAGTTAGACCTCAGGGTACAGTATACACCTGGTAAGACGAACCTCGTAGCCGATGTATTAAGCAGACACCTCCTGAAGACCAAGTTTGAACCCGATGGCGTGTGGAGAGTGGAACTTGAACAGATCGACTAATCGCACCTCCCACCCACTGATGCAACAGGTCAAAACCGCAACAGCAAATAGATCATCAATGCAAATGCTTATCAAGGCGATTCAGGGCGGTTGGCCTGCATGGGAGAAAAATGTACCTGTTGAAATCTTACAATTTTACAACATTTGTGGCGAGCTAGTGGTTGATAATGGTGTTATCTACCGAGGCAGCGCAGTCGTTTCTCCACCGAGTCTGAGGCCAGAGTTTCTCCGTCGGACGCATAAATTACATCTCGGGTTCGATGCGATGCGCCGTAGAGCCCCAAGAACACAGTGTTCTGGCTACGGACGAGAGACGACATAGAAACCTACGTAACTCGATGTGACGCCTGTTAGACCTCTGGCGTCAAACAACGAACCGAGCTGTTAATGAACAAGCCGATTCCACAGAGACCGTGGCAGGTAGTGCGCCAGGACATATTTGTTTGGCAGGGGCACTATTATCCGGTTACAGTGGATAGCTACAGTGATTACTTCGAGCTGGACGAGCTGAACAACGAGACGCCACTACCGCTCAGATCATCAAGAAGATAAGTGATCGATTACTTCAGTCGCCAAGGACGACCGTGTGAGATACACACCGACGCTGACCCTAGATACATGGCTCGAGAATTCCAACTTGTTTGTGCAGAATGACAATCAAAACACGTGCCGAGTTTGCCCCATTACCATCAAGTCAACGGTAAGGCCGGAAGCGCCGTCAAAATAGCGAAACGAATAGTAAAAATTACTCGACCAACAGAACAGTCCGATGAAGCCTCACCGGCAGAGAAACTGTTCTGGACGCGTGCTCGCGTATGCGGCCGCGCTAATTGTATCCAGTCTTCCGCGGCACAACTTTGCTTTGGGATCGCCGCCTAATTACCGGCTTAACCACAATTCGACGGAGCGCACGCAAAGCACAAACGCGCTCTGCAGCTGCTACCAGCTGTTCTTTCGTATCTAGAAAAATGGGAGAACAGTACAAAACAGTAATATGCATCATGGCCATGCGGCCATAAAACAAGAAGAGAGAGGCCCGAGCCGGGTAGTTCGTTTATAAGAATAAGATTCACAGAAACCGCTAAACTACATACTTACTACACAGTACATTTAGGCACATTGTACTCTTGGAAATCACAGACTATTATTTAATAACTATTATCATTTGATTAACCTCTTTTTTGACAATATTCAAACAAAGTGCTAAGCAGTACTATTTAGGCACCTTACTCTAATATAAGCCGAACACGATAATAATCATAATGACAATAAATACAATTATAAGAAAACGTGCACTGTAAACACTCCATACTAGCCTTTGATGGCTTTGAGGAGCTGTAAACCTCTGTACAAACGCAAACCACTCATTAGAATAATAACCCTTTCTATCTATCCATCTAATATGCATTTATAGACCCCCAGAACGGAACGCACACAAAACGCTGGCACTTGTTTACTGTTGTATACCGATCCCACTATGACGCAGACTTGAACGGTGTGCTAACTGTGAATAACAGCACAAAGCAGTGTTCGCTTTCACTTCGGTGGGAGTTAAAGAACTCAGCGTGAGCATTGAAAACGACAGATCGTAGTCGATGTATACTAGTTGACAAGGAAGGAGTACCGTCGATATTATCCTATCGTCAGCCCCACTTTCCCGTCAACCGCAAGACGTTATATTAAATGCAACGTCTGCTCCATCAGTAAGCGATAGTAACTATTGTTAGCTAGCGAGCGTATCAGACGATATGATCCACGCGGAGAGGACGATTCGATGTCCCGTCTGTATGGCCGCTAGCATCGCTACAAAGACGAAGTAAAGGTATAAGCCGCCGTTTGGCAATGAGTGCGAGACGAGCAAGCAACAGAAAAGACAAGAGCAAAGAAGGAACGTTTTGAAGAACCCAATTGAAAGCCACTGAATAAAGACAGCGATGTGGTTCGTATTCTGGTCACGGCACCAGTGGTTAGTACCAGGTGCCGTGAGAAATTGGCATAGAATTTCTAAATATTCCTCCATAAGGACGTCACACTGCCGACCGAGAACACGTTCTCTGGGCGGAGTACGAGGTCAAACAGTAAAATCTAGCGGGTTGATCTAGTAGTACCTCATTATAAAGGAGCGCCTTAAGGCGAATATTGGCGTCGTGTGCCCCATACTGACTATTGTATCTAACGCCTGTCTCCGCAAAGGCAAGGTACAACATTTGTGGAAAAATATTCACTTGCTGTCCATAGCTAACAGAAAGGGCGACGCCACAGACACGAGAAACTACCGGGACACCACAGACACGAGAAACTACCGGAACAAGTAAATTTGCTGTACCAAAATACGTTTATCTATTAATGAATGCGTTTGTAAATTTTGCGGTAATAGTAATATCCACGTAAGCAACTTAGTGGTTGGCTTAGTGGCAAAGCCTTTGCCTTGCATTCGGGAGGACTGGGTTCGAGACCCAGACCGGCCACTCTTAAATTGGTTTGCATGGTTTCCAATTTAGACAAGGTAAATGCCGGAGTGGAATAAACTTAGCCATGACATGAAAGATCCGTACACGGGCAATTGCCTTACGGAAAAAAAAAAAAAAAAGTATTAAAAAAAAAAAACGTAAGCAACTGTCAGTATATGGTGAAGCGAATTGAAATTGGAGAGAAATCTTTAAACCTTGCTTTTCTTCTAAATGTCGTGTGAATGCAAGCTTTAGTGTTAAGGTTACTCCCAGGATATTTAAAACAATCGACAAGTTCGAGGTTTACATTGTTGATCTTAAGACGTCTGTTTCTAACCGCATATCTTCAAACACTAAAATGCAGTTTCAAAGTTAGATTATATAAATTGCTCATATTGCGTAAAATATACCCAAATTTTTATTTAAGTCATAACGTCTTTGTAAACGGCCAAATCGACGTTTATTCGAAGCTTATCTAAAAAGTGCTAGACTTCGGTGATCAGGATCACTCTCCTAAAGATCTATCCTTATATTATCGGTTGAGACGTATTAGGCTTGACGATAAGTTATGCGCTATGGGCGACGGAGGCCTGCGAAATGGCCCAAACGTGAAAAACGGCCCCGGAAACAGCAAGACAAAACCGCATTAATAATCTGTATGTAGGCATGGCCAGTTTCTCCCGTGTAGGGCGAAAAATGTTTTAAAGAGTAATGCTGTTATGTGATTGTCGTGTTGCATTACTAATTAGTTATTCGGCTTCATTATACTGGGACGACCTTCATTGCTCGCATCGTCGAGACAGCGCGCACAGCCCTAATTTCTCTCTATGGAGAGGTAGGCGATGTCTGGCGACTGTCCGTCCCGACGGCAGTGGCGCTTTTCTACCTCAAGATTGTTCCAGCGATGATGTATGGTCTTGACAGAGTATAGGAACACCTCACTCGGGCAAACTTTGGTTTGCTTGAAAAGTGTTTTACAATGTATATGAAGCGAGTACTTTGCCTGTCAATGCGGGCAAGGAGCCGCTTTGTGTACCTAATGTCAGGCTGTGCACCAGTTGTTGAGATAATTCGATTGAGGTTGAAGACGCCGCGTACAGTACCATTCGAGAGCTTTATCTTGGAATGGGAAAATAAAGTTGAACAAGTCCGACGAGAGGTCGGAGACCTGGATATTTTCAGGGCCTCTTACCTATGGTCTGGTCTTGCATGTGACAATCGCCACGTCTATACCAGATAAATAGTTCATGGTTATCATCACCTAGTTTGTTCGAATACGAGCTTCCACGAAGAGTACACAGAGTGCGTACACTGTGCTCTCAGGTGTGTACGAAGTTTCATGCGTCTGCCTGCCTGGCCCTTGCGGAGAGATCACTGCACTGCCTCTCTCGAATAACATGCCGCGAGCAGCTGAATAATTTCAGCAGCTGTATAATTGTATAATCTGTATAATTATGTTATATGCATACTCAATATGAGTGAAATAAGTACAATGGAAAACAAATTACTAATTAGTTATGTAATCTTTTTGCGCTTTTTTAGCGTTAATTAGAGTGTGGTTATTCAAGTCAAGCCCAACTTGACTTGAACCTACAATTGGGCGGAAATGAGGTTGTGCGGTGGAGCACCATATGTACGTTATTGGCAACTCAGCACATACGTATATTCTTAAAGCGACTTTTTCCTAAGGAGTTGTTGGACTCGTTGATGAATCACTTTTTCAACGGAATGGGGAGCGGAAATGGCTTGTTTAGGAATGAGAGTGAAATTGCTAATTTATCTGTTATAGCGATGTGACTGACCGGATATTTCTTTTCAAAATGTGCGATGGCAAGAGAACGAGTTGTTCGATTAAGAAACAATAAATATGCCAGCATGCTGGGAAGAAAGTCTGCTTCGTCTGAAAGATACTCAACTTTGTATAGGGTATGCGAGGAAGTTGCGTTGAGGAAATTTGCAAAAATCGAGACTTTGGATGTTTTATTTTTGAGCTTTAATATTCAATACTTTTAATGCTTGCCATTACGCTCATAGCAAGCACACATAATTTACGTTCATTTTGGTACCAATCGATTGTTGTACGATTTAATAGTGGTTGTGATGTAACTAAGGTGTTTTGGTGGACATAATGGATGAGAGCACATATGTGCAGCTATAATTTTGGCTTGTTTATTAACAAATATTAAACAAAACTCTTAGAATCACTTAAAATCGTTTATTATTAGAAGAACTGATTAAAAGAGTGACCATCAATATACACGTTCGGTAACGGTTGCAAAAGTTTTTAATATCATCAAATTCACTCTCAATATTCCCGGCTCTCGGTGCATTGAAGATATGCCTCACTGTGAGTTCCAAGCCCGTAGGGGATTGTATATTGTTTGGGTGCATTACACTTAACGAAAGCACCAAACTTGGCGCGGCTCCAAAACGTACCACACTTGGCGGGGTTTCCAAACTGCAAACCCGCCCACGCGTTTCAAATAAAGCTCAACATTGCTTAGCTGATGCTACCGGCGGAAATCCCTGTGCATGGCTGGCCGCTCTTGCCGAACGCTTCAAATATTCACAGAAACGTGATATTTCAACGATACTTGTTTGAGAAAGAGACTGTCAGTAAAAGAGTTCAAAGAACGCATGGGCCAGCATGTCAAGCGGTGCGAATACACCGATGAGACAACGATGCTGCGCGATAACCTGATTCTATGTCCCCGACTGGGAATAGCCAGGGAAGCATTATTTCGCGAACAAGGCCACAGAAGTCTAACAATCGACGTCGTGTTGAGAACACTGGAAACGTACGAGAATAATGAAAGATCGCAAACAAATAATAGAAGGAGACCGACATCGCGCCGGCGGCGAACGGCACGAAGAAATTGCTACGGTTTTCAACATGGGTGGCCGGCAGGCAGTAACAAATCTACAACAACGACCTCTGCCTTATGCAGATAGACTGCCGCCTGCCCGCAACAGCAGTAGCCAGACACCAAACTGTGACAAATGCGGCCTACAACACCTACCATACGAATTTCGATTGCCAATGGCAGACGGTGCAAGAGTTCCATAATATTAAATCATTTCGCTTGTGTGTGTCGATCAAGGCCAGCAGATAGCCGAAAATATGGACATCAGAGACATTGCGTTCGCGTAACAGACGACAATGTGGCAATCCACAACGACAACGATGATGACTGTGACTCAGAAGACGCGTACCGTATCGAGACGATTTGTAAGCCAAGTAGAAAGGGAAGCACCTGTTGAGATGTTACCATTTTACAGCATTTGTGATGAGCTAGTGGTGGATTATGGTGCTGTCTACGGAGGCAGCGTAGTCGTTTCTCCACCGCGTCTGAGACCGGAGTTTCTCCGTCGGGAACATAAATTATATCTCGGGTTCGATGCGATGCGCCATAGACCCCAAGAACACAGTGTTCTGGCCAAGGATGAGAGACTAGTGCAAAAACCACGTAACTCGCTGTGACGCCTACCAGACCTTTCACGTCAAACAGCGAGCCGAACCGTTAACGAACAAGCCGATTCCACTGAGACCGCGGCAGACAGTGCATCAGGACGTATTTGTTTGGCAGGGGCATTATTATCTGGTTACCACAGTGGAGAGCTCACAGTGGTTACTGTAAGCTGGACGAGCTGAACAAAGCACCAGCACCGCTTAGATCATCAAGAAAACAAGTGAACACTTCAGTCGTCACGGACGACCATGTGAGATACACACCGACGCTGACCCTAGCTAGATACATGGCTCGAGAATTCTAACTAATTTGTGCAGAATGGCAAACAAAATCGTGCTGAGTTCGCCTAATTACCACCAGGCCAACGGTAAGTTAAACCCTCTACCCCCTCAAAAAAAAGGCCAACGGTAAGACCGAAAGCGCCGTCAAAGTAGCAAAACGAATAGTAAAAACGACACAGCCAAACAACGAGAATCTGTACGCGGCGTTATTGGAGTGGCGGTCGACAGAATATTGAATATAACTTCTGTTCTATCAGGAAGCCGTAAGATCTGTTAGATTATGTTTAGGCTGGAGCGCAGCCAACTGGCCTTATCACCACCATCAACAACAACAACGAGAACACGAATCGTCGTGCTTCTCGTTAAATGCACAAACAAACGTTTGAACAGGCAGTGCAGCTAACGCACGTATCAGACGATATGGTCCACGCGGAGAGAACGATTTGATGGCCCGTTTATATGGCCGCTAGCATCGGTAAAAAGACGAGCTGGAAGAACGGCAAAAGCATAAGGTGTCGTTTGGCAGTGAAAGCCGGGAACCGAATCACGCAACCTGCGTCATCAGAGATTATTAAGTTCTATGGCGGGTACGACGTCAAACGGTAAAACCTAGCAGGTTGAAACAGTAGTACCCCATTATAAAGGAGCACCTCAAGGCGAATATTGGCGTCGTGTGCCCCATACTGACAATTGTATCTAACACCTGTCTCTACAAAGGCAAGGTACAAAATGAGTGGAAAGATATTCACTTGCTGTCCATAACTAACAGAAAAGGCTACGCCACAAACACGAGAAACTACCGGGACAAATAAAAATTGCCATACCAAAATACGGTTTCCTATTATTGACTGCGTTTGTAGATTTTGCGGTAATAGTGATATCCACCTAAGCAACTGTCAGTATATGGTGAAACGAATTGAAATTATAGAGAAAACGTTAAATCTTAGCTTGCCTTTCTTCTAAATGTCATGTGAATGCAAGCTTTAGTGTTAAGGTTACACCCCGGGTTTTTAAAACAATCGACAAATTCAAGGTTTACATTGTTGATCTTAAGACGTCTGTTACTAATCGCATATCTTCAAACACTAAAATGCAGGATTTTGGTTATGGCGACATTGATCGTAAGTCCATTTTTCCCGTACTATGCATCTACTTCCTGTAAGTAAAGGTTTACGTGATGCCGATGCAAAATCCTCAAAACGCTTTTTGTATGATATATGCCCTCTAGCATAGCTGTTCGGTCGACCGTTACAGGAAAAAGCCATTGTGGAGAGAGTCACACATATTAGAAACCCTGTTTAGTATTAGAGTCGTCAACACTTTACGCAGTACGCAACTTAATGTTATGTCCCTGAAGTAGATCAGCGCCATCCCCCTTACCTTTGAAATAGGGTGCACGATGCTTTTCCGCCAGTTCCCGAAAAAAGCTTTCTTGGCCTAAACGAGCACTAAGAAGTTTAGTTTTTAAAACGTCATTTTTATTATTTATCACTCATTCGTATAGCTATATCGTTCGCAAGGATAACAAATATTTGCGTATATGTTGAGGATATGTGACATTTTCACTTTTAATTAACCGGTGTACACGTTCATAAAGAGACAATTGTTACCTCTATTATTTAAGCAAATGATTAAATAAATAAAATACAAATTCTGCATTAATAAAAATATTTGCGTATTATATTAACCTAGCTTCGGTTATTTCTACGAGCATAGAAGTCCAGTCAAACTTAACGCTGGCCTGAAGTACATATTCCAAAGGAAGGCTAGAATTGCTTCCAACATATGCTCTTCCGTCGTTATGTGGCTGAACTCCGACCTGTATTTTGTTACCTATATTAAGATAAGATCGGTTTCTGCTTATGGTAGGTGCTTGGGTCCTCTTAAGCGAATTCACGAAGCCTATGGCACAAACAGTCGCCGTCATCAGACGCCTTTGAATGTCGTATTCTAATGCAAATCTAACATCATCAACGCAAACATTACCTGTATACGACCTGCCAGAACTCGGGTTTCGCTTTAATGCAATGAAACGAACGTTGGCGTAACTTAGATTGCGTAGTGGTAGATGACGCAGGGTTCGACACAGCTTTGATCTTCTGCGTAAACTCGCTTCGTAACTCATTTTTGTCGTTTGACATCATATCGATAACCTCTCTTCGAACTGCGCTGATTGCTGCTGTTACAGAGGAGCGTCGAGCCCATTGTTGAGAGCCGGAGTCGCTTATCGCCTGTTCCGCATCTCCATCGTTGGCAATCGCCGACGTGCTGTGATCACCTACAGAAGCATCATCGGCATTCTGTTTGGCGGCAGATTTTTCGTTCAACGAGAGAGCACAAGATAGCCGCGGTAAAATCTTACACGATATGAGGTGAGTTTTGAGCTCACGCAGTCGCAACGTAATCCTGCACCGAGGGCAGACACACTCCAATTGGGCCACAAATGGCTCCTTAACGTCAATTCTCATCGATCGTGACACACACTGACAAAGCACGCAGTTCGATTCGACCACCTTCTGCTGGCTATAATAAGGCTCGAACGGCAGCATCAAACAATCCGAACAGAAGACGTGGTCGCAGTTGCTGTAAAACGTGACTCCGCTGGTGAAGCCGCAAGCACTACAGGCAAGAAGACTGTGGTGTGCTCGAGATGCCAACTCAACGTCCATGGAACCGAGATTTAGCAGTGAGTCGGAGAATCTCTTGAACTTCATAGTGGCGGGCACAACAGTAGATGGTACAGAGTAACGAATTAGAGACAACTGGTGTACGGTAGAAGTTTGATTTCTGCTTTCGTTGTACGTTCACGATGAAGGCTTAGATAGTGTACTGGACTGATTCGCAATGCAGGAGCATGCGCCAGATACAACAGATATTCGTCTACAAAGTGATCCAGAAAATCAGCGTGCAACGGTAAGCAAACACGACATGCATGCGATGCTTTTTCATTAAGCATCAATGTATCACGTTCCGGTTTCGCTTTCATCATAATGGTTGACCGCTACTGAGCTCCTGATTTCCATTGTAATTTTGAACGAAATTCCGTTATCTCTCGATGAAACTTGTCTGAACTTATTCTTGAAATTACACTAATCTAATGGTGATAAATGGTTTTTCCATGTTTTGTCTAATAAGTAAAAGTTAAACCTTACCACTTAAGATTAAACTGATCATTGATGCTGTCGCGTATTTTTTTAAAAATCATTTCCTAATGCATGTATTGAATAAAACCAATACCCTAGTATAGCTACTATATGCTTCAGAGTCAATTTGATGTCCAGGATCATATATTTACAAAATGTTTCTACTTTACGGTAAGACTATCAAATAATTATTAGAATATTATTGCGATGTATTTATTGGTGTCTTTAATCATACATAGTATACATACTTCAATCTGTATATATGTGGTTATATGCCCAGCTGTGCATGTGTAACTGCCACTTCACAATATAATGTGCATTTTTGTCAATGTGCCTCACGATTTCTCACATTTCAAACTAATTCGTATAAATGCTAGACATCTAACTTTTTTACTTACAAGAAGTAGCTATGCTGACTAATGTCGATATTTTTGGCGGCGCTATTACTAATTTACTTAGGAGCTGTTTTATATCTAATGAGTATACATCGTTTTTGGTTTCGACAGGATTCCTACCGGCAATAAACGAGGTAACACGATTCGAGTCTTAGGCTCGTTTGGACGGCGCGTTTATGCGGCAGGTTCGCTTAGTCCAGATATACACTACCGTCTTCATTGAGTCAATAATATATATATATATATATATATATATATATATATAAAATAATAATAATAATAAAAAAAAAAAAAAAAAAATATATATATATATATATATATATATATATTGAGTCGTTAAGTGAGTGTAAATTTTACTCTAATTTGTGCTGTACCAGACGTTGACCAGGCATTCGACTTATTTGAGTCCACGTTGTTTGACATGTATGATTTATCGTTTTCTGTCAAACGATTTATTCTGAAGAAACTCACTCTCGTTTAGGTTATGGCCGCAACCTTAAAATAGAGCGCTGTGCTTGGATCCAACTCGCAAAAAGTACCTCAAATACATATCTAATCTAGTGTGAAAGATAACTTCTATCACTCTCTTCACTCCTACAGACGACTCTCACACTTCTGCAACGTCTATAAATACGCTAATCTAACAACTGCTCATAGCAACCGGGCAGTCCCCTGGTGGCAGGTTAATACCATAATCGCAATATCATACGACTTGGCCCCGATATAAGTTAATAGAATGTGTTTTTATTCTTACATGGTCTATATACGTATCTTATGGTACCCAAATCCAAGATATTACGGTTGTTGATCATCCCGCCACAAAGCCACATTTTTGTAGTGCACACTGGTATGCACAAAAGCTCACTAGAGCTAGAGATGCTCTATTCATTTCCGATTCGTATGTCTTTCATTGGTCCCATATCTAGGTCCCATATCTAAAACACCGAGATGTATGATGCTATAATGTATGGAAAGTATCTTGACCACATTCACATACTGATCAAACATTTCGTGCTACTGCGTAGATTACAGACGAATTCTACCCATTCCCTACAGGCTCAAGTTAAACGTCAACATAATAAAAAACATGCCATTGTATTACGCAAAGCGTCGATTAGACTCTGATTACTTAATGAATCTGCTCTTTCATTGAAATATGCAATGTCCTTATATTGATACGTAAATAAGAGAGTACGTAGATTGTAACAAATACATGTTTAAAAAAAAGTACAAAATCTTGTCGTCGACGATTCTGGCAAGGTCGACCTCTTTTTTTTCTAACCTCTAGTTTTTCGCCTCTGTTTTTGTCCCTTGCAAGGTTCCACACAACATGCTCGGTGAGCACATTTTCATTACGGGTAATGACATACTTTCCAGAATCGAATCACTTCCATCTAAAGTATTATACCTTTGGGTGGACTTCGCAGGAGTCACTATCTTGCATCCTATTTGAACAACTAGCCAGTAAAAAAATATGTATATATAAATATATACATTTTAGAACAAATAGTTTGATCGATAAGACTCAACATGGATTTACAAGCGAGGGATCCACGTCCACACAGCCATGGTTCACATAAAACATCATGACTGGGAACTTGGTCATAATAAGAACGAGGAATTCCACTGCAATTCTTTCCATTTTACAAAGCATTCCATAGAGTAAATCATGGCCTGATAATTCACAAAATGCGCGGTATAGGAGTCGACGACAAAACGTTGTGTGGTTAACGGGGTGTCTCGACATGATAAATTCCTCAGTCAGCAAGCCCTCAAGGGTAAATTCTTCAGTCAGCAAACCCCAAGGCTTCTGTCTTGGGCATTTATTATTTCGTATCTTTGTTCTATATAAAAGATAGCCTCCCTCTTTGAGTATCAACTCATCTGCTATTCACTAACGACTTAAATATGTATGGTACGGCATGAAACAAGAGCAAAATAAACAGTGCGCTACAAACACTGTCTCAAACTATGGTTACCTTATGTAAGAAAATGATGACCTTAGGGGGAAGTGCACTGTGCTTAGGTAATTTGCCCCCTCAATATCTATTGGTGGCACGGCCGTCGGTAGATACTCTTATGGACCTTGGTGCTGATGAGTCTAGTTATAGGCTTTTGCACCCATGTATCTCGCATCGTCTACTTTTCCACCCAGCTCTACAATATGATATTTAGATGTTTCGTGGTAAAGAGGCTCGGTTTCAACGTTTCATTATACAAATTGTTCGTATTGCCCCGAAATGCTATAATATAACTCCTTAAATATGTATCAAATTCATAAATGAGTAGAATCTTCCTAAAGATCTACAATCTACACAGAAAGGCGGATCTATTCTTATATTATCGGTTGAGACATACTGGGCTTGACGATAAGTTGTGCGTTATGCGCGACGGAGGCCTGCCAAATGGCTCAATTGTGAGAACATCGGAAACAGAAAGACAAAACCGCAATAATAATCTGTATGTATACATCGCCAGTTTCTCCCAGTGTAAAGGGAAAAACGTTTTAAAAAAAAATGCAGTTTTGTGATTGAAGAGTTGCATTGCTAAATAGCTACGTCATCTTTTTGCGCTTTCCTTTGGCGTTAATTAGAGTGAGATTTTTAAGTCAAGCCCAACTTGACTTGAACCTCCGGTCGGGCGGAAATTATGCGTGATAAAGGCTGTGCGGTGGAGCACCATATGTACGTATTTCGTACGTGGTTGGCAACTCAGCAAATACATATATTTTTGAAACGACTTCTTCTTAAAGGGTTTTTGACTCGCTGAAAAACTACTTTTCACTTTTTCCAATGGAATGGGGCGCGGAAATGGTTTGTTTAGGAATGAGCGTTAAATTAGTATTTTTTGTTATAGCAATGCGACTGATCGGATATTTATTTTCAAAATGTGCGATTGCAAGAGAAGGAGTTGACCGATTGAGAAACAGTGAACATACCAGCATGCTAGAAAGAAATTCTTGCTTCGTCTGATAGATATCCAACGTTGTCTAGGGCATGCGAGGTAGTCGCGTTGAGGAATGTTTGCAAAAACCGAGGATGTTTTATCCTTGAGCTTTAACAATCATTACCTAAAATGCTTGCTATTATGCTCGTAGCAGACACCCATACTTAAATAAATTCACGGATCATTTTGGTGCCAAATCGATGGTCGTACGATTCGATGATGGCTATGAAGTAAAGAACATTTTTGTTGGACATAATGGAAGAGACCACGTATGTGAAGTTAGCATTTTGTCTTATTAAGACAAAATGCTAATTAACAAATCACTCGTGTTACTCTTAGAGTGACTGGAAACCGATTATTATTATGTAAACTGATCGAAGAGGGTCCGTCAATATATACGTTCTTGCAAAGGTTTTTAATGTCATCAAACTCGCTCTCAACATGACCGGCCCTCGGTGCGTTGAATATATGCCTCACGGTGGGCTGCAAGCCTGTATGGGATTCTATATTGTTTAAGTGTATATATTTAGTAAACACCCCCTGAGAACTAAGTTCGAACCCGGTGACGTATGGAGAGTGGAACTTGAACAATCGGTCACAGCTCAACTAATTTTATCTCTGACCAACTGATGCAACAGGTCAAAACCGCAACAGCAAACAGCGCATCAATGCAAATGCTTATCAAGGGAGCTCAGGACGGCGATATTTAATATGCATTTATAGACCCCCAGAACGGAACGCACATAGTGGCGGCGTGGTCTAGAGAACTAGTGCGGCGCTAGTCATGGCTGTCATCTACCGGGGTGTCGCCGGTTCGATCCCTGTTGTTCATCGAATTTTCTTTGAGCGATGCTCAGTGAGAATAGATGATAAACCATACCGCTGAGAGTCAGCGGCCATGCTCCCACAAGGACTGTTGGGGAAACCCTAATATCTTAACATGTCTGGCCCTCGGTGCATTGAAGATATACCTCAGGTTAAGTTCCAAGCCCGTAGGGGACGGAGGATAGTCTAGGATTAAAAACAATCTCCTTTAAAAAAAATTAATTCTAGAACGGAACGCACATAATGTTACACAAAACATCGGCACTTATTTACTGTTCTATACCAATCGCATTATGACGCAGGCTTGAACTGTGATCTGACCAAGGACAGCACACGGCAGTCCGTTTTTACTTCGGTGGAAGTTTTAAGAACTTGGTCTGAGCATTGAAAACGACCGATCGCAGTCGATGTGTACTAGTTGGAAATTCTCGAGAAGACGTTAAAATTTAGCTTGCTATACTTCTAATTTTCTAAACTAACGTTAATATCTCAATGTAACGTGCATAAGCAGATATACTCTAGTGATGCGAATACAAGCTTTAGTGTTAAGGTTACTCCTAGGTGTTTAAAACAGTCGACAAGTTTTAGGTTTACATTGTTGAGCTTAATGGAGGAGGTGTGTCAGGTCCTACGGTCACTCCCGAAGAGAAAGAGCTCAGGGCCCGACCAGGTCTGCTATGAGCATTGGATCCAGTCACTTCCCCTCTTGGCAGAAACTCTTTGTGATTTCTTTAATGAAATTATAAAGAAGGGGCGGATGCCTAAATTCTGGCATGTCGCCAGGCTTTTTCTTCTGTTCAAGGGTAGGCATGGTGATGACAAACAGGATTCAAATCTCTATCGTGGAGTGGCGCCAGAACGCACATCGAAGACGATTTTCTGCAAGTTGGTTATTTGACGGATTAAGCACGTGGATGAAAAGGCACTTCCACCGGAGCAATTCGGTTTTAGGAGAGACCGAGGCACCCGTGATGCAATCCACGTTCTCCAGTCAGAAATCGAGCAAGCTGTGGTACAACCCAACGGTCATCTGTATGCAGGCTGTATTGACTGTGTCAAGGCCTTTGACAAAGCCCCTCGCCACCTGCTGGTTGAAGCATTCCAACGAGTAGGAGTGGGTGGCTTTCTCCTGAGTGTAATAGCAAGTTTCTTTGAGGAGAACACCTTGTTGGTAGACGGTGAGCAGGGTGTATTAGAGATTAAGCAAAATGTAGGCACTTCGCAAGGAGACCCGCTAAGCTGCGTCTCGTTTACACTTCTCCATGCTGATCTCGTCGCTTACGTCCGACAGGAGTACCAAAAGCCGTAGTGGTGATGTATGCAGATGAAATCGTGGTCGCCCATCGCGACCTAGGTGCCATCAAGCGCATTACCTCTATGATAGAGGCGTTCCCTGTCTTGAAGGGACTTGAGATAAACACCAGGAAGACCAAAGCCATGAAATTCAGGCGTGGCGGTCGATTGGCTGCCAGAAACGTTATACGTTGCTGCGGCCAACCATTGGAGTTTGTTAACTCTTTCCAGTAATTTGGCCTTCGGGTTCATTATACAAGAACGACGTTCACAGCGCATATAAATGAAACAGTACGGAAGGCACTTGTCTCTCTTTACAGGGAAGTGGGCAATGTCCGAAGACTGTCCGTTTTCTCAGTAGTGAGGTTTTATGCTCAAGATTGTTCCGGGCTGATGTATGGTTTTGACAGGATGTGGAACACTGGCGAATTTTAACCAGCTTGAAAGGTGTTTTTTATTATATTTGAAGCGAGTGCTTTGCTTGCCTATCCGACCAAAGAGCCGCTTTGTGTATCTCATGTCAAGCTGTCCACCGGCTGTCCACCGAACTGTTACAATCCGACTAAGGCTGAAGATGCCGCGTACAGTACCTTACGAATGTTTTATTTCGGAGTGGAAAGCTAAAGTCTAACAGGCCAGACGAGAGGTCGGTGGTTTGGACGTTTTCAATGCCTTGCACCTTTGGTCTGGTCCTGCAATGGACAATCGCCACGTACATAGTGCCATGGTACATAGTGCATGGCTATCACTACCTGGTATGTTCAAACGCAACCTTTCACGAGAAGTACGAGTTGTGCACCTGCCGGTTCTGCCTGCAGAGGCGTACCAAGTACCATGTAGTGGAGTGCACAGCGCTGGACCGTAAATCGTTGCACTACCTCTCTCGTCGAAAGCGTGAAGAAGACAGAGCTTCATGAAGAAACATTTTGAAATTTATATTATACCCAATTTAAGTGAAATAAACATAATTGTATAGTAACAAACAAATGTTGAGCTTAAGAAGTCTGCCACTGGCCGCATATCTTCTGCCACGGCTTAAACGTAGGATTTTGGCTATTGCGAAATTGATCGTGAGTTTTAAAATTTTATTAGAGCCACGCATCTACTTCCTGTAAGTAAACGTTTAGGTAATGCCAATTTACCCCAGAACGATTTTTGCATGGTATAAAACTTCGCACATAGCTGTTTCGGTCGACCGTTGCAAAAAAAGTCGTTATGGAGAGCTTCACACATATAAGAAATCTTTTCTACTATTGAGGTTGTTAACACTTTATACAGTAAGGAACTTAGTGCTATGCCTCTGCAGATTTGTGAATAGACGCCGTCCCTCCTACCTTTAAAATAAAGTGTACGATGCTTTTTCAGTAGAAATTTCTCCTTTGCCTAAACATGCATTAACAAGTTAAATTTTTGAACACCACTACTTATTGATTTATCATTAATTCTTAATACTATACAGTTCGCAATCATTACAAACATTTGCGTTTCATAAAAACCCAGTCAAACTTCTGCTTCCCAGTCGAACTCTACACTGTGTACACCTCAAGTATATTTTCGAACGACGTACCATGAGGTGATGTTGCCCCTGTTCATAATATGCATAATCGAATGTTCTATATTCTCTACCTACTCTATCTAGCATCTATCTACACTATCTCTTCTATTATATGCTTTTCTGTAGCCATATTAGTGTAGATTAAACTGTATACTGTTACCTACTAAGGTCCGACGGCTCTATCCTCCAATGTTCGACTTTTGCTTAGGTCTGTTTCTTTCAGTATTTTATTAGCCATTGCGTGGGCCCTCCTAAACGACGTCACATGCTTATCGTCTATGGCCATATAAACAGTCGCTGTCACATCATTCGTAATAGGGTTGTATTCAGATGCGAATGCAATGTCATCAGCGCAAACATTCTTTGTGTGTCAGTTATTATTACTCGGGTTTTGCTTTAATGCCAGCCGAAACCAACGTTGACATGACCGTAATTGCACAGTAATAGATGACATATCGTTCAACACCGCATCGATTTTGCCTTTGGTACACTTGCTGCCAAGTCATCTCGGGAGGCCTCCACCGCCTGCCAACCTCCGATTACCCGGCCGCGAGCGCTGCATGGTACCCGACGCCAGTTTGCCATCTCTCTACGTTAGCGACTTCTGTTTCTCTCGAGACGTTAGTTTGGTAGTAAGAAAATTCAACAACACCTAAAACTGTGCGCCAAATTACTCTGATACGGTATCAGTAGCTCTAACACGCAATTCGGGTTTCACGGAGAGATCTCTAACGCTTGTGGCTCGAGCCGCCTCTACCAAGCTAGTGTATCGCAATATCAGCGGCTCCGGCAGAGCACGCAAAACAATCGTATACAAGACGACATCGTAACATTTCTCATTCAACTGCAATGTTCGTTATATTACAACAACATTTTTTTTCTGATATACGCCACACACAATAGCCTCAACACTAATCACTACTAAACTACACTGACCCACGTTGGACGCCGGAAATGTTACAGACTACTACGGAACGAGAACAAATCTCTCTCTCCTCTCTCTCTCTCTCTATATATATATATATATATATATATTATATATAAAAGTAAGGCCGTACTGAATATGTCTAACATCCACACCTAGCCTGCTTTACTCACACCGGATCTATGACGAAGCATATCCATATATGCTCGGCTGTCGGCCCAGGGGGTCGCCCCCGGACGCCGCCGGGCGAGTGGATCAATTTGAAGAGAGACGAAAGAGAATGAGCAATTAAAAAGGCAGTGACTTCCTATATATACCACCTTCGACGGCGCCAACCTACAACGTGTACTCTCTCTGCACGTTCCATTATCGTCTGCTTGTACCTAACGTACGTCGCTTTCTTTACCTTCCGGACGTCGTCATTGCCTGCTGTAAGCGCACGGCGCGCCCTAGTGACAGCGTATAAGCGCTAATTTCGGATGCATCAACCGCGAAAGGAGAATCGAAACGGACGCGATGAAACGCATCTCTGTGACATTGTGGGCGGCCCCAGCCGAATTCGAACAGTGTCGGATAAACAGAAATATTGCGTAAAAAGTATTGGAAATACTTTGTGCGCTGTAAAAAAATGCATACACGGCGATTACGTCGATAAATTCAGCACGATATTTATTCGGCGGAGGTCTAATAAATCGAGATGAAACTGAAAGCATGCTATCAACAATCTTGTTAGTTGCATGTACAATCGTAAGTCTTGTGGGGCATGAAGAGAAGTGTAGCTATACTACTAACCGACAACTCAGACGAAAATTTTAACCACCGGAACTGATCGTCGCATTTAGTCCAACCATTCCGTCTTTTCCACTGCCTCTGTGGTGCACTCATGTTTATATGTCTGTGCTCTCTCGATGCGAAGATTATACTCAGTTGCTTAACTCATATATCGCCTTACGAAATATTTACATAATTATATATATATATATATAAGATTCGAGTTTTATTATTTTTTGGTTACATGTGAAATTCTGACGCCGCTTTGGCTACGGCAAAAAAGTGAGTCCCTTGCCTGTTGGCAATGAACCTATGATCGACGCTGCGTTGCCGCGCCTTTTACATAATTTTGAACCGAAACGTAGTTAGATGTATGTTAGTTGGAAGTCATGTGACAAAAACCTAACCTAACCTCTGATAATAGCTACTCAGTCACCCGTTGTGCTCAAGGCGCTCGAGTTAGCGTTTGTGTATTGTAAGTAAAGCATTAAAATTCTGTGTGAAGCAAAGTTAGATAATGATATTGAAGCATTAGCGCTGGACGTATGTGATATTGCTCAATTTGGTTCTAATTGTTTGGGATTTTAACTAAGGATTGCCTGGAAAAATGTGTCATGGGCTACTTTTATGAAAGCTTGTATGAAGCTGGGTTGCTGGGAAAGAAGAAAACGCGAATATTGACCACTACGGGTGTAGTTTTTTTTTATTTCGTTTGATTTCACTGCTACGTCGGTACAGCTTCGCCTCGCCGGCCTGTCTCACCACACTGCGATGTTTCCTCGACTTCGTCTCAACAACGTGTCGCCTTACTAACTGTAGTGTTGTCAGCTCTCCTACCAGCAACAAACTCAGGCCACAGCAACGATGGCAGGTCGGTGCTCTTGTCCGTAGCGTTTCCCCTCTCCGCTAAGGCTTGTCGATTCCACGTGCGCCGATACCTAGTGCAGACGTCGCTAAGCTATGTCTCTTTCTCTACCCACATACCTGCCTACAATACCAATGACAGTCTACAGATTTACACAAGTGACTAAAATTGCGCGTCCACTGGTGGCAAGTGCAAGAAACTCAGTCGCGCAGGTTGGGCCAGGATATGGCATAAACTCAAGTCATTTATTTAGTCATACAAAGTCATTTGACGGCTGAAACCAAGCGAAAGAGAGTGGATTCTTCCAAAAAAAAAGCATACTCTTCGGTTATGGTTGAAAGAATCTACACTCGACTTTAGAGATTTTTAGGAATTGTCTAGGTATATCAGTATCGAGCCCGGTGGCGTGGCGCATTCGCCTGCGCCTCGCGACCGGAGGGAACACATAGGTGCGCGGGTTCGAGTCCCACCGCTGCACATTTGTATTTATGGGGGTCCGTCTATGAAGCAATGCGAAAAGCAGTCCCGCGGACGTTAAATCTTGGCTGGAGGTCAGCGTGAAAAGTATATTTAGGTATATGTTACGTGGCCCAATCAGGTGCAACGCAGGTATTTACTTTCTGGTATCCGTATTTATATTTAAAACATAATGTTTTAAGGAAAATAAATCAACTCCCTTCTAAGTGCAATAAGAGGGATCAAACTCGGATGTTGATAATTAGAGACCTTTCTGATCGTGGAATTGCTTGTGGACCATACGTTTCAGAAACATGGCTTCACTAAAGGCAAGTCTATACCAACACAAATAGTAAAGAGGTATAAGATTGGTTCATTTTTATTAACAAAAGATAGCATTTGGTTATGCCTTCGATTTTTCTAACGCTTGTCGTGTGTTCATTCGTACTGAGTGAACTGCTTTAAACTTTTACAAAACAGAACTTCTATAAATATAGATAAGCACACTTGATCCTCCTCGAGCGTGCCTCAAGTTATATACCTAACGCACTGAAAATTCGTCATACCAGACGCCATGAAGCACAAACGTTACGTAGGTGATCTTAAACGTTATGGGCCATCCGGCACTGAGAACGAGTGGCAAACCATACAGAGAACAATTGACGCTGTCTCCGATTAGTGCACCAATAATACATGGTAGTGTCGGCATCCCAGCGCGCTGTTGTGTGACTGAAGGAGGACTACGTTTACACGCCTTATGGAGAAGAAATACGCAGAGTAGCCAGCACTCGCAACGCTTTGGGTGACGGAAACACCGGAGTTGGATTTTAACATTGACAGCACAGTATTCACTCCACTGATCTCGTGTGTAAAACGATATTTTGTTGGTTTATTTTAATATGTTCAATGTTATATGTCAGTCTTTGCAATTGTATTGTAGTCCCTGCATTCACCTCTAGCTATAAAGTTTGGCGGCCGTGTTTTACGGCACATATTGATGCGATTGAGCAAGTCCAGGAATGTGTAGTTAAAGTAATTGAGGAATTTGAATTCAGGCAAATGAGGATATTATAACGTATTTTTGTGAGTAACCATAAACATAATTATCTAGCATTTAAACATTTTTAATGAGCATTTTAACTGAATTAAGCAGCGTAAAACGCTGTCATCTGCCTAGATTAGAAAGAACAGACATTATTCAATCATACAAAACATTCGCACTTGTGTACTGTTCTGTAGCAATCCCACTATGACACAGGCTTTAACTGTGACCTGACCAAAGACAGCATACGGCAGCCAGCTTTCACTTCGCTGGGAGCTAAGGAACTCGCCCTGAGCCAAGACTTGAGCATTGAAATCGACCGTAGATCGCAATCCAAGCATGTCCGTTGGAACGGAAGAAGTGCCGTTAGCATAGTCCTAGCGTCAGCCTCACCTTCCCCCCAACCAGAAGACGTTATATTGAAGATAACGCCTATTTCATCAGCAATGTTCCATTGCTGTAGGTTGAACATTATACAGTTACCTACTATTAAGATAGGCTTCTTTCAAAGGCTTCTTAACGGCGCCATCCTCCGATATTCGTCTTTCGCTTAAGGACTCATTCTTTCGGTACTCCAGCAGCTAGCTGCTATGTGGGCAGCTCTCCTAAACGACTTCACATACTTGTCGCCTATGGCACAAACGGTTGCGCTCGCCTCACTCGTAGAACGGTTGTGATAAAATTCAAATGTAATGTCATCAACGCAAACATTCATTGTATACCAGTTGTGATTACTCGGGTTTCGCTTTAACGCGAACCGAAATGATAGTCGTCATATTCGTCATAGTAATCATCGCCATAGTAATCATCGCCATAGTAATCATCATCATAGTCGCTATTGGGTAGCCGACGCCACGCTTCTTCGATCTCCTCCGCGACCTCGCTGCGTAACTCTTCTTTGTTGTGCAACATCATATCAATGAGCTCTCTTCGAACTGCGCTGATTGATGCTATTACAGAGGAGCTTGCGACCGACTGTTGAGTGCCGAAGAAGTCGATCATCGCCGGCCGCGCGTCGCCATCGTTGGAAATCGCCGAAGTGCAGTGATCACCTAAATACGCATCATCGGCGCTCTGTTTGGCGGCAGATTTTTCGCTCAACGAGAGAGAGCAAATCGGCCGCGGTAAAATCTTGCACGATCTGAGGTGAGCTTTGAGCTCACGTAGCGGCGACGCGATCCTGCACCGAGGGCAGACACACTCCAGTTGGGCCACGAATGACTCTTTGACCTGGATCCGCATCGCTGATGACGTACACTGGCAAAGCACGCAGTGCGATTCGACCTTATCTTGCTGGTCAGTAACAGGCTCGAGCAGCAGCACGCAATCAGTACAGAAAACGTGGTTACAGTTGCTGTAAAACATTCTTTCCGCGATAAAGCCACAAGCAGCACAGGTAAGAAGACTGAGCTGCCCTCGAGATGCCAACTCAATATCCATGGAACCGATATTTAGCAGCGAGTTGGAGAATGCCTTGAACTTCATGATGGTGGTCACAACAGTAAATGGTACAGAGTAGTGAAATAGAAAAAGCTAATGTTCGGTAGACGTTTGATTTTTGCTCTCGTTGAACGTTCACGTTGATCGAAGCTTTGATCTTGTACTGATTCACAATGCAAGGTCATGCGCCGCCAGATTCAGCAGATATTCGCCAACAAAGTGATATAGAAGACGGGTGTGATACGGTGAGAAAATGTTACATCTGCGCAATGTGTCGACATTAGAAATCGATGCATCATGTTCCGGTTTCGTTTTCAACAGAATGACTAACCTCTACTCAGCTCCTGATTTTCGCTGTAATTTGGACGAAGTTCCGTCAAATTTCTGTGAAGCCTGCCTAATTTACTCTGGATATTACTTCGATCTAATCGTGGTCATTGCACTGGTTTCGACTAATTGAAGTGAAAGTTGAACCTCACTACTTAGGGTCGCTGCAGGACTAGGATTCACATTGTGTGCTGAGCAACATGGTTGCCGCGCCGTGACTACTACTGAAAATCCGTTGTTACTCTCGGCTGCATTTAGCGGCAACCTCACTCTACAGCAAAACAAACTATTTCATCTATCAATTTAATCGCGTTATTGTTGGTGTCACGGTTGGTGATGTATATAAATACGTCAACGGCTTCAACGAGGCAAACTTCGACGCCTATGGCTAAATTTGCTGTTTCTTTGTCAGCAATTTTGTTCTCAAGATGCAAACAGACTTTCTGCTGACCCAGTGACGGCTCTAGACAACATACCGACAACACACACACACACACACCGATGACGTTCCTGAATCCAATGCCTAACTATGCTTTGCCAATTCGATATCCAGGACAATATCTTTACAATATTTGTCAAATATCAATTTAATTTCAAATTAATCCATGTAAATGCCGGAAATCTAAGATAGAATCGTATTTTTAGCAGTAGACTACAACGTGCATCCTCATAAACCGGTTCACAATTATTCCCAAACGCACCAAGCGAGTTTGGCAAAATAACGCTAGACCCTGTGTGTATATATTTCTGGTCTAAGTAAAGTTTGCGGGCAGCCAAGATTTAACGTCTACGGGAATGCTTTTTGCATTGCTTCATAGACGAACCCTCGTCCGTTAAATACAAATGTGCAACGGTGGGGCTCGAACCCGCGCACCTGTGTGTCTCCCCCGGTTGCGAGGCGCAGACTAATGCACCACGCCACCGGGCTCGATTCGTATATTGTTGGTCTGTTTATTTATTTTTTTTGTTTTAATATTATATTATTATATTTATGAATTTAGATTTCTGGTCTAAAATCACCTATTAAGAATGACGCCAGTTCGCGGTTTGCGGAAAGACTACGTAAGGCGATCAAAGGTATCGGAAAAACCCAATCTCGATTTTTAGGTATGCCAATAGGCGGTTAAAGAAAAATAGGATATAACGGCGCTAAAAGCAAACAATGCAAGCAAACGATTATCGATAGTACCTTCAAAGCGTATGTGTTCAATGATTTATTGTCCTTCGTGTACGTGGCCCAAGCATGTCTAACGCAGGCACTCACTTTCGCCCTGCCAACCTCACAATGCTCGTATTTCTACGTAGTGTAAAATATATATAGTTTTATTTCATTTTGTAGTTACAGTGGAATATGAATATCTAACTACCCTTGGGCTTGTGAGGGGTGCTACCAATCGAGCTTATCCTCGAGGCAGCCCCTCATTGTGCCCATAATTGCTGCCGCATTGCCGCGCTGAACCGCCAGAGATAGCCGCTGGAGTAGAAAGTCGAAAGCTCTTTTGTCTCCCGTCGTGAGTTCAATTCGTTTGCCAATCTTCTGTAAAAGTGACCATGCCTCAGGGCCGTGTAGTGTAAAATATATTAATGCAACTAAATCAACTCCCTTTCAAGTGCAGTTTTCCGCCAGACCTGAGCTGTCCCTTATTTTACAAAAAAACTGGCGCATGTTATAACAAGGCCACCCTCATGAATGTACGCCAGATCCTACGAAGGTCCTATCTAGTCACTCGAACATCGTTTTGTGCGCGGGTCAATGACAGTTTTAGTTGGTATAGGGTGTGTCCCTCGAGCGTGCCTCAAGAATCAGGCCTAGGCCCATCATTCTCGATATTAATTTTAGATCTTAAAAACGTCATACTCGAAAACACTTATTAAGCAAACACTGCATTAAGCACAAGCTTTGCGCAGATGATCTTAAACTTTATCGGTCATCTGGCAAGGGGAACGTGAGGGAAACCATACAGAGAACATTTGACTCTGTATTTGATTGGTGCGCCAGTAACGTACGATAATGTCGGTTTCCAAATGTGCTGTTGTGTGACTGAAAGAGGACTACGTTTACACACTTTATAGAGAAGAAATAAGCAGAGTAAACAGTATTCGCGATCTTCGGGTAACGGAAACACCGGGGCTGGATTTTACCATTGACATCACACAAACTATTTAATCTACTGGTCTTATATATGTAATACGATATTTTGTTGTTTTATTTTAAAATGTTCAATGTTGTATGTCAGTCTTTACAATAGTATTGTTGTCCCTGGATTTACCTCTAGCTGTTAAAATTGACCGCCGTGTTTAAAGACACATATTGATGCAATTGAAAAAGTCCAGGAACCTGAGGAGTTTGAGTAATTGAAGAATTTGAATTCAGGTAAATGAGGGCATTATATTTACACACCCTTTGGCAGGGCGGCTTTATTTAGGATTCTCGAAACTTGATAACAAAAGCGCCATCCGGCGATTTAGATGTTTGGCTGTACATGATTGCACTTGCGGGCTGTGCGCCACGCGAACATTCTATTTACGATTTCTTTACTGGCTACAGCTTTAGCCTGAATGCTTAAACCAGAGCGAGTTATCGTCGTCATGACTTCAAATAACTGTTGAATCTATCAGGCTGCTTACATATGCTTGTAAACGTACATCTGTCAATATTATCTAATATAACGGCTATGTCCATGCACTCAACATTATTCCTGCTAATGTTGCAGCGGTAGGCAACATGCATTATGAGCTTTTTATGCACTGTGGCCAGAATCTTCTCATCACATGCGAATCCTTGATGCCATACGGGAAAAGCGTATAATAAGACCGGGAGAACATATTGCTTGTACAGTCTGACATACAGGGAAACGAGTGTAATATCCAGTTTAGTCTTCTTGTGGCAGCCGTTACCACTTATATACCAAGTATATGAGGTGTATAGTTCAATGTGTCAGATGTCAGTATTCCCAAGTCTTTGATCGCCTTTTTAATGCTTAGTTCCTCAGGGCCTAGGGTGTATTTGTGTGCAAGATTGTTATGTCCAAAGTGTAGCACAGCATATTTATTAACAGATAGTTTAAGGTCGAGGCCATTACACCATTCCAAAAAATTGTCTAGCGTCTCTTAAAAAGTTACTATTTTGCTTCGATCATCTACGGGTATATACATTTTGACGTCATCAGCATACATTTTTACGTGAACGACTGGAGGTATTACATGCTTCAGTGAGTCGGTATACAGTATATACATTAAAGGGCCGAGAATGGTACCCTGCGGACAGCCCGAGATAACCTGAGCCGTAGATGACAGACAGTCGTTAACTCTTACCCTAAAGAGTCTATCACTTAAGAAAGCCTTAATCCAATTAACTATTCGACTACCCACTTCATACTGCGGAAGGACTTTGAGTAGCTTAGAGTGAGTGGTACTCTCGAAAGCAGATTTAAAATCAAAATACACGCAGTCAAACGGTCTTCCATCATTTACGAAGAGGGCCCAATCACTTTGAGACTCTAGTAACTGTAGGAGAGCAGAATGAGCGGGACGATATGCGAATTGTTTCCTCGAAATTAGACCTTGCGCATTTGCGTTCCTGTAAATCTCCTCTACTATGACCTTCTCAAAAAGTTTTTAAGGCACGGAGGTCAGCGAGACGGGTCTTTTATTACACGGGTCGCTTTTATCGCCGCGCTTATGCACAGGACAGACGATGGCATATTTAAAGAGATTAGGTACGGTTTCCTCTTCGAGGGACCGGCGGAAGATAATCGAAAGTGGCACACATACATCATAGCCACACTTCTTATACACGATGGCCGGAATACCGTCGGGGGTGGCGCTACGCTTGTTGGCCAATCCGCGCAGATGCCGTTCGAGGTTCTCCGGAGAAGAGTCGACGTTGTTCACCACCTGCACGCTAGAGGGCTCGTGTAAGAGAAGAGCGGGGTGAGTGTTTCGTGATAGCAGTTCGGCATGCGTTGGGTAGGTTGCGGCAAATACATTTCTAAGAATTTCGGCTTCCTCATGGTCATCAGTGTTAGTAGATCCGTCTGGTCGCTTAATTGAGGCCAGGGTGTCCTTGGTTATAACGTATTTTTGTGAGTAACCATTAACATAATTATTATTATGGTTTATTAACACCCAGGGTTAATTATAAACAAGTACATCTGTCTCAATTAGTGGTTCTTCTACATCACCGAATGTTTCCTCATCTTGCGAGTTCAGCTATTGACTGAATTGCAGGACATGCTGCGGCGTGGTATCTTTCGCAATGGCCTAAGCGTCTCGCGCACCTACAACACTCCTGAGGATTGATAAACATAATTATCTAGCCTTTAAAAGTATAAATGAGTACTTTAATCGAATTAAGCAGAGTAACACGCTATCATCAATCTGCCATTTCTAAGAAAAAAAAAGTTCTACGATACAACTTTGCTTTAGGATCGCCGCCTTATCACAGAATTGACCACAGATCGACGGAACACACGCAAGACACAACCGCGCGTTCTTTCGTATGTAGACTAATAGAGACGAGGCTACCGTGTGTGGCATGTATTAGAAGAGTAAGACAGTTCCGCACAAACCGCTAAGCTATTACACAGTGCATCGAGACACATAAGTACTATTGGAAAAACAGACATAATTATTATTATTGCTCATCATACAATTGTGAGGTCTGAACATGTATTAATATATAATATAAAATAATAATAATAATACCATTGAGCTGCATCAAGAGCCAAGGTCGGGCCCCTAGGCACACCGAACTAAACTCAATAATTCAAAGAGCTCTCCGGAAAGCGGGAATACCTAGCATGCTGGAACCCAGACTAGGACTACATGACGATAAAAGGCCTGACGGTGTGACCATTGCGCCGTGGGGAAAAGGCAAATGCCTGGTTTGGGATGCGACAGTATCCTGCACGGCCGCACCGTATTATTTATGCCACAGCGCGATGGAGGCGGGATGGGTTGCCGAACATGCAGAAAAAGAAAAGTGGCGTAAATACACAGAGTTAGAGCATAGATACAATTTAGTGCCGATCGCAATGGAAACATTGGGCCCGGTCAGCAGAAGTACAAGGAAATTTATAAAAGACTTAGGTGATCGAATACGAGCAAACACCGGGGATATACGCGAAGACGAATTTCTGAGGCAGCTGCTTTCACTGGCAGTTTGCAGAGGAAATGCCGCGTCGATATTAGGTGCGATGGGCTGAGAATAGCTAGATGGTAACCATGAAATAACGAAGATACACATTCACACCTCACAATTGTATTGTCTTAACACATAATGATAATAATAATAATAATAATAATAATAATAATAATAATAATAATAATTATTATTATTATTATTATTATTATTATTATTATTATTATTATAATATTCTTTCACTTAACTCAGACTCTTTCAGCGGCTAGGCCACCGCTGGATGCACAATAACCCTCACGCGTTCGCTACGATCAAAATCACCCTTAAGGACCACTTCTGACTGTAAGAGTAAAGAGAGAAAGAGAGAAATAAAAAAGAGAGAAAACCGACTCCCCTAATGTTTGGTGAGGTTGAAATTAGGTCATCAGCCGGTTGTCAGCAGGGAGACGTAGCGGCTCCTCTTGCATTTAGCCTGCTTCTGCATCAGTACGTCAAGCAGGTGGCATCCAAGGTCCCTTTGTTTTACCTCGACGATGGGACCCTTCTGGACAACGATCCTTCGGTGTTACTCAGAGACATCAAGGATCTCCGAGCGTTCGAGCAATGGAGCGGGCTGCAGCTTAACCCATCTAAATGCGAGCTATTTCTGCAGGGTTTTGAGGACGAAGAGAGACAGCAGGTGATCGCTGAATTTAACAGCAACCTCCCGGGCATCCTTGTAAAGGATCGATGTGATTTGGACCTGCTGGGTACGGCGGTGTTTCCCGACATGATCGGTCCGATACTAGCCGAGAAGGGAGAACAACTTTCCCGGCTTTACCAGAGACTGGGCCATCTCGGTAGACATCAAGCTTACTTCCTGCTCCGGCACGCAATGGGAGTGCAAAAGGTCCTGTATGTACTACGGACCTCACCTGTCTTCCTTCTACCGTCAGAAACTCTGAACCTCGACGACCAGGTGAGGAGAGCCCTGGAAAACATCCTTGACCTAACGCTTGATGATAAGGCATGGACGCAGGCAAGTTTACCGGTTCGGTTGGGTGGAATGGGCATCCGTTCGGCCACGGACCTTGCCTTACCCGCTTTCCTTGCTTCGTCGCACAGCTGCGCCTCTGCAGTGGCCGCTACTGCCGGCGGACTCATCAGCCACCAACAAGACGCCGCTCGGATCTGGGATGCGCGTCAGTCTGGTCGTCCATCTGAGGAACAGGTCACTAGGCAGAAGGGGTGGGACCAAATCGCCACTCAGGCTACCCACTTAACTCTTCTGTCTGCCTGTGAGTTAGATATAGACGGTATTAGACTGAAAGCGGTTTCATCCGACGCTGCCGGAGCGTGGCTTGACGTGTTTCCGTCCGAGCTAGTCGGCAGTAAGCTGGCTGATGACCACTTCCGTGCCGCCAGTGGCCTCAGACTTGGCCTTGCCATGTTTGAGACAGAGGCATGCCCGTGTGGTGGAACGGTGGATGAACGTGGCCTGCACCGACTTAGTTGCACTAAGCTGGCTGGGCTTACGCAGGGCCGCCACGATGCCATAAATGACATCCTCGGGCGCGCTTTCAGACAAGCCGGCTACCGCGTCACACTGGAGCCTGGTGGACTACAGAGCGACGACAAGCGTCGACCGGACGGCCTTACCAGCCGAGACTGGAACCGCAATCGGCCGCTGGGATGGGACGTCACCGTCTCCGACACGTACGCTCTCGGCTATCGTGCACTAGCCAACGCGGGCGTCGGCAACATTATTCACCAACGGGAGATGCACAAACGGCGCCTATACGCGCATCTCCTTGAGGACCACGTTGTAATGGCCTTCGGCCTCGAGTCATCTGGCGTTTGGGGCAAGGATGCACTCAAACTGACAAAGGAGCTTGGGAAGAAGCTCTTCGAGGCCACAGCGGAGCCAAGATCGACCGCTTTCCTCCGACAGAGAGTGTCATTAGAATTACAAAGAGGCAACGCCAAGATGATGTTGAGTGGTCACCGACACTCAAGCAATAAGAATAATATAAGCAATATTGTAGATATTATATAAGTAATATATTGATAAGTGTGATACATGTACATATTGATAAAATAAACACTTGTTCCAAAAAAAAAAATTATTATTATTATTATTATTATTATATAAGCAATATTGTAGATATTATATAAGTAATATATTGATAATTGTGATACATGTACATATTGATAAAATAAACCCTTAATCAAAAAAAAAAAAAATTATTATTATTATTATTATTATCATCATCATCATCTTATCATTATTTATATAGACTCCCAGAGCGGAAAGTGCGTAATGTTATACAATGCATTTACATTTGTTTACTGTTCTATGGCAATCTCACTATGACACAGATTTCCACTGTAACCTGACCAACGACAGCATACGGCAGCCAGCTTTCACTTCGGTGGGAGTTAAGGAACTCGGCCTGAGCCAAGATTTGAACATTGAAAACGACCGCCGATCGCAATCCAAGCATGTCCGTTGGAACGGAAGACGTGCCGTCGACATTGTCCTAGCGTCAGCCCCACCTTCCCCCCACCAGAAAACGTTACATTGAATGTAACGTCTTTTCCATCAGCAAGCCGTAAGCCCCGTCAGGTTATGTTTAGACTGGAGTGCAACCAACGCGCCTTACCACAACCATTACTAACAACCATAACAACATAGAGAACACGAATCGTCATGCGCCCTTGTGTCGTTAAATGCACAAACATTTGAACAGGTTCTGCAGCTAGCTTACATATTAGGCGATATGGTCCACACTGAGAGGACGATTCGGTGGCCCGTTCGATGGCCGCTAGCACCCAAAGACGAAGTGGAGGAACGGCCGCCGTTTAACAACGAGTGCCGAGAACGGAAGGACGCAACTTGCGTCAACAAAGATTCGACACCAAGTGTACTCCTTTGTGATACCGAAGGTGTTGAGGCGAGCATCCAAAGAAATGACGAGAGAAATAAAGGAACGTTTTGAAGAATTAAAATCTCAACTGCTGCGGATTCCTTAGCGACTAAATCCGTCAAAGCCGCTAAATGAAGACGGAGAGAGCGATATGGGCATTGTATTTCCAAAAAATCCTCCGTAAGACTACTAGACCACGCAGCGGTACCATTTTAGACCTTTTATTTACAGATAACGAAGATATTATAGCAGAGCTTTTAGTGGACGAGCCACCCGTAAAGTCAGATCACCTTGCTGTGTATTTTAAAATACTTATTGACACACCTCAAAAGTCCGCTAGCCCTTCCTTAGATTACTTCCACTCGGACTATGGCGCAATTTCGGCTGACATTGAAGCCACCAACTGGCGTTTGTTTTTATCTCATTGTGACTCTATCGAATCACAATACAGGTCATTTGTGAATGCCATCATATTTCTCATGGAGATGTTTACTCCGTTTTAAGCGGCAGCTATGGAAGATTATTTTGAGAGCGTATATGTTCAGTCGTCTGGGATTTCCAAAATCGTTAATCAGATCCAGACCGTTCTCATAAATGACATTATTTTTAACAAGGAGAAGGTAATAGTGCACCTCAACAGCCTTAAGAGAAAGTGCTCGCATACTTCCGACAATCTTCCCCCAACTTTATTCAAAGAGCTCTCTGTCAACTTGGCTGAACCATTATCACTGATATTTACTCGCTCCTTCGAAGGCGGTGAAGTACCGAATTTCTTTCGGCAATCCATTATCACTCCGACGCACAAAAAGGGTTCTCGTGCAGCGCCAGAAAATTACAGACCTGTGTCTCAGTGTTCAATACCTTGTTTGGTAATGGAGAAAATTGTGGCTGAGCTTTACACATTTCTTGATTCTAAAGACCTCTTGGACTCCTCACAATATGGTTTTACAAAGGGTCGATCAAGGGGTACCCAGTTACTGGAAGCAGCTCACGATTGGGCGCTGGCTTGAAATCGCAACATTCCTCTACATGTTGTTTACTTTGATTTCTCACGTGCATTCGATCGCGTTGACCATCATCTGCTTCTGACAAAGATGTCAGCGTAAGGTATCGGCCCCAGAATCATAAACTGGTGCAGAGCATACCTGAGAGACCGTACATTTGTCGTCAAAGTTGAGCATAGCTAATCCGCGGTCGGCAGGAGTGTATCTGGTGTTCCACAGGGCTCATGCTTAGGCTCCCTAATGTACACAATATTTGTACAGGATCTCGGGGCTACGCTTCGAGATATTGGTGTTACCTATAAGCTGTATGCAGACGATCTTAAAATCTATGTTGAGGCAAAAAACGACAATAACATAGCTATTCTACTGAAATCGATTGATACCGTATCCTTATGGGCAGAGGACACCGCATGCAAATACCTACTTTAAAGTCTGCCGTTCACAACACAATACCAGACATTATTCAGTATATGCTAAATGGCCAACCCATTCCTGAAGTCTCACGCTACAATGGCATTGGGGTAATTTTCGACCGCCAAATAAAGTTAAACCTCGCATGGATGAGGTTGTCAATAATGTCATAATGTGTACTTAATGCTGTATCAAACCTTAGTGGTACCAAAGTGGACCTATTGCTGTCACACATGGATGCCATTCTATAAAAGATTTCTAGATCTATTCTTGCACATTAACTGAAACACAGCAAAAAAACATCGACAGGTGAAAAAGAAGCACTGGCTTGTCTCTTAACAATAGCGCTGGGATGTATATTTATTTGGACGACGGTTTCGACTTTACACATGTCACTCTGCACTGGTCACTTTGTTAGGAGCAAAGAAAACGGGAAGAGCACCGATGCGTATTGGGCGCTGGGTTGAGCGACTCAGGGGGTATAATTTTTCCATAGAATGTCGCGCGCAAGTGCTGAAGAATTTGAAGCGGATGACCTAAGTGAGACAATAGTATCATGTTTGACAGAAGAGGTGCAACCATTGAGGTTTGAGGAATTTGCACGAAATGATACACCGGTACGTGAGCCGTATTAGTATATCATTTCGAGCGATCGGCGTAGAGCAGCTACGTATAAAACATTGAGTCGAGGACAATGGGTGCGCATTAGAGGACCACTAGTAAAGAAAACAGAAAATAAATACAGTTCACCTGTCCGAGCAGTGGCACGTAGAGGGGCCGATACATGTTTGTTGGTGGACGGTATATTATGGCACCGGAATAGACTAGTGTCCGCCAAGCAACCGGTTAAAGCAGCAACCCAGCAGAGAATGCAATAATTAGTACAGACAAAGAGCACTGACTTACATTCAAGGTGGACCGGTGGTTTCTGGAAGAGAGGTGAGAAATAATCGTCGGAACAATCATCGCAACCGGAAGAATATATCTCGGCAGAAGAACGTGACCACGAGCAACGGGAGTTAAGACGATCTAGAAGGACAAGAGCAACAACAACATATTTATATGATTATTTATGATCAGCATATGTAGTAGGAAAGGTTCAAAAAGTGAAGGGGAAAGGTGTAGTGTATAAGATAGATTGATGGGTGTGATGATCTCGATTGTTATGAAAGCGTAACGCCTGGCTCGGGGGGATTACCTACTACCAGGGGGCGCGATGAATGCCAGCAAAAGTGGTCTGAATAAACCAGAGGGCCACGTCCTGTGTCGGTTTTTGCATTGCGCCGGTCACTTGAAAACTGTGCGTGTCCGTACTATCTACTACGTAGATTGTACAATAACACCTGACAAAGGCATATACACGATGAGTGGATAAAGATCTACTTGCTGCCCACAGATAAAAGAAAGGGTGACGCCACAGACGCGAGAAGCTACCAGGACACCGCTCACGGAAGTGAAAATTGCCGTACCAAAAGGAAACTGTTTCTTGACTGGCGAATGCGTTTGTAGATTTTGCGGTGATAGTGATATCTCACGTAAACAACTGTCAGTATATGGCGGAATAAAATGAAATTGTCGCAAAACCGCTAAATCTGATCTTGCCTTTTTTCTAAATGTCGTGTGAATTCAAGCTTTAGTATTAAGTTACTTCCAGGCATTCAAAACAGTCGACGAGTTCGACGTTTACGTTGTTTGAATTTGATCGTGAATCGGTTTTATTTGGACAATGCAGCTACCTCCTGTAGGTAAAAGTTTAGGTGATGCCGAACAAGAATTAAAAACATAAGTTTTGTAAACACCACTCTTTATTGGTTTATCTTATTACTATACAGTTTGCAAGGATTATAAATATTTGCGTATAATGATAACCAGGTAAAACCCACCAGGTTCCTAGTCAAACTTAACAATGACCCCAAGTACACTTAATAATTAACACTTTAAGTGCGTACCATGTGGTCGACCATAATCTCCATCATTATATACTGTTCCGTAACATCATCTTTGTCGATATATATATACATATATATATATATATATATATATATATATATATATATATATATATATATATATATATTTATATATACTGTTATTCTATAAGATCGGCTTCTGTCAAAAACCTTTGACGCTTCCATCCTCCAATATTCGTCTTTCGCGTACGGTTCTCGCTAGCGGTCCAATCTATCTTCAATCTCCTGCAAGAGCTCGTTGCGTAACTCGTTTTTCTCGTTCGACATCATATCGACGATCTCCTGTCGAACTGCGCTGATCACTGCTGTTACAGAGGAGCCAGCGCCCGATTGTGAAGAGCCGTAGTCGCTCATCGCTTGTCTCGCATCTCCGTCGTTGGCAATCGCCGAGGTGCTGTGATCTCCTAAAGACGCATCATCGGCATTCTGTTTGGCGTCGGATGTTTCGTTCAAGGGTAGAGAACAAGGTGGCCGCAGTACAATCTTACACGACTTGAGGTGAGCTTTGAGCTCACGCAGTCGCAACGTGATCGTGCACTGAGGGCAGACACATTCCAGTTGGGCCACAAATGACTCCTTCACCTGGATTCTCATCGCTGATGACGCACACTGGCAAAGCAGGCAGTGCGATTCGACCACACCCGGCTGGGCACTGGCAGGCTCTTGCAGCAGCAGCACGCAATCAGTACAGAAAACGTGGTTGCAGCTGCTGTAAAACATAGCTTCACCGGTAAAGTCACAAGCAGCACAGGTGAGAAGACTAAGCTGCCTTCGAGATGCCAACTCAATGTCCATGGCACCGAGATTTAGCAGTGGGTTGGAGAATGCCTTGAACTTCATGATGGAAGGCACCACAGTAGATCGTACCAAGTAATCAAATAGAGAAAACGGATGTTCGATTGAAGTTTGATTTTTGCTTTCGTTGAACTGTTCACGATGAAGGCTTTGATTTTGTCCTGATTCGTAATGCAAGGCAATGCGCCAGATACACCAGATATTCGCCTACGAAGTGATGCAGAAGACCGGTGTGCCACAGTAAGAAAACGTTACGTCTGTGCAATGTATCACCATTAGAAATCGATAAATCGTTTTCCGGTTTCGTTTTCATCAGAATGACTAACCAATACAGAGTTCCTGATTGTCACTTGTAGTTTGGACGAATTTCCGTTATTTCTCTGTGAAACGTGTCCAAATTTACTCTTGATATTACTTTGATCCAATCTTGATCATTGCACTGGTTTCGACTAATAAGTGAAAGTTGAACCTCACCACTTAGGAGCACTGCGGTAAGATTCACACTGCGTGCTGAGCAACATGGCTGCCGCGTCGTGACTACTTTTGAAAATTCCGTTGTTACTGTGGGCTGCATTTAGCGGCAACCTCGCTCTACAGCAAAACAAACTGTTTCATCTCTCAATTTGATCGCGTTGCTGTGCACGGTTGGTGATGTCTACGGCTTCAGCGGGAGAAACTTCAAGGCCTACAGCTACTGTTGCTGTTTCCTCTCAGCAATTTATTTCTCAAGATGCGAACGAACCTGCTGTTGTCCCTGTGACGGCTCAAGATGACATCCCGACACTTGTCCAATTAATGACGTCAATCATACACATGATTTTGGCCTAAAGGTTGAGAGTAAACACCTAAAGTTTAATAATATTGTGTACAAACGAATAACCTAAAACCCTGGTATGAGTACTATAGGTTTTGCCGATTCGACAACCAGGATAACATCTTTACAATATTTGTAGCATGTCATATTTAATATATTTCAAAATAAGCTATGTAAATGCCTTCATCCAGATATATCAATCATTATGTGAGGCGATACTGGTAATATTATTAATAACATTAATTTGTTTTAGAGCGATTTGTGTCAAATCAGTATATATCGAATTTGGTTTGACAAATTGGCAATAGATGGGGTGATACGATTCGTGTTGCATATTGGATGGCCGCGGGTCGAAGTTTGTATTAGCGCGCCATGATGATGATGATCTCTGCCTGTTAGCCACAACCCGCCACTGCACTGTTTGAGCACTGTCACGGTGCCGGTCGCCGGTCGTATAAAAAGGGATGCGCGCTATTTCATCAACCCTTGCTATCCCGAGCGTTCGGCGTAACGCGTGCTCTACAAACCCTCAGTCCGGCGGCGACCGGGAGGGACGTCCGACGGCGTGGCAGCGAAAACAATTTGGGCACTTTAACGACCGTCCCGCCGGGCGAAAAAGTGCCAAGATCGCCGATGCGTCTGGTATTTCGCGCGTATCTGCGAGCAGAACCGGCAGCGACATTGATGGCCAACTTGGTGAAATCCTTGGATCGAACATACCAAATGATGATAGCCATGCACAATGTACCTTGTGTACACGTGCCGGCTAGCGCATGCTATTCCATCCCAGAGCTCCCTGGCGAGATACACATCCAACTGCGCTACCTCTTTCTCTCTCATTCGACTTATATGAGTCCATGTTGTTTGATATATATATGATGTATCTTTCCCGTCAAATGATTTATTCTATTATTATTATTATTATTATTGTATTCGACCATAATCGGCCGCTGGCGTGGGACGTTACTGTCTCCGACACATACGACCTCGACTATCGTCTACTAGAGCTAGCGTGGGCGTCGGCCGCATTATTCACTAACGAATAATGCACAATGGCGCCTAAACGTGCATCTTCTTGAGGACCACGTTGTGTGATGGAACCACCGGGCTGTACGCCTTCCACGACAGTAGCTGTGACATTAGGAGCCTCGGTTATCGATGCAGACGGATGCGACGCCTTAACTTGTTGTAGAACTCTCGCCTCCATGATGATTTTGTTCCGCTCACCGAGGTAAGCCACACGCTGACAGGAAGGCGATCCGGCCACGTGGGGGCCACTACAGTTTACACACCTCAACTGTTTCGTGCAACTTGAAGCCAGGTGATCTCCATCCCCACATTTTTTGCAGGCCTTGCGAAAAGTACACCTGTCCGCTAGATGTTCCACTCGTGAACAATTGTAGCATAACTTCGGTTGATTGGGCTCAAGAACGACGGAGTAGGTTTTGTATTCCAGAAAGACAGGCACAGGCGATTGACGGTCAAAGGTCAGGATCACCTTGCTGAGTGGGGTCTTGCCAGCGTGACCTATCCGGAACAAACCTTGAACATGCACCACACTAGAATCTGCTAGTTCTTGGCATATGTCGTCGTCTGTAAATGCAACATCGACGCCTTGAATGAATTTAATGCTGGACGGGTTACCGTGACAGGTATCGACCCTATTGCAGAAAGCTGCGTCAGTTTTCTAGCCGCATCCTCTGTGTTGACCCATACAGAAATGGCAGCCTTATTTCTTGATATCTTGCAGTTAGGACAGTTAGAATGACTAGCCTTACATAATGACAGTAATGTGCCGTTAGCGAACTCGTTAGAAGCTGAATCCTCAGTGGTCTTTCTCCGTATGACCACATTGAAGGCGTTGAATTGACCGGTAGATGTCTCCATTCTCAGCTTGTCTAACTGACGTTGCTCACGAGACATAACCTTCACCTGTTCACGCTTAGACACCGCCAGCGCAAACGATTCGTCATGTTTATCGGACTCTACAGAGGAACCCTTCCTTCGCTTACATTCTGGTGTTACACCTCCGTAACCTCCGTAATCAACCTCCGCGCTGCAAGCCCTCTTCTCAGCCGGCTTGCGCAGCGGTTGGTCTCTTTTAAGCGATTGCGCTCCTGAGCCTGGAGATATCCAAACTACCAGGCGGCTTATTGCCGCTGGACTCGACCGGCATCGTCCTAGATTTCCAAATGCTTTGAAACGAATGAACGCAAAAAAGGTAAACAAAATGCCACTCTTGGGAGTTGAACCAGAGTATAAGATCTGGCAGTCGATGACGCTACCACTAGGCTACGACGACCTTCTAAGCCGTAGCGATCCCCAGCCGCCAGTTAGGCGCAAGCGTACGGCTAGCTATGACGTTGGCAAATCGAACACAGTTGTCAGAGAGCACGGAAGGGATCGGTACCCTCTGAGAAGTAACCAGAGTACCTCCGGGCGTATGCTATGCACCATTATAGAAACTCTGGATGATACAATTATCACTACGAAGATTACAGTCAAGCCTCTTGTAGTAATCGATTTTACGGGAGCCAACACGAAACACGACCTAACTCCACCGCATCAAACGACGAAAGAAAAAATTATGATTATTTAGGGAAACGACTTCCTCTCCTTTGGTTTTTAGGAACGACCTAGAATCGAGCACGGGAGGTTGGATCGAATTCGCAGGAGGTATCTCTAAAATGAATCTAATCTCAGTGAAGATAATTACGATATTACAGACGACTCCCAACATCTATAGAATAGCTTTATTAACCGATGGTTGGTTTACAATATTGCGCGTACAGAGAAAGCACACATTTACATATACGTATATTCATCACGGATCTAAAATTCGAGTCAACGGAACTGCTTTATCGCATGTACAGCAAATCGTGCAATTAGGTGTCTATTCTTATAGTTTCACGAACTACACGCCATTACCGGTTTCATAAAATAGCGGGTCAACATCTTAAAGTTTAACTTCGATATATACGGCCATATATATATATATACCACCGAGCTAGATGGCTTAGTGGCAAAGCCTTTGCCTTGCATTCGGGAGGACTGGGTTCGAGACCCAGACCAGCCACTCTTAAATTGGTTTGCATGGTTTCCAATTTAGACACAGTAAAGGCCGGAGTAGAGTAAACTTAGCCATGACATGAAAAATCCGTACACGGGCAATTGCCTTACGGGAAATCTAAAAAAAAAATCATTTGTATACCGTAAGAAGTAGTAATCTTTAGGTTAAAGAGATTAACGTCAATGTCCATTGATAGTTTATGAGGGTCTCGGATACTATGAAAGGACTGTAGTCCTTTACGAAATCGTTCATCAATGTGCCTCGAGAAGTTTGTACCTCGAGACGAGAACACGACCCCTAGGTAGGAGAAGTACGAGACAAATTCTACAGATTTTAAACCTAACCGAAGTTCGTCAATTCCAGCCAATTTCCCTCCACGTCTAAACTTCATTGTCTTTGTTTTATTTATATTTATTTTCAACTGGTTTCGGTGGACGCAAGGGAACAACATCTATAATGTAACGTCTATTATATCAACATATATAATGTAACATCTATAATGTAACATCTATTATATCAACATCTATGTATCAACATCTATAATCTTGTAACACCCTAATCTAACTGCTAATGGCGACCAGGCGATCCTTTGGCGAGAGATTAACGCAATCATCGCAAGAACACATAGGAACCTTTAACCCAAAAGAGTGATATCTAGGATGGACCAGTTTTCAGTGGCGCTTTGAGGTATTCAATCATTTCGCCAAACCTTTATCTACTATTGGAGAATTTACCGTTTTCCATTTAACTGGAAGCAGTTCTCGCAAATTGTGCAGGCTCCTTTAACATAGACGACTCTATAAGCAGTTCATTCTTGCGTTTGGTTTCACCGGAAATATGCTAAACTTGGGGCCTTTTAAGGGCTAGCCTTGGCAAGTTGTTTTTTTATAAAATACTAAAACAGTCCATTCTATAATTGCTTTTCTCCTATCTCGCACATTCAATCTATCTTACTTCCAATGTGGTAACTTTTCTTTTGGCTTTTAAGGTGTACTCTGTAGCTCCTAAAACTAAATGTTATGGTAGAAAAGAAGCCCAATCTAATTATGGTTCTACGACGTTGTGTTCTTTTGCCTCATTAATACTTGAGAAATACGCCAAACACCATGACTAGGAAAGGGGATTACCCGAGTTAACCCATGTCCCAAACAGTAGACCTCAAATTTCGGTTCGATAGAGTCGCTGAGACTGATTTGAGATTGGCAGTCAATTTTCGGAAAGTTAACGTTTTCGACCAACAAAATAGGGACGACAGCAGATATCTATAATGGCAAGATAAAAGCAAGATTGTTTGAAGACTAAGTAAACAGATATGTATTCGTCCGGCAAACAACAGTCAGCATTTACGACACCTAGCGAGCTTGTGACAAAGACGCAGTTGCTCTCGCCACGCGAATCTTTGTCTTTACGAAACATCCTATAATAATTCCCAAAAACTAGTTTCAACTCCCACGTATTTATTACGATACTATCAGTTACTCGATAGGAGTTCTAACTATTTTATACATAGTCCTTTAGGTAAAATATATTTTATACATGGTCCCTTAGGTAAAATATATATTATACATGGTCCCTTAGGTAAAATATATATTATACATGGTCCCTTAGGTAAAATAGAACCATGACATCTGCAAACCGAAGCGACATCTGCTGGGTCCTGAGCAGGGCCGTGCCAGAACTGTTGGAAAACTTCCAAGAAGTATCCGCTCAAGAATGTGGTTCCAAGACGATGGAGCGTCAGCACACAACGCCGCTGCAAAACGGGCTCCCCTAGACTCAACCGACGGGAATCGATGGGTTGCTCGAGGCGAGCCTATTGCTTGGCCAACGCAATCGCCTGACCTATCAAATCTCGACTTCGTCCTTTGGGGCTACTTGAAGAGTGTGATCTTTTTCGACCAGTCTCGAGTTTTTTTCTTTGGGGCTATTTAAGGGGTGTGACTTAAAGAGACTTTTGAGACTCCGTTAACTCACTACAATATACGCCGCTATTGGAACCGTTCGAGATATGCCTGACATATTTGGACGGTGCAACAAAACTTTGCAACCGTTACGCAATGCTTAATGGCTGGTGGGCGATCTCTCGAGCAGCCCCTGTACTAACAAACAGTTTCATTTGATTTTAGAGTAACACGAATGACAATGCAATTCAAAACGTTAGTTTTATGCATGCGCTCTCATTCAACATGTTCGCCAAAGAACCTTGCTACTTCACATTGGTACAACACAAATTAATATTTTTACTTTCACTCCTAAACAAGACGTTAGTCTTGTACGACGTTAACACAACCAATATTTTTCTCTTCTTAAATTTACTCTTTGTATACACAACATATGTTTGCTTCTACTTCGCGAGCCGGTAATAGAGAGATATGAAGCAATGCAAAAAGCAGTCCCAGTGGACGTTAAATATTGGCTGAGAATCAGCCCAAAAAAAATATTTTTTTTGAATTTTTTTATTTGACATTCACACTGATGGCAGTTTAAGTAACAGATGGTAAAATAAGGTTCTTCTTAGCGCTCTCATCTGTATCTTTACTTGCCCCTACTTTAAGTGCATCGCCTCTACTAGAATTGATCTACATTCATCGCTGACATAAAATTCAATTCAATTGCAATTCAAGTGATCCTTTATTGTTTTGAAGAGGTAGATAGTTATATATATATATATATATATATTCACAAAATCCTGTAAAATCGTGATAAATACAAATGTACAGTTTATATTATTATATCACGAGTTCATGCGCCACGAAAACATGCTATTGATTCGGAAAAAAAGATGGGAAGTCTATTAGACTGAGAGATTCGTGCGTACGTTTTAAAATCCTGCTCTTTCGTGCCGTTCTGATCTGGCCGTCAGACTTCACAGCTGTAGATTAGAAATCTGGGAACTATAAGACTATTATAAATGCGAACATGGAGCCTTGGACATTCGGTCATAAGACAACGAAATATCACATTACATATAAGACTTGCAGAATTAATAGTTTGCGTGATGTGAATGTTGAAATCTAGCTCCAGTGTTACCGTTACCCCAAGATAGTGAATGCTGTTTACTTTGGGCATCTCTTGTCCGTCAAGTGTGTAAACGTGGTCCTCCTTCAGACACACAACGACGCATTTAGGGACCAAAATTATTATATCAATTTCGGAGCACTATTTGGAGATGGAGTCAATTGTTTTCTGTATTATCTTCCTCTCGTTCTCTGTTCCAGATGGCCTTTTAAGTGCTAGATCATCCGCGTAGAATTTGTACTTAATGATTTCGTGTATAACGTTGTTAAGAGCTAACGTCTTCGGGCTGACCCTCAGCCAAGATTTAGCGTCCACGGAACTGTTTTTCACATTGCTTCATAGACGGACCCCCATACAAATGTGCAACGGTGGGGCTCGAACCCGTGACATCTATCGCGCCCCCTGGTGGTAGGTAATCCCCCCGAGCCAGGCGGTACGCTTCCATAACAATCGAGATCATCACACTCATCATTCTATCTCATACACTACACTTTTCCCCCTTCACTTTTTGAATCTTACCTACTACCTATGCTCATTATATATAATCATCTAAATAGTTCGGTGTTGCTCTCGTCCTTCTTGATCGTCTCAACTCCTGTTGATCGTTGTCCCTTTCTTCTGCCGAGATATATTCTTCCAGCTCCGACGATTGCTCTTCCGATTTCAATTTTTCCTCCCCTCCTCCAGAAACCGCTGATTCACCTTGAATGTAAGTCAGTGGCCTTTGTCTGTACTAGTTAAGTCTTCTCTGCTGGGTGGCTGCTTTAGCCGGTTGCTTGGTGGACAGTAGTCTGTTCCAGTGCCATAAGCTGCCGTCGGCATACAAGTATATAGCAGCACCCCTACGTGCCATTACTTGGATAGGTGAGCTGTAATTATTTTCTTCTTTCTTTACTATTGGCCGTCTATTGCGCACCCATTGTCCTTGACTCAATATTTTATTCGTAGCTACTCTACGTCGATCACCATATTCCCACTGTGTTCGCTGGCGTCTTTCTGTGTGTTCACGTACCGGTGTATTATTTCAAGCAGATTCCATCAAGTTCTTCACATTTAATCGAGTTCGCATGGGTCAACCACAGGGTAACGTGGCTGGGGAGAAACCCGTAGTTGCATGTGGGGTGGCATCCTACGCTCCAACCATTCCTATTATGCGTTTCTTGAAGTCTCACCCTAGCTGTTTAGCTGTCTCGACAAATTCCTCTAGGGTTCTATTAAACCTCTCCACTAGTCAATTCGCCGCTGCATGATAAACTGGGGTTAACTGGTGAACTACCCTAAATTTCTTTACGAACGCCGCGAATAAGATGCTAGTCATTGGCGTGCCGTTGTCCGTTATTTAGTATTCAGGCACTCCTTCATGATGAAATAGCCTGTGCAGGAAATGCACTATCTTCTTTGTGGTTAGCTTCTTGGACTAGCTCCACGTCCACCCATTTTGAATAGTTGTCTATGACTTCTATTGCAAATCGCTGTAGTTGTCCCACTGATATGTCCGGGCCGCGGATGTCTTATGCCAATTTCGACCACGACTGTTTCGGCCAAGGTGTCGTTCGAATCGGAGCAGTCCCTGGAACTGCTGTTTTGTCATGTTGAGCACAGAGTTTACAGCTGCGAATAGCTTCTTCAATGAATCTACCTACTTCTGGCCACCAAAATCGCTCCCTCAGTCGCTGTTTCGTTCGGACGATCCCTTTATGTGCATCATCGTGTGCCAACTTAAATGCCTGTAATCTGCACGCCAACGACAACACAATCTCGGCCCCACGCATTAGTACTTCTTGAACTTCCGACAATCCATGTATCACTGAGGCCCACACTCTATCTCTCGGCAAGGGTTTCTTGTGTCGCATCCATCCCCGTACCTGTATTAGCTTGGAATCTACCCCTTCGTGCAATTTCCTTCCAGTTTAATGGTTTCACCTCTTCTGTCCTCTGTATAACTATCTCACTTGTGTCATTCGCTTCAAATTCATCAGCACTTGGTAGACGTAACAGCATATCCGGAATGTGGTAAGACATTCCCGCGCGATATTTATGGAAAAGTTAGTCGCCCCTTAGTCGCTCAACTTAGCGCAACCTATACGCAATGGTGCTCGTCCCGTCTTTTTTGCTCCTGACAAGGTGGCCAGTGCTGAGTGACCTGTGCGAAGTCGAAATTATCGTCCAAATAACTATACATGCCACCGTTCTATTGAAAAGAGACAAGCCGGTGCTTATTTTACATCTGTTGGATATGTTTGTTGTGTTTCAGTTAATGTACATGAAGCGTAAGCCACCAGCGTTTCTCCTTCCGGACCCTTTTGTAACAACACTCCCCCCAAGCCAATATTGCTAGCATCTGGTTCCATGATCACGTCATACTCAGTGTTAAAATTGCTAGCGGTTTTGCTTGTATAATAATACTTTGTTTTTTCATTCGAAGGTTTTCCGCTGTTCATTTCCCCACACAAATTGCTCCATGCCATGGAGCCCGCGGATAGGTCGCCAGAAATCGGAGGAAGGCCAAGTGCATCTAAGAGCCGGTCATCCTCGGTACCTGCTTGAGATGGACACCCCTCGTTGCACATTTTGTACTCCTATGTCAGGCAGACACACCAGTGTCACAAATCGTAGTATTTTCTCGCTCACTCCGAACAAGACTTCTCAGAGACCATAAGATACTATATTTATATTATATTTATATTTATATTTATATTTATATTATATTTTATTTAATATTTATATTTAATTTATATTTAATTATATTGATATTTTATTTTATATTTTATATTTATATTATATTTATATTTATATTTATATTTATATTTATATTATATTTATATTTATATTTATATTTATTTTTACATTTATTGTATATTTATATTATATTTATATTAATATTTATATTTTATATTTATATTTATAGTTATATTTATATTATATTATATTTATATTTATATTTATATTTATATTTATATTTATGATTATATTTATATTTATATTTATATTTATATTTATCCCGTATGTACGCAAATTGGGGAAAACCGTCTGAATTGAGCTCGGTAGCAGTCGAGTGTGGCACAGGCTAATTGCCTGCATTCGCTACGGTAACGAGGCCAATCTCAGTTGCATCAAGACGAGAAGTAGGCGCGTGAAACATGGCGAGTGGGGAACGGGGGGGGGGGGGGGGGTGATGGCAGTGTGGCGGGGCAACAACGGAAGGGGTGCATATTGCGTATGTTCGAAAAATGGATCCTATTGTTATTAGTTCAGCAAGCAGCGCGTTGGAGTTCGACTACTGGTCAAGTCAACCGCAGACGTATCAACATCAAGCGGGCGGGGATCGCGGCTGTCGTAAAGCTGTCAGAGGCATCAAAACTTCGCCTGCTTCAACACGACCTTCTCGGCGACTTCGACGCGGGTCGCGCGATCGGTCGATTTCAGCCGAAGTCCGGCGAAATATGCGGCGCGAGCGCAAGAGTTAGCGAGGGGCTCCGGAGCGAAAGAAAGCGTCCAAGCGTTGTCTCATCGTTCGTATCATCGCTGCCGCCTCTGTTGTTTTCTCGATTTCACCTTGCGCTCTCTCTTCCCCGATCGTCGACTTGTCTGCTACAAAAGGGCTACCGTGCAGCACTTTGTGCCGAGGTGTGCGGCTTTGTTGCGAAAAATATGGTTCCACCACACCTTATCGAGAAGATCGACTCAAGAGACCGAACCGGCTGCCCGCCGGCTGCGCCCGTCGTCCATCGTCCGACAACCAAGGAGGTGGTCCTCCCCCCTTGGGTTCGTCTGCGTCACGCCGCCGAGAACCCCACCGCACCGCACCCCCCGCACCTCCCGGCGCGGCACAAACAGACCTAACCACAATCCTCCCCCGCAATGAATGCCGCCACCCGTAGCAACGTCCATAGTCGTTGTTTCGACCCAGTTGGCAGCAGCTAAGCGGAATAGCTCACTATACTTCTGTATGATAACCATTGGTGGCAACAAGATTTAGATGTATTTGTTCCTATAAATAGAACATAGAACATGACGTTATTCAATGGTCACGAACAGTGCACATTCGCACACAGTTTCCGTGCAGACTGCGCCTTACTCTTCAAGGAAAAGGTTACTGCTAAACCCGTTAGAGGCTGCAAACTTCGGCAAGATATTATGTTGTCTTTGTGTCGAGGTAGTGGTTATATTGAGCACATCAATTTTGCTAGCGATTTTTATCAGCCCTGAGCATCTTAAAATCAGCTTTGTTTAAAAGCCTCAAAATGTCGACCGTTTGACCAGTTCAATTGTCCCTTCTGCGTTTGTAAGCGACTTTCCGGCAACACACTTTGCATACTTTCTCTAGCTAATGCTTGTCTTTGTTTCAGTCCAGCCTTCACACAGGAGAGGCGTATGTAATAGAGGTATTACATATATGTTAAAGAGTTTTATACGGGATGCAGCATCCTTTAGGCGGAATGATTTGATTACCCAGTTTGCTCTCTGTGTGGCTTGAAATACGACGTTTAAAACGTGCTCCGCTAACTTTAAATTAGTAGATGTGATGATTCCTAAAGCCTCAAGCCTAAAGAAAGAGTTCGATATGTGGGAGGTATTTGACTACTAATACTGTACTTGTATCCGGGATTGCCGTGACCAAGGTATAAGGCTGCACATTTACCAAACGACAAAGTAAAATTTTAAGCTCTAGGGAGAACAACAATGTTTCGAATCTGAAAAGCAAATCCTTTATTAAAGGATTATGTACAGATAAAGATGAGCGGTCCTAGGATGATGGACATCCTGCATAGCCTAAACCTGAGAAAGGATCATTCACGCGTACACTTGAGATTGTGCTCTGGAAAAAAACGACGTATGCAGGCATTGAGTTTTTCTCCAGTCCCGTAACTTGGTAGATCGTCCAGAAGGTTTTTACGGGTTATATACTCGAACGCAGACTTGAAATCAAAAGACACGATGCCAGAAGTGTTTATTTATTCTGCTTTTTCGAAATGGGTTTCAAGTTGCAGAGCAGGGCTACGTCCCGGGTGGTACGGTAATTACTACGCATTAGTGGTGAGCCCCTGAGTATATATATATATTCATATTTAGCTTTATTAACCGATGGTTGATTTACGATATTACGCGTACAGAGAAAGCACACATTTACGTACACGTATACTTATCACGGGTTCCAAAAGTCGGGTCAACGGAAATGCTCTATAAGCACAAGCATAACTAGGAATATTCATGGAATTTCTCTCGAATACAGATCTTCATTTGGAAGCCATGTACAGCAAATCGTGTGATTAGGCGTCTTTTCTCATAATTGCAGCGCTTCCACAAACTACACGTCATTGCCTGGGTTTCATAATAGATCGGGTCAACGTCTGCCATCTTACTCTCCCATTCACACATGTACTCGCTGAAAGCTGTCGTTTTCGGTAAAACGTGTATTTTTTGTAAATGCAACAACTAGCGGAGACAACGCCAGTAGACAGACTAATCAGTTGGGACTAGTGCATTGAACTCTGGACGCCTTCTTCAGAAAAGTTTAACTTCGATAGATTGGGCCATATCACCTAAAAACGTTCGTACCTCGAAACGAGAACATGACCCCTAGGTAGGAGAAGTGTGAGACAAATTCAATAGATTTTGAACCTAAGCGAAGTTCGTCGATTACAGCCAATTTCCCTTTACGGCTAAGAACTTCATTGCCTTTCTTTATATATATATATAGAAAATATTGTGATGATTTATTAATCATTTACAATACGTTTGCACACTCGGCAGTGCTCGCCTATATATATAAACGTATGCACATGGGGTTTAATCCCAGGACGGCTCTACTGATTATATGGCAATATGTTAGAGCAAATATAGATCGATATTCACTATTGTATGGTTGAGGTACGGCACACCGCGGCCCATCGAACACTCTCTCTGACCCAGACAAGATTTTTGCCAGATTTCGGGAGACTCGGTTGACCTTCCGGGCCACATACATCAAGTAGAGTGATTCTGTAAGGCCCGTCTCAAGAATTACTCCCCAGATACTTGACCTCCCATTTAAGCAGAATAGCGTGTCATAGTGATGCTAACGTCCCCTTTCGCCCCGTGAAGCATAAAGGCTTGTTTTCTGAGAGGTCAGTTCCAAATGGGGACTCATCATCTAGATGTGTTACTTTGTGTCGATCAGTGTTTCGTTGGCCGCCTACTCTAGTGCTCGCGTCTTCCTCGCAGAAACCAATAGGGCAGGATCATTTGCATAAGCCAAAGCTTCGACACCCTCCAGAAGGCTGTCGTAATCTAGCACCCCGCCATAAACAAGGCTCTTCAGGGCTAAGCCTTAACAGAGCTTTGAAAGCACCTGCTGTTATCCCTCGTGATTAGCCTGCGCTGGGCCAGATTAGAGAAGGTAGGCGGAGATGCCCTTTCGCTCCAAGACGGCCATTATAACGCCCCAGTTTGTTGTACGGAACGTGCTTTAAACAACAAGGAATGAAAGCAAAAGAAATCTGCGCTTTTTGAGGTATTGTGTGGTTCTTTTGCCGGTATGACGCAACGCATTTCTCAAAATGAATAACGTGGATCGGCTCTGGCGAAACCCACATTGAGCGTCAGCAAGTGCGTGCTTCTCCTCCACCTTCTTGTTCAGGCGTTGAACGTTCCCATTTTCACGTTTGGATCATTGCGCTTAGGAAGCAAATTTGCCAGTGGACCGAAGATATCTCCGGCTTTGACCTGGGTATCAGCACAAGCTCTGCCGCTTTCTAATTGGTTGGACACTGCACCGTCTTAAGAAGCTGTCTTTGGCGTATCCCGTTAGGTTCAGGGCTTTGTCGGGTGCAAGCCGCTTCCTTGTTTGCTATATCTCGCCTAATGTGACAGGGGGGAGAGGGGGTCATCGTCGTCGACTTCGGTGCATTCTGTGATCGTATGTGGTTTTTGTTTAATCTTATGCATACTCTCCAAGTCTCTTTCACTTTTTTGCCCACCAGTGCTTAGGCGGACGTTTAGACGGGTCTCCGCGGGGTGGTGGCCCTGTTTGGAGGCAGGCCCTAATCCATAGGTTTGTGACTTTTGGTCTCTGTAGGTCTCTGCTCTGCTATTTGTGAAGCCCTGCTACCCATGGTTAATCTAGATTATCTGCATCCTGCCGGCATCATTGATCAGAAGACGCCATAATTCTTTGGGCCGGTGACACCGGAGTATATGCCACTGAGTGGCTCCTCTTCGATTATAATTTTCCAGTTTATTACTGCTGGCATTGTTGCCTTAATGGGACGATTTGGCTGTCTAGTACCACTACTTCTATCTCTGTGAATTCCCTTCCTCGTCCTCGACTCGCTGTCGTCCGTTATGAATCCGCTCTGTAGTAGACACAATGATGTGCCTCGACGCCAAGCAACCAGCTCCAGCGCATCGCGTGTCGCGCGGCGGTTTAGATATATTTTCATGATTTGTACCACTATTGGGCTTTTTGATTGGCACCTGCTATATACGTCATTTGTTTGGCAATTATATATGACATTTTCTAGCTCTCTAGGTCAGTGCAAATGTATGATCACCACAGTGTATAAATGATATATATGCATATATATATATATATATATATATATATATATATATATATATATATATTGGCAATTATATATGACGTTTTCTAGCTCTCTGGGTCAGTACAAATGTATGATCACCACAGTGTAATAATGATATATATATAGAAATAAAATGGTTTGCTTTGAAGTGAAGATTTGAGGCCAACTCTGTAACATAAACACAGGAGTCTACGCTACAATAGCGATCAAAAGTACGACCGCATGCAGCCAGATATAACGGCCGCGGTCCAGGCATTTTTGTGAAGATTTTTACGACACATGTGGAGTGTATTGGATGCTCTGCTATGAGAAAGTACGTGCGTTCCAAATACGCATATGCTGAGGTAGGAGTGGTAGAGCTCAATATTGAGTATGCTGATACAGATCGGTCGGGTGATAAATCCGAAAGGGGTAGAGCGAGAGGGACGAAAACGTTAACCTTCCCAAAAAATACAGTTGTATTATGTGCAAAACTGTTAATGCATATGCATGAAACATGGTGGCGAAGCAATAGATCAGCTCGGCGAAACACGAGAACATTACGATTATGCGTAGAACCGCTGGTAGCAGCAAAACAGACATGTGAGATTGAGGATAACTTTTCGGCTAGTTGAACCAAAAAATGCTAAATAATAAATACAATACTGAGTCACTGAATATAACCGTATCTTTACTATCGCTTTTGGCATGATTATTTGAAAAGTCGTAGCATAAAAAGCTAGCTGTTGTGTTCGTCTATATCGTCGTCCTGACGCCTGTTTCCTTTTGAGTTATTCGCTGCGATACAAATCAAAAGCCCGGAAGCTGATCAATAAATAAATAGCCGTACGCAGAGTGCCAACCAGCACGGCTGATTTTACTTAAAATTGCAACCAAAAAGTTAGTTCACATGGTTTTCTCCTTAATGGAAAAAACAATCGACTATGACAGTATGACGGCCTACATTTCCAATAAACGTCGCGCAAATAAATAGTATTCGCTCAACTCAAACGCCCTGACGAATATCGCCCGTCGCTGAATATAAAGGTACAGTATATGTGGTCGACCTCAAACATAAAGCCTTTGGAAGCCCTATCCATTAAATAAGCTTCTTATTGTGTAGGGCATATATAAATAATCTTCGCATAAACAGTTGGTTTACGGAATGCGTAACTAGTAGGTCATCAACGATAGCAGGAAACACGCAGTCAAATACTTTCGCGGAATACAAAAAAAGCTGTAATACATGTCCACCAACGCAATTTTGAGTGACAGATTAATTAAGATCGCAAGGTGCATAATCACAAAATTTGCGAGCCATGCAACTAAACTAGGAGCATCCAAAAGAGACTTATTTTTGAAGGGCGGTATTCTTTTATCAAGCATAAACAAATCATTCGAAGCGGTTGGAGAATATTAGGAAATGAGACGGTAACTATTGTATTTACGCAAAAAAAAAATATATATATATATATATATATATATATATATATATATATATATATGTAATTGCGGCCGTTCGGGACAGAAACAAATCGCAACTACACATCACATTTGACTTTAGGCATATTTTTAACTCACAGTAGTGAACTCGAAATACAAATTACTTCACCATTCGAAATGCTACAAAATTAGCTTTCAAACACGACCAGAATGTTGAAGCGATACGCCCTAGTTCCTATCAACCCTATAACGTGATCTACTAAATATGAATCAATCCACCGTTGGCAGAGTCTACCAACGTTATCAACTCATGAGCTCCACAAATTACGGCTCACCGGCAAGTACAATGGCGGCGTTCGCACGAGACCATAAAAGTTAGATCATTGATTAGTGACAAGCAGCTCTATTCTCGGATGAGAGCTCCAGGCTGTCTAACAAACCACGGGTACCAATCGTCGGGGAAAAAACGGCAACGAGGTAAGCGATTTACGCAACCTTGCCGAGCGTATCAGTCACGGTGGCGGTTGAATGAATGAAACTCGTCCAACAAGGTTTTCAGCAAAAACCTAGTCGCTTTTGAAGCTTATTTTTTTTCTCTAATGGGGTAGTCATTTTATTATGGCCTACTATTGTGAGAACCAAATACCCCTAAAGTCAAGTGTGACGCGTAATTACAATTTTTATGTCCCAAAGTGTATAGCAACTCTGTATGGAACCTGCGCCCTATTTACAAGGCCCGGCCACACTTAATGATTGGGTAAAGTTGCTGTTCTATAACGGTTCCTTTGCATGTAAATATAATTGAACTCGTCGCAGTGACCTTCTATCAGTACCGCGTCTCTCCAACCCTAAAATACGAATAGTCGATTAAGCGAGCTGAGAGTCATCTAAGTTTACTAATCTCTAAAATTATGTAGACTAGCCGTTTTTGTAAGAGCTCAAATTTATAATAACGCGCCATGTAAATATAACTGCACTATGTAGAACAGTGAGTTCCTAGTCGCTGGCAAGGAGCACAAGGAACCTACTAAACATAGATTTTAATTGCTATCAAATACCTTTGCAAGATAATACCAGCAGGTTGATTCAAATACGATTCAGTAGGTCTACGTTGTATATTCTCGTGGAAATACATTTCGTTGAAGACGCAACTTTGAGTACAGTATTCTTACGCACATCTAACGATATGCTAATCAAGAAATAAAATCATAGGCTACTACAGTTCTAGTTTATGTCAAAAACAACTGCTGCACTTTAACCACTATGATATATATATATATATATATAACTTGTTTAAATAAAGTAAAGACACATGATTGTTCGCCGTGGGCTAAATTTTTTTTGGTTTATATATTGTGTATAAATTTGCAGGCATGCAGGCAAAATCACGCACGGCTACATGACAGCTGAAGATATGAGCGTATTCGAAAGATTTCTTGCTCGATGGTCGCCAATTCGATGCGCAGCTTAAGGTTCTCCCGCTCGAGGAACGCCGCCCGTATGAGCACCTCGTCTTCCCTGGCACGGCGTGCGTCGCGCGATCTCTTCGCCGACTCGTTATTACGTCGCCGTCGCTCCCAATACGTGGCGTCCTTGAGCTCACCATCTCGACGGGGGGAGATCCTTCCTTCCGTGCTTCCGCCGTGACGGTAAACTCAACGACGGTACACTCCGCAGCGTACGATGAAGACCACACGTGTCCCAGTCACGCAGGCAAAGCAGGTATCCAGCGAGACGATCGGCAACGTGACGCCGGCGACAGCCTCAACAGGTCTCGCCTCGCCTTCCACACGCGCCGTAGCGTCGAGCCGGGCTGTGTCGTTGGTCGACGATGCGTTCGTTTCGTTTTCGCACAGTTTGCGCGGAGGTCGTGTGAGCGAAATCGGCAAGCTTTTTGTTGCTGCTGCCGCCGTTCTCGTCGCTGGCACGCGTTGACCTATAGCACTCCTTGCCTCCGCTTCGCGGGCAAACTGTTGCAAGATCATCTTAGAGGAGCGATAAGTAAGGTACATCAGACGAACAGACGGAAGTGAAACAGGTTTAGATTGGGTGAAATACGTAGGGTTTTACAAGACTGAAGAAGAGGCGACAACCACTGTGTGGGCGTTTTAGACAAATAGAAAGAAATAATCTAAAGTAGATAATATATATATATATATATATATATATATATTACAATTTCGTTAGACCCGAAAAATATAATTGCGAATTATATGGTTGCCGGGCGTTTAGCCAGGCAATCGCACTACTACGCCTTCGCTCCTTTATTCCGTAAATAAAGGCGTTTCTTATATATATATATATATATATATATATATATATATATACATATTACCGAGAACTTAAGCATTGCAAAATGCAGTTCCGTTGAATAAACCACGTTTGAAACTTTAAAAAAACTAATTATATATACACATATATATATATATATATATATATACATATATATATATATACACATATATATATATACACACCTGCCATCCGAATATGTACCACAACTATAATATCTTTGTCTGCTGCCTGTTAGACAGTATTTTTATAGGAGGCAGGAGTACATTTTTGGACGTGTGTGTGTGTGTATATCTAGTGTGCGATCAAAAACTCACCTGCTGTCCGAAGATGATATATGAGCTGGGGTCGAGCAGCTGACCGCCCGCACAGATTGAGGGTCGAAGCTGGTCTCCAACGCATAACGGATCACCAGCGATCCGCTGACCGCTGCAAATAAATCTGGCGTCCTCGAGACTCATACTCGGAACTGAACGAACAGTCGACTTCTGCAAGTATTTCGTTTTGGCTTATTCACTTTTTGGCTTCGTCTTCGCTCAACTACTGGAACACACCATGCGTTCACCGGGGGGATCTTTGTCCGAGCTTCAGCACCACCACTTCGCAGTCTTCGCAGAACACGACAGTCATATAGTTTCCACCAGGAGACCTGTCGTAGGTAGCCTACGACAAATGCGTCGTCCTCACACGGAGGAGTCGCGTGCTGTCCGATCTAGCGCTGCTCTGCGCGGCCGACTCAAGGCTCAATGTTCTTCGAATCTAGTCGAACAGAATCGAACTGTCGATGATCCAAGATCGACTGCCTGCACACTAGACGGCTGTTGTCATTGCAGGTGCAATGCTGTCGAGTCGCGTTCGCCGGACTGGAAATACCATCAACCCACCAGGCGGCTGCTCTCACAATGTCACAATCTCCCCGGAGCTCCTGGTCGTGCGGCCTGCTGGAATAGCTCGGTGGGTCCTGGAATAGCAGACTAAATACAGTGCCTTGTCTTAACTGTATTGCTGCGTGTCTCATAGTCAATGTCGGTGTCCCCTTGTACGGTAGGTAGTTCTTTTTTCTTTGTCGCACTGTGGTGCACAAGTTGTTGCTCCTCGACTTGTGTGCTCCGTTCAAAATGCCCGATGTGGTACTAATGTCATGTACCAGTTCTACTGCCGCCAGGCTACTACAGTGTATGTGAACGCGCGCGCCACGATGATTTGGGTGAGCAGTGCGTGCAAGTGGGTGCACGGCTGCCCTTTCCAGAACTGGATCTGGACCAACAATTCATTTGTTTCTATGGGTGGCCGTCTGTCCGCCTATCTGTCTGTCTGCTTGCCTGCCTATCCTCCCGCCTGCCCGCCCGAATGTCCTGCAACTCTAGCTGCACTGGCCGTCGCAGACAGTGTCTTGCAGCACCAGATCATGGCGGTGGCGACAGCGATAGCAGCACCAGCATTAGCAGCAGCAGCAGCAGTGAAACCGCCATGACGACGAACCTCGCAAAGCGTGCCACCGCAATTAGGTTTACGACAGTGCAGGTAGAGCAACGACTTGGCTTGCGACTTTCGGCTCCTCAAAGAGACACTCTCTCGTAGACACCGACTCATACTGGTCCTATCGCTGCTGCTGCTGCCGCTGCTGCTACTTGGCCTTCTGCTGCTACAACGACTAGTTCTAACGGGATTGGACACTTTTCCCGAGGAGGTCTTTTTTCTCTTTGAGGACGCCGACACCGCACCCCGCTCCTCCGCTCCCACCCACTGACGAGACACAAGTAACTGCTTCCAACATTGTCGCTCTTCTCGCTGACTAACCGACGACCTAATGCGGCGTCACTCCTCTTTAATGCGATCATCTCCCTATCCACCTCTCTCTCTATCTATCTCTCTTGCTTTCTCTCGCTATGCTTAGACGTACGCCGGGAGAGGCAGTAAAGCTTAGTAGTCAACGTGTGGGCTGCTACACAGCTATACATAAATATGTACAATACAACTAACTTTGTTTTGAGATGGGGCGTTGTGACATGATCCCGATGAGGGATCCAGACACACTTCGATAACGCTGAAACGTATTCTGGCTGAGTTAAGGGCCAGCTGTTTTACATTACAGTATATATATATATATATATATATACTTAGAGAGAGAGCGTTGATGTGTATTGAATGTACACACGTAAATATACACATATACTTGTAAACACACACACGTATACGTTTGTGCATTGAATACTCATCAGCGAGACGAACTTGTTCGTAGCATGGCCCTAGTCGAAGGGGGGGGGGGGGGGCAGCCGAGGGAACAGGCCAGGCGAGCTATACATATAGCTACTCTAATCGCGCTGCACGGAATCCTATCGATCCTTGCTCTACGCTCCCTGATCGTGTCGGATCTAGACGGACCGGATCTCCTGCGGGGGGCGGAAGGCGGGGTGCGCCGAAAGGGCTCACAAATCAGCCAGTGATTCCTGCCCCAGTCTGCAGTCTTCGTGACAGCCGGCCCGCAGCCAGGCAGACACACAGTTCAGACATGCTTAGCAGCGGCAGGCATCATCGCCCGCCACAACAGTCTGTGGCCTAATCAATCAATGGACTTTTGGTTTGAGGCGCAGGGCAACTTTACCACTACTGCTGTCTACCACTACTATGGCTACTGCTACTACTACAAACGTCTTCTACTACTGCTACTACTACTACTACAACTACTAGGTCTACTACATTGACAATTACTAACTAGTCTAACTGCACTAACTAGTAGCACTGCTAGACGCGCACACCCACCCACAGTGTTACTCTATGACTATTAGTCGCAGGGCTATAGGCGCTATAGGCGCCAGCTTGCTTGCCAGTGGTGAGATGGCGGTGGCAGGCGGAAGCAGTGAGGTGCCCGCCCGAGGAGCATGTGCCGCTCCACGAGGTCGCACCGTCATGTGTCGATGACGACGACGATGTCGGTGTGTCCGGGACGATAGTCCACCATTTGTGTGCTGTACTCTAAGCTCTACGTTGCTTTAGCTCCCCCCTAGCTCTGTCCTGCTCTGACCCTGTCCGAAGACAAACCCGGTGGCAGACGGGCTTGTCTTGGGCGAGCGGCAGCGGCGGCAGCAGCAATAGCGGCATGTCCTGTCCTGTCTTGTCTTGTCCAGTCCCGTCCCGCACCGTGCAGCGCGTGGACGACTAAAGACTATGGAAAGTGCGTGCGCGAGCGCATATATACGTATGCCTACGCGCCTCTGATATTATACATGTATGATGCTTTGACGTCTCCGTTGCTATTTGATCCTCTCTCTGTATCAACCAACCTAATATCATGAACGCCGCTGTCCAACAATCGCTGCCGCTGCGTTCGGCAGAACAATTGATTCGACGATATTGGCTTACGACAGCAGCAGCAAAAGCGGCAAAAGCAGCAAGAAAGGTAGATGGCTTAGTCAGCCATCATCCGTCATCCACATCGACACCTACATATTGTATACACTGGCACCCCAATATGTCTATATATATATATATATATATATATATATATATGGGAACACAAACTAGACATGCACGTACGTATGTATTGCTACCACGATGGGTATAGTCAATAGAAACATTTCCCCGCGAAAGGGCCTAATGCATTTATGACGACTGGCTACTAGATGTATTGCCGTTGACGTTGACTCTAGCACCGGCCCAGGCTGCTTTGTCGTACAGCTGGGTAATTCAAATTATGTTTAAGAATATTATATATACGAAATCCAAGCAAAATAAGGACATACTATATAGAAAAAAAGTATATATATATATATATATATATATATATTGGGATGTAAATGTATACATTATATAAGTATCGATGTGTATACAGGGTCTTTCATAATCGTATGTACTTAGTTCAAGATTTGGGAGAACTCGGCAAGGAATTTTTTTTTCCTAATGAAAGAAGGGGGCAGACACGTCTTGTTTAGGAGTGAGGATGAAATTAAGAACAGTAGACGAAAATTCTTCATAATCTGAATGACACGCGATGCAAGCTAGCGAGTAGTAGAAAAGTTATTAATCTGATACACCCTTGCTGAAGCAGGTCAAAATGCTAGCAAGTATGCACACTTTCAATTGCGATATGGCGGCAACTACGTAACGCAGCACGATCACTTTGGTAATGCTTTTGGTTTATTTGCTTGATAAGTGTGTGTACACATATCACCCTTTTATATAAGGGGCTACTACGTCACGTTAAAATTGTAAGCATTTATTTACTATTGCCTGAAAGTAGTTTTTTGGGTGTTCATTTTTGACCGTATTGGCAAAATGGTACGGTTCTGAACGTGAAAATCTTCAACGTAAAACATAACAACAGATCGACTTTTTATGACTTTCCATAATTTCGCCATTGGCCTTTCGCTAGCTTGCGTCGGTTGTCAAATATTATGAAGAATTTTGCCGAACGCCGAACACGCCGGTATGATTGACTCCTTTATGCGTTCGCTGGTTCTCCGGTAAACGTAGATTTTGCGCAGTCATGTAGGAGAAACGAAAATGCAGAATAGCTGCTTTTATAAATTTCATCCTCACCCCTAAAGAAGACGTTTCCGTCCATTATTTTCTTGCCAAGTTCTACCAAACATTAAAATAAGTACATACGGTTGTGGAGACCCTGTATATATATATATATATATATATATATATATAATATAGATATATATATATATATATATAATATATATATATATATATATGTATATATATATATATGTATATATATATATATATATATATATATATATATATATATATATATATATATATATATATCCGCGTGTATGTTGTGTGTGTATCGAAACACAATAACAGTGACAGTGCTACCCTCTAGACAATCCTCAATCAAAGAAGTCATCATTTCGAGCTGTTTTATTGCGGTTTATCGCCGTCGGCAGAACTCTCAGATTTGAGATCTTATTGCCACTGTGCCTGTCGAGTTCGTAATCGTCATCGTGGTTGAATCGTGGCCGAGGCCGTCTTCGACCCCCTATCATTACGGCCTTTGTCTCTTCTTCTTTTGTCTGCTCAGCAGCTCACAACGAGTTCAAAAGCATCAAAGCCACGACACCGGCGCGGCTCGCCTCTTTTTGTCGCCGTAATGCTCTCCGAGATCGCTTTGTCCGATCTCTCTCTCGATCTCATCGATTCCTGGCGACCTCCGACAGACCTCCATCCACCCAATCAAAGGCCAGCGCCAGATCCGAGACGGAGTCGGACCGCAAAATCACGTAATGTTGTATACAACAACCCACCCAAGAAGGAACATACATATATATATATATATATATATATATATATATATATATATATATATATATTTGTTTACGGCATACCGGTACATATGTATTATATATACGAGTAAGTGTATTTACTGGATATATAATGCCTATGCAGTTAGCCACTATCCTGGCCATTAACTTTTTGCCCTTGCTTTACTCATATATACTTTTACAGAAAAAGTGCAAAAACTATTCAGTAAAGTAGAAGGCAACTTTTTCTGCGTTATCAGAGCCTAATATTAACCTCGCAACGACACGAGGCACCGAGTAATAAATGTCTTTCTTGGCGTTGAGACGGGTGTGTGTAGGGTGGTTTTACAGCACGTCCCACTATTCAAACGTAGTCAACTACCAGATTGTAATAGACAATGGGACGACGAGAAATAAAACAATGCAAAAAATCGACACAGAAAACTCGTTTTTCAGCCCAGACACGGATAACTGTGCCTGCGGCAACAAAATTGAGTAACATTTTCACAATTTTTTTTGCTTCGCTTTTACTTTCGAATATTAACATTATATTTTTTTATTCTACATTATTTTCTTCTTGCAACGAAGTGCTGCACTACGATCTTTCTACAAGATTATTTCTAGTCTACCGCTCTAGACCATCTTGCTGCTCCGGGTTTCAGGAGTAGCGCACGCTCCATTATATGTATGTATGTATATATATATATATATATATATATATATATATATATATATATATATATATATATATATATGCATATATATCGCCATTATTCCTTCCCGTCGACCCTTCTTATTGGCTTACATAAGCGCGTCTAGTTTGAAGACAGCGACTGTAGCGCCAACTAGACGATAGACTAGTAGACTACTAGGACGCCTACGCTCTCCACCATTACCGCATAAGCACAGCAGAAACAGCAGCAGCAGAACATCAATCAGCTACCCGATCTAGCACCCGGTCTAGCATGGTGGTGAGCGACCTCAGAAACGCGGAGTAGCATCGAGTACCTACCTACCTATCTGGATGCTCTGTAGCATGATCGAGAGCGGCCAGACAGTCTCTAAGTCAAGCCGATGCCGAGGCCGGCCCACGACCGTCTGTAACCCCCGCGACCCGCCTTTCGCTTTCACCGCTGTCGCAGTTCGCTTCGCGGCGCTCAGTTCAGCTAGATCATTTGTTTCGAGTTCGATGACACAATCGAGTATTAAACACTCGGTAACCAGCCTCGTAGTAGTAGTGATAGTCTCGTTGAGGCGAGGTCGCATCTCTCTCTCTCTCTCTCTCTGTATCCCCAATGTCTACAACTAACCTAACTGAAAATAATCGACGTACTATAGTAGTATATAAATCGTACTCTAATAGTAGTATATAAATCGTACTCTAATAGTAGTATATAAATCGTACTCTAATAGTAGTATATAAATCGTACTCTAATAGTAGTATATAAATCGTACTCTAATAGTAGTAGTATGAGTAGTTGTAGTAGTAGTGTCGAGCCCGGCGGCGTGGTGGCTTAAGTCTGCGCCTCGCAGCCGGAGGAGACACTAGATAGGTGCGCGGGTTCGAGACCCACCGTTGGACATTTGTATTTATGGGGGTGGTCCGTCTATGAAGCAAAAAGTGAAAAACAGTTCGGTGGACGTTAAATCTTGGCTGAGGGTCAGCCCGTAAACTTTAAAGTTGTAGTAGTAGTAGTAGTAGCGGTCGCGTAGAAGAAGCGAACAGGAAATAGACCTGGACTGTCGCATAAACAGCGCTCTCCCCCGTGGCCCATTTGGCTGCGTTGCTGTCTTTGGTGGCCGGCTATGTATGGATGGGCCATGTCGTTTGTATAGATGGGCGCGTGTAGCTTCGTTGCTTCATCGATTATAGCAGCAATTCGATATATTCTCGTCGCACGCTGTTGTTGTTATCACTATTCTGTTGTTGTTATTTGTTGTTGTTATCACTATTCTGTTGTTGTTGTTGTTACTATTATGTTGTTGTTGGGGAGACAATTTTTTAATACAATATCAGATATGCTAGTCGAGCCTAATAATGACGCGAGTGCGACACGAAACACAGAGTAATTTATGCCTTTCGAGACAGGCGTGTGTGTAGAACGGTGTTCCAGCATATCCCATTATCCAAGCGTTGTCAACTACAAGGCGACAATAGGACGAGTGATAGACAATACATAGGACGACAACAAAGAAGTCATTGCAAAAAGTTGACACAAAAAGTACTCGCATTTCTGTTCTGCCGATCTTCACTGCCGAACTTGAAGTGAAGCGACGTCCTCAAAAGGTTCACACGCACACGCCGGTACGCCAGGTCGTACTTAGCGTACTGCGGGTACGATAAACCACATGCGGAGAACTTCGCCTTCAGCAATCGTCATCGTTTCAAGTCGTCATCGTTCCAAGTCGCCATCGTTCCAGACCGTTCTCAGCGACTGTTGGCCGTTACCATGGCAAAGCGCCGGCGTCTTGAGCAAAGCTCTCAAACAGCGTCAACCAATACGAATACCGCCCCATACACACCAATGACGAAGTTCGGACCCCGGCCACCACTCTGTTACTAGGCATCCGAGTACGGATACCCATGTCAAGTTGCTGGCCTCTTGATCTCATGCCGTACCGCTTATTTTCCTCGTCTTGCGTCTCGGTCGCTGGCGATGCCGTGACGCTTCGTACTACGTGATCGCAGCCGCACAACTTCTGAACTACACTAATTTAGTGAGTCGAAAGTCGCGTGATAAGAAATGCTACTAAGCAGCTTTTAATTGTTTTTTATTCTGTTTACATACCATGTTAGGTGAATATATAATTTATATATATATATATTATTATTTTATTATATTTTTATACAGGGTATTCAGAATATTGATCACGATATTGGATTGTAGACGTTAGGCAATATTTTTTCATGAACATGGTCCTAAGAGGCCTGTTCAGTTGACTGGCAACTCTTTATCCATTGCGTATCGTTCTTTATGAATAGAGGCTTATTTCCTACCTCTTACCTTACGACCACTTACAGCGCTCTAAACTAACATATTCAGGCAAATGCGCATTTCATGACGTTAATTTTGGTACCAAACTTATGGCAATGCGAGCTGTGGTTGCGGAGTAATTACGATTTTTTGGTGGGATGTCCATATTAAGTGCATGTAAAATGACTGTGTGGCGACGTTCACTACCGCCGACGTGTCGCGCGACAGCCGCGTCATTTTACATGCACTTAATCTTGACATCCCACCAAAAAATCGTAATTACTCCGCAACCACAGCTCGCATTGCCATAAGTTTGGTACCAAAATGGTCGTCGTGAAATGCGCTGAATATGTTAGTTTAGAGCGCTGTAAGTGGTCGTAAGGTAATGATTTTGAGGTATTGGGCGTGAAGGTTAATAAAATAACTTCATTTTGGCGAATTCTCTTCTAAGCGACCATGTAGCATCTTCTGACCGGCCTTATGAGTTCTTCGAAAAAAGCGGTGTGTTAGCTTCTGTCTAGGAAACCTGGTTGTCTCGCAACAGCACATTATGTCCTCGGGCAAAAACACAATGTTTGTAGTATTTAATATCGAACATAGAGACCATGTTATGGAAAAATATTGCCTAACGAGCTCTATTCATATATCGTTAATATAATAATTATATATATAATATTTTTTCTATATATATTAATACTATATAATATATTATATATATATATATATATATATATATATATATATATACAACAAAATGCGTCGTGCGCTCTTAACATAGGTAAATGCACTGCGCGAGTCAAGCAAGCTGCTCGAATGCCACGTGCGAAACCTCTTATGGAGTTGCTACAATGGACTAACTTGCTTTAACACACATCGTCCCCCCAATCGCTCTTTTAAACTTAGATTGCCCAGCTCATTTTGCATATCGGTCACTTTCAGAAGTCTCATTTATGACGGCAAGGATGCTTAATCTATGCTCGCCTTTTCAACTGGTTTAATGGACTGTGGGCGTATCGACAAAGGACAGTACCGCCGCCTCTTGAGAGTTCGTGAACGAATCTTGACAAGTATAATTATTTAGTAGCTGAAAAGTCAGGTAGCTGATTCAGTGCTTGTTTTGCAACTACTGATCACGAGGTTTTGTATTCAAAAGAAAGATCGTACCCTGCTTCCTAATTTCCATGAAGCCGTGGCGGCCGGTGTAGACATCTTAGCAGTCTTGCAATTGGTGCGCTCAACATCTGGAAGGTGTGGCCTTGCTCAGCTTTGCACGCTTACCTTATTTCTGTACATTCTAAGGACGGTAGCAGTGAGATCACAGGAATATACTCTCTCTCTGCCAGTGCAAAGTGAAGTCAAATTGAGTAACTCGAAGTTTTCCGCCCATAAGCATATGCACCTATCGAATTCTTGTATATTTCAACGCTCGTCTCGATTGTCCCTTCCTCCAGTCGCACGACAGCCTTACGTGATACTCTAGCTGACTATGGTTGCTATGATAGTTACCCCAGCGTCTTGTCCGACCTTCCTTAACCATTCGGGGAGCTCGGTCATCGATTTATTTGCGGTTAGCTTAAGTGAGGAAAGAGTAAACTATATTGGAGAAAGGAATTCGTTGAGTGAAGGCGGCCTTATTCGAGCACATATCCAACTGCGCTAGAATTCAAGGTATATAACGACACGTCAAGAGCCCCCAGACGAGTACCTCGGACCCGTAATCTGACGTTGCGGCTCTACTGGAACGTTCGCATGAGGGTCCTGCCAATTCCTGATACCATTGACGTCGAGCAGTATGCTGATCGCCTCGTGGAGATCCTTCAATCGTCTACTTGCTTCCCCAGGAAAACCACAACTGTCACGTTGCTTGAGCGACACAGAAGGCCCTCCATTTGTTGTCAGAGCTGCAACCTGCCGCTAAGCCGCTTGCTGATGTTTTCCGAACGATTGCCGAAAGACATACACTCAGCAGAAGAAACTATACCTCGAACAACAGGAGGCTATCCTTCTCGCACACGCGGAACAAGCTCCATACAAGTGGCTTACACGCGGTGGGCAGACCTCCTGTCTTATTAGCTCCGTCACCCTCGTCGGACATTTCACCGAAATGTTTGCATCGAGGGACACGATCCCCCGCGAATTACCATTGTTCGCTGCTGTTTGGGACGAGGAAACGACAAGACATCAGAGCGAACTTGAGAAGGACTTCACGGTCATGGAAGTTCTGCAGGCTCTTCAAGGGCTGTGCAACAACAAAGCATCGGGGCCGGACGGCGTTCGGAATGAGCACCTTAGAAGCTCGCTTGTGCTCGCTCCATGCTGGACAGCATTGTTCAACGAATGCCTCAAGACGGGGCTTCTCCCAACACAATGGAGAAATGCGACTCTATTGGTGATCCCGAAAGGCAAAGGTGACCTTACCCACCCCTCGGCCTGGAGAGGCATTGCAAAGAAGAGCGTGTGCTATAAGCTGCTGTCGTGCTTGATCACAAAAAGACTAAGCGCTTTCTTCGAGGTTACGAACGTTATTCCTGCAGAACAACATGGATTTCGGAAGGGACGTTCCACGCAAACAGCGTGCAGAATTCTCCCGGATGACGTCAAAGAAACCCTCTCCCGGCCAGGGCAGTCTCTGTACGCGGTATTCGTCGACTTCAAAGCCACCTTTGACTCCGCAGGAGTCGGCGTTCCCTCGAAGATGCTGAACCTCATAAGAGAGGTCCTACAGGAAAACCGGGTGACAATCGACGATGGAGTGTCGGAACTGCCGGCGTTTTCGCAAACAACCGGGTTTGCCCAGGGGGACAATTTGAGTCCACTTCTCTTTTCTGCCAAAACAAATTCGGGGTTGTAGAGATCTCGTTAAAGTTTTATTATACGCAGACGATTTAGCCATCTATGGAAGTAGCCGTTTCCAGGTCCAACAGGCGCTGGCCAGGCTCAACACAGCCGTTACAGAGTTGGGGTTAACAATTAATCTTCGTAAGACGGAGGCACTAAAGCTCCGTAGAGGGGCAGGGTCGCACGTGACGACTCTCTTCATATCGGTAGCTTTTCTCTCGCCTACGTCAACAAGTTCCCTTATCTGGGACTAATTATGCTGTCGAATGGGGTAGGGTTCTCGGTGCATGTTATGGAGAGATGCAGGAAAGCCCTTTTAGTGGCATCTTCCATCAGGAGCCCGCACCGCCTGTCCCTCGCCACAGCCATTCGCCTCTTCGACCTGAAGATCGCCCCCGTGGCTTCATATGGAGTGGAGTTAATATGGGCGCACCTGACTCCCAGAAACCTCGACCAGCTGAATCAGATGAAAGCAGCTTTCCTGAAACGGACTCTGGGACTCCATACGTCAACGCGCAACCGCCTCGTCTTCCTATTAGCAGACTGTCCACTTTTTATAGAAGACCTAAGGCGCCGTTATAACCTTCCGCAAACCGCAGCCTTTAACGACTGCATTAGAAAATGGGAGGCGAAATTTTCCGAACTCGACCCGGAATTCTTCAATACCGGAGCGATTAGAAATGCGGAGTGGAAGGGGCCAGAGCGTAGCAACAGGCACGTGATAACACGATTTGCAGTACACGGCTTTCATCACATTTTATGTCAACGCTCTGAATTCCATGAACCATGTGAGACTTGTGTATGCCGCCGCTGCGGTGAACTCTGCCGAAGATACCATGCCTCAAAATGCAATCTTGTGCAATCTTTAAATGAATTAGCCCGTCATTGTGGGGCCTTGTAGCTTATATATTTTATATGTATGTATATGTATATATATGTGTGTATATATGTATATGTATATAAATGTGTGTATATATGTATATGTATATATATGTGTGTATATATGTATATGTATAGGTGTATGTGTATGTATCTATACAAATGCAGATCACCCGGTGATAGTCTTGACTCAAATATCTCAGGGGCGAAATTGTAAATATGATATGATCCGACAAATGACACGACAGAAGGTCTGAATCTACGCTTGCAATTGCCATTACCTGACCGATGCCACTTTGAAGAAGCATGTATGTCTTGTTGATGCTTTCCAATCAATGTTGTTATATATATATATATATATATATACATATATATATAATGGCGTAACCCGGTGGTGCATTAACAGCGGCATGCAGCTCTTTGTTTAAAGTTTCTCGTTATAAAACACTTTTTCGAGCTAAACTACTTACTCTATGGGTCAACACTGCTCACTGCCAACGTGACCCGGGACCTTGGAGACTTAATCTCGACGGACCTCACCTTCTCCGCCGTGTCCATAGAACTGTTCTATCCAATTCAACCATCTATAATTATCAATATGTTGTTTTGCTGTTTCACTGTTAAGAAGCCCACGGTGTATTTTCGTTAGTAGAAATCGATTGTGTTGTCTAAACGTTTGTGCTATTTACTTGTATGGCATCTACGATTGAGCAAATACAAAAGTGTGATTGAATGTGTGCAAAAGATTGCTGTAAATTGACTCCACAGAAGATGCTTCTTGATTACTTTTGGTAAAGTGCAGCTGAACAATCGCAGAATCCAAATAATGCGTGTGCCAAGTTGCGTTGCCAGAACGAAGCACATAAATATGTACGCTTGGCGCCAGGGATATTATGGGCAGGGCGACTGCGGAGATCCCTCCTGCGACCAGTCGTTCCTCACCCGTTGTTTCTAAAATAAAGTAGCTTTTACAAACATTCATTTGTAGGGATTGTGTAGAAATCAGCTGTCTCTGGAGGATTGCCCTGACCGAGGCCGCAGTGACATGCGCTGTCTGAGGAATTCCTCCGCTCTCCTATCTCCGCTGGCTAGAATCTGCCGTTTTCCGATATTCTGCAGCAAAGCGCGAGTTGACGGGCCCGACCGACCAAGGGTTTCAAATGCAAGCGGGTAAACCACGTACGGGTGCTCAATGTTCTGGTACTTCTTCACCTTACCTGCCGCGGCAAGAACTAAAGCATGCTTGCGTTGACGATACACGACAGCCCATAGCACCCACGGGGGGCCGGGCGACGTCCCTTGAAAAAGTCTGATCGCGATCCTCACCGAGGCATCACCTAACAGAGTTCCAATCCGGGCAAATGGTAGAGCGTGGAGCCACGGGTACGGCCCGTTGGAGAAAGACGGCGCACAGCCTGGCCCTAACACCGTCCGTGACGCATCCCGAACTGAGGTTTTCCGTTATTAGCTCGTAAAGTCACCGATCATTCCACTTGGTACCCAGCTTTGGCGGGCTTGTAGCCGTACAGGGCAACTGCTCTACGGCGGATTGATTTCAGACAAGGTAGGAGCGACGGCACTGAGAAGGGTTCCAGCCTGTTGCATAGATCCATGGAGGGAAGCTGCCAGAGCTATCTCCGATTAAACCGTCTCTGTGGACCCGCAATAAGGTCTGCTAAACTTCCCCTGTCTACGGTAATGTAGGTTAGACCCTGTACCTCGGGTGGTCGAGCCCGGTGGCGTGGTGGGATCGCGCCGGTGAGTTCCCTGGCAGTTCACATACCTTAGGGAGTCACAACAGAAATCAGAGATATAAACAATTTGAGCCCGCAATGCTTGCAGAGTTTTTTCGCAGACACCTGTCAGCCAGTTGACACCGTTTCAAGCGCTTAAAGCAGATTTTTGGTTGGCCCGGCTTCAGAATAACCGGGCGAGATCTGTGGCTGAAGAGAGAGAGACAGAAGCCGGTGACTGGCAGGAAGAGGATTATTCTTGTCAGCGACATCCATAGAGTACTCACTACACGCACGCATTCGTCTATGCAATTAACACTGCAAAAGATTACATGAAACCTCAAAAAACAGAGTCTGTTATTTGGGAGCCCAACGGAGAACACCGTTTAGAATTTAATCCCCTACTTTTCCAAGAGACCCTTGCGTTCTTCTTTGTAGTTGTTGTGGTTAATATTAATTAGACAACTTATACTCAGAGGGTGCTCGAGGATGCGTGGCGTTAGCTTTGTTGTTCTCGGAGTTCTGAGCGATCCTTTTAGCGCTGCTGTACTTATAGCGCCGAGCGAAAATCGCTCATGCAAAGCGCAGTGAGCGCCGGGTCGTCGCCATCATCATTTTTCTGTGGCGACGACGAAGTTCGACACCGCCATAGCACGACTCTGAGGCAAGCAGAACGGCCGGTGTGTGCTGATTGCGGTCCGTTCTTCCATTATCCACGACTAATACCACGCTACCAATGTTCAAAATACAGACTCGTCCCTCCGGCTCAAACGAGTCGCTGGACAATGTTCCTCGCTGGTTCATTCGCGCCGGCCATTCGGAAGACGGCGAACAACTGCACACCTCGTCCAGCACGCCACAGTCATATGGCGGCGGCAGCCTACGCAACGAAGGCAGTGGTAGTAGTATTAGTAGTCGTAGTAGTGTCAAGCCCGGTGGCGTGGTGGCTTAAGTCTGCGGCCTCGCAGCCGGAGGAGACACTAGATAGGTGCGCGGGTTCGAGCCCCACCGTTGCACCGATTTGTATTTATGGGGGTGGTCCGTCTATGAAGCAATGTGAAAAACAGTACCGTGGACGTTAAATCTTGGCTGAGGGTCAGCCCAAAAACTTTACTTTTAGTAGTAGTAGTAGTAGTATCAGTAGCCGCTCCTTCCGAAGGGAGCGTCTCCTGCTACAGCACTAGAGCCTGCGTGGCGGCCTCCGTTGTCATCAGCAGCATTCGCGTCAGTGACAAATCGTAGGCATATCGGTACCGAGGCACCGCCTTCGTCGTCTTCGTCGCCGCCACTCCCGCCCCGCGACACCATTCACTGTTTCGTGCGACACAGGCTGTGTGTCGTCAACGAGGCGGCCATTGGGCGGCGTAGCTGTCTATACTACCGAGAAAGTCTGATATGGAAACTGCCGACGATGCGCTACACCTGTCCGATAATAGTCTTCTTGTATGGGGTGTTTGTTTTGTTATGTATGTATTGAGGAGGAGATGGCTTCTGTGATGATGATTTTCTGTGGTTACGATCGACAATCGCGACAATAAACAATCGTGTGCGCAAACACGGCCGGGGGGGGGGGGGGGAGGCAGACGTTGATGAGAAGGGCACAATTCAAGTGGGAAGGAGGGAGTGGAACGAAAGCTCGTCTGCACACAGCAGTCGGAAACGGGGCTGCCGGACTGGGCTTTTGTGTCCGTCAGACCGTGACCTTTAGATTCGCAATAGCCGTGACAATTTAGCAACCACGCTCGTTGCTGCAGCCTACAGAAGTAATCTCACCAGCAGAGCAAGCAAGGGTGTATATAGCAAGCGGAGCACCTTGCCATCGCGGATGCATGTTAATGTGACAAATAAACATTAGTGAAAACGTCGTACTCGGTTAACGTAGTCTTCGTCGCTCAGAACTCAGGCAGCAGCTCAGGGACAGTAGTTAGTATATCGCTGATGAAAGGTAACTTTGCTACCGACGCAGGTTGGTTCTGCTGTCTCCCCGCCGCTATCTGGAAACTGTACATTGCAATGAGGCATCTACAAAATAGTTAGAGGAGGGCGGTGGATTAGCGGCGTGGGTGAGTAAGAGGTTGTTATTGTTTTTAAACGCTGAGTACTTCCTGCACTGATGCCTGGTTTTCAATGCCGGGCAGGAACAAAGGCACCAGTTGCATAGATAAGCCCACTAGTCCAAAAATCGCGAGCAGATGAGCCCGGTGGCGTGGTGCACTCCACCTGCGCACGACACGTAGATGCGCTCCGCAGGAGACACATACCTATGCGCGGGCTCGAGCCACACCGTTGCACATTTGTATTTACGGGGGTCCGTCTATGATGCATTGCGAAAAGCAGTCCCGTGGTCGCTGGCTGAGGTTCACCCTTAAAAGTGTTTTTTTTTAGATGAAGTTCGACTATACGATCACGGCCGACTAGGATCTGGTTTTTGGGGGGTTGACACAGACAAGTCGCCAAGTGGTGAGGCGAAAGTGTACGCTACTTGATTTTCACTTTGGACTTTATCATCAAAAAGGGCCATCACATTACCGTAGACTGTGACGATACACCAATGATCTCCCAAGATTGTTCAGAGCTGAATCGTGAATGCCGTACTCACTGCAATTAAATTTGCTTATGATAGTAATTCCTCCTGATATATAGATGCTTTGATTTGTTCTGTGCAGGAGCATGAATATGAATGATCGGTCGAGAAGTGACTAGTCTATGAAGGATTTTTTTTATAGACTCAATATACTGCTGCAAATCTGTGCCAGAGTAGGCCGCACTCTACTCACCATCCAGGCAACGTGTTCTTTGTACAATAAAAATAAATGCTGTATGGCTGCCTCCAGCTACTGGGCTAGATGTTCTCGTAAGCTTTATTTTAGTGACATCCGGTTTCAACGTCAGCAGTTTTCTACATTAACTATATGTGGTTCTCTTCTCCCTGTGTCTGATTGTATGAAGAGGATACAGGTTTTGTCACCCGTATAATCACTGTCGTCGGCGCATCACGACATTACCCCCATACTTGCTATGCAGGTACCACCATCAATGCCCCAGCGGCGTTCTGCAAACCGGTTCATCAAAAAATGCCGTCCTGCTGAAATGCACTGCTAAGTGTGTACGTGTTTCGAAACGACTAGGTGCTTCACTAATCGTTGTCTAAACAAAGCTAGTTCCTTCCTGCACATCAATTGGGCACATTTCGACTTTGATGCGCTTTAGTGACAATCTAGGACTCTTCTACGTCATTTTTTATATAATTATATTGATCAAATGTGCACAACGAGTCCGGAGCCGCTATTCATTGTCACCACAACTGTCTCTGAAGATGCCACCCTGATATTTGGTAGTAGTGGTAGTAGTAGCAGTATGTGAATGATGTCGAGCCCGGTGGCTTTGTTGGCTTAAGTCTGCGCCTCGCAACCGGAGGAGGCGCATAGGAGGTGCACGGGTTCGAGCCCCACCGTTGCACATTTGTATTTATGGGGGTCCGTCTATGAAGCAATGTGAAACACAGTTCCGTGGACGTTAAATCTTGGCTGAGGATCAGTCAACCCGGAAACTTTACTTAGTATGTGAATGATGTTACCCACATTATGTTCCTCTGCCCAGCACTAGAAGACGCACGCACGGGATGACCGGTGGCAGTCACTCTAGCATCCTCAGGCACGGCGGTGACCGATCTAATGAGAGATTCATAAGAAGAAAAACAAGTTGGAAACGGAATGGGTGCGCCGACAACGCCCGCAAGGAGAACCGGACCCAGGCGACCAAAGTTAGCACAGTCGAGAAGACACAGTGTCGAACCCGGTGGCGTGGTGCATTCGCGTGCGCTGCACGACCGGACGGGACGCAAACATGCACGGGTTTGAGCCCCACCGTTGCCCATTTATATTTATGGAGTTCGTCTAACGAAGCAATGCGAAAGCAGTCCCGTAGACGTTAAATGTTGGCTGAGGGTAAGGCCGAAGAATTTTTTTTTTAGAAAACACAGCATAGAAGAACCTCCTTTTTATCGAAGTAAAGCGCAAGCGGTTCTCTTGTTTGTGTTATGTTAGTATGTACAATTGTTGTAACATATACATCAATAAAAAGTAGTAGAAGTTTTAGTTGTTGTTGTCTTTTTTGTATTAACCAAGTTCTGGTTAACACTACCCATGCGTACCCATGTCGTCGCTGCAGTTCGTTCAACGATGGCATTTTGAGGCATTGTTGTAGGTAGTTAACGTCGCACTGCTGTATGTAGAACTATATTTGCATTCCGGCGATACTTGGGGCAATTCTTCCTGTAAACGGAAGTGTACATTGAACCCGTGTTCTGCAAATCTCATAGCAATCAATCGTGCAACTCTGGCAAACACTGCAAAGCATGTCTATATTCCTTCTACCTCAAACTCTTCAAGCTACCCGATGTCATTGCTTTGGTAGGATGAATCAGATGCTCTTACTGGGTAAGACATACCTGCCGCTAAGGTTATCAGCAACTGCAGCTACTGCGGTGAACTTAACTAAAGGAAATCTTCAAAGAGTTAGCTTGACTTGATCTAAGATCAAAAGGTCGGCTTTTCCGAGGAAAGCGTATATAATTTGTATATTGTACGATGCAGATGGCCGCCATCGCTAGGCTCACAAGACTCAATGGCCGTTATGCATAGATAAGTTATAGGGGCTCCGCATACGAATTTTAAAATCTTTTTCACCACGTCTGTCAGTATTTGCAAAGAAGTGCTGGACAGGTCAGGTTTCGCCAATTTTAACAGTAATTCGTTATTTCCAGACAGTTCATCCGTTTTTGAGCCCGGTGGCATGGTGCATTTGGGTGCGCCTTGCGACCCGGAGGAGGACACATTGGATGCACGGGTTCGATCCCCAGTCGTCTGCAAATTTATAGTTAATTGGGCTTTGTTTTATGAAGCAATGCGGAGCAGTTTCGTGGACGTTAATGTTGGCTGAGAGTCAGCCCGAAATGTTAGTCATTCCATTTCGGACGAATGCCATAGCTTTTGTTGCCCAAGAGTTTATTTCTAACGAGTTGCAATCTACATAATTTAGGTACGCAAGTGAAATTGAATGCGTGGCGAGAGAGATAACTACGACCATAGATCGTCGTATTATCCCGATACTGTTGTGGTTTGTGCTCACAACCGGCTGTACATAGATAGCTAAGCAGAAGGCAGAGTCACTGGTCAAACTGAGGTTGGATTCAGGTCCTTGGGAAAAGCATACAACGCAGAGAGTGCTCGACAACTACAGATGCAAAGTCATAGTTCGTGAGATCATCAAAAGCCTTGAGTCTCCCACAGAGAAAGCGGTCTTCTTGGCCGCACGAGACACCTTCAGCAGCGGAATCCTCAGGGCTCTTCCGTCACCGCAGCTCGGCACTATGCTCTCATTCCGCATGGTGTCGGCTCTCAGAATCGGACGGGCCGATATGCGAACCACATATTTGTAAAGCCTGTGGACAACCAGTGGAGAAGGATGGCCTCCACCTATTGAGCTGCATCAAGGGCCAAGGCCGCGCTCCTAGGCACACCAAAATAAACGCAATAATTCAAAGAACTCTACGGAGAGCATAAATACCTAGCATGCTGGAACCCAGACTAGGACTTCATGACGATAAAAGGCCCGACGGTGTCACCATTCCTCCGTGTAAAAAAGGCAAATGCCTGGTTTGGGGTGTGACAGTATCCTGCACGGCCGCACCGTCTTATGCCACAGCGCGACAGGGCGGGATGGGTTGCCAAACACGCAGAAAGAGAAAAGTGGCGTAAATACACAGAGTTAGAGCCTAGATATAATTTCGTGCCCATTGCAATGGAAACAATGAGCCCGGTCAGCAGAAGTACAAGGAAATTTATAAAATACTTAGGTGATCGAATACAAGCAAACACCGGGGGTATACGCGGAGACGAATTTCTGGGGCAGCTGCTTTCACCGGCAGTTTGCAGAGGAAATGCCGCGTTCGTTATTAGGTGCGATGGGCGGAGAATAGCTAGATGAAACCTTGAAATAACGAGGATACACATTCACAACTCACAATTGTATTGTTCAAATATAGATAATAATTTTTTTTTGGAAACGGGGAATTATTATTTCATTATGTGCAGGTATCACAACAATAATATATTAATTATATAACATCATTGTTATTGTTCGAGTGTCGCTGACCACTCAAAATCATCTTGGCATTGCCTCTCTGGAGCTCCAATGACACCCTCTGTCGGAAAAACGCGGTTGATCTTGACTCCGCTGTAGCCTCAAGAGCATCTTCCCAAGCTCTTTCATCAGTTTGAGTGCATCCTTGCCCCAAACGCCAGATAACTCGAGACCAAACGCCATTACCACATGGTCCTCAAGAAAATGCGCGTATAGGCGCCGTTTGTGCATCTCCCGTTGGTGAATGATATGGCCGACGCCCGCGCTGGCTAGTGCACGATATTCGAGGGCGTACGTGTCAGAGACAGTGACGTCCACGCCAGCGGCCGATTACGGTCTCAGTCCCGGCTGGTAAGGCCATCCGGTCGACGCCTGTCGTCCCTCTGCAATCCACCAGGCTCCAGCGTGACGCGCACGTAGCCGGGTGGATTGTATTGTCTACATCTAACTCGCAGGCCGACAAGAAGAGTTAAGTGGGTAGCCTGAGTGGCGATTTGGTCCCACCCCTTCTGTCTAGTGACCTGTTCCTCAGAAGGACGACCAGACTGACGCGCGTCCCAGAGCCGAACGGCGTCTTCTTGGTGGCTGATGGATCCGCCGGCAGTAATGGCCACTGCGGAGGCGCAGCTATGTGACGAAGCCAGGAAGGCGGGCAAAGCAAGATCCGTGGTCGAGCGAATGCCCATTCCACCCAGCCGGACCGGTAGGCTTGCCTGCATTCATGCTTTATCCTCGAGCGTCAGGTCAAGGGTGTTTTTTTTAAGGCTATCCTCACCTGGTCGTCAAGATCCAAAGTTTATGACGGCAGGAGGAAGGCAGGTGAAGTCCGTATTACGTACAAGACCTTTTGCATTCCCATTGCGTGCCGGAGCAGAGATGTCCCAGTCGCTGGTAAAGCCGGGACAGTTGTTCTCCCTTCTCCGCCAGTACCGGTCCATGTCGGGGAACACCGCCGTACCCAGCAGGTCCAGCTCACACCGGTCCTTTACAAAAATGCCCGGGAGCTTGCTGCCGCGATTACCTTCTGTCTTTCTTCGTCTTCCAAACCTTGAAGGAAAAGCTCACATTAAGAGGGGTTGAGCTGCAGCCCGCTCCATTGCTCAAACGCTCTAAGATCTTTGATGTCTCTGAGTAAGACCGACGGATCGTTGCCAAGGAGGGTCCCATCGTCGAGGTAGAATAGAGGGACCCTGCATTTCACTTGGATGACGTACTGATGCAGAAGCCGATTAAACGCAAGTGGAGCCGCTACGTTCCCCTGCTGACAACCGGCTGATGACGTGATTTCAGTCTCACCGAACATTAGGGGAGTCGGCCTGCTATACGCCTGGTGCATCATTGGATAGAGGGTTGGGGCGTCCTTGGAAACTTCTGTCAATAGGTGCCCCCGTTTGTTTAAGTTGAAAGCATTCTTAAAATCTAATTTTAAGAGGCAACATTTCTCGTTGTTTTCGAGAAAGCTGCGAGCTGTATGAACAATTATTTCCGCCCATTGTCAGTGGCGTACCCCATCTGCCTTGGCTGCAGTAGTTTTTCACTTTACAGGCTTTGTGGCCATCTCCGGAGTGCAACGGCTAGGGTATCGTTTTTTTCGGCGATGAGCCATATCTCTTACAGCTCCGGGACTTGCCGTCGTAGATGTGCATAGTGTTTCGCACACTTTGCGTGGCAGGAAGAGGCATGATGGTGGGCGTGAGCGTCTAGTCTTCGCCGCACCGAGTGTTGGTGAATCTTTTGAGCCACCCGGGGCAAGTCCGAGCGGGGACCACGTCCCCTGCGGAGCAGAATGAGCACAATCTGAGCACGGCTTCGTCACACGTTTGCCTCCGGCTCTACGATTGAGATCTGGGGCCGCCATCTTTTCTTGCCACGTGACAGGAGTTTTTGTCGAGTGGAGGACGCGGAGTGGGCAGTCAGCTGATTCGTCAGTTCACATCTTAAGCTGTCCAAACCATTTCGCTGGCGGTTGGCTTGTGGAGTGAGAAGAAATGTAAAACTACTAACTCGGCTATCTTCTTCTTATGAGTCCTCTTCCTGCGTGAATTTGGATACCCGTCTTCGTAGGAAGCACTGGAACCCACGGGCATTGGACTCATTAGCCATTGCAATTGCTATCTCATGTGAAACAAACTGTTACTCTGGTTTTGCTGTGGCTGTAAAATGCTTGCCTTCAAAGAAAATCCGCCGGTTTTCATTGTCGGCGTAATAATAATAATATAATATAATAATATAATATAATAGACGGATGCCGTCTGTCACGAAGCAGGTTACGCGTGCCACTTCGTCAACGGCGCTGCGCCGACACGACCGGGACACGACAAGAATGACTAGGACTACGCAGACAAGCAGGCGTCGAACAAAACAAAGATGAGGAAATATGAACAAGACGGTGAAGAACGAAAAAAAGAAAGAAAAGAAGAAAAGAGGAAGAAGGAGAAGAAGAAGAGGACATTGAAGACCTAACGGGGCGACACCCGGTTCAGCATACGATGCTGCTATCATCATCATCGTCATCACCATCAGCATCATCATCATCATCATCACTGACGGTGAGAGCACCTACTAGCTGGCGCGGTCCATTCAGCAGCTCGAGATATAGGAGGTACTCACACAACCCAGCAGCTAACAACGCGACCTCGAGCTAACCAACCATTGCTACCGTTGGCGGCGCTGCTGCTGTTTCTTCTGCCACCATACTATGCTATTTGACTGCTGCTTTGGCTACTGTGAGGACGGCGACGACGACGACGATGATGAAAACTAGCAGTTGTTCTATTTCTACTCCCGTACGAGTGAGTACTCTGCTCCTACTACTGCTCCTACTACGGCGATTGATAGTGATACCTCGATGAGTACTCCGGCTTCTCAGCGCGTCACCTTGGGAGGTCATCTATGTGTGTATGCATATGCATATATATATATATATATATATATATATATACAGGCGTTTCGAGTCAAACGGGATCTGGTTTTATCTGATGACCCTATTCGCTTGCCCGCGTTAGCTCTAGATTCCTAGAGCGTATCCGAGCAGCCCAAGCGCACCGGCTGTTGTTGCTGCTGCTGCTGTTGTCCCGTTGGTCGATGCTGATAAATCGAGCAAAAGTGAACGCAAAATACGGCGCCGAACGCGTGAGAGTGACAACGAAAGAGCTAATGAAACAAAACGACGTACTATATATATATATATATATATACATATATATAGTACATACAATATATACGAGTATATATATATATATATATATATATATATATATATATATATATATTGTGTCAGGGGAGGATCCAGGCGATAGCAAATAGCCAGCGCCATGTGCGTCAGACTGGCACCACTCAACTCCGCGGGCTTAACAACTGAAGCAGCACCAGCAGCAGGCACAAGATGAACGAATCGCAGAAACGCTATAAACCGCAAATAGGCTGCTGCTGCCGTCAGCCATAGTCGATAACAGACGCACTCGTTTGTATAATGCGATACAAACGAAACGACGCTACTACCTACTAACAAACGGTAGGCTCTTCTCCTCTGCGGCTACTGCTGCTAATAATGCATATTTAATTAACGCGTGGAGAAAGCAAGCACTTAAGAGGCATTCCGTGCCGCCGCAAACAGAAATAAACGCGACCACTTTTGTTGTTGTTTGATCATCTAGATAGATTTTCTCTCGACGACGCGTTGACAAGGAAGATCTTGAGAAGCAGGCAACGCCGTGCGTCCACCAAAATATATATATATATATATATATATATATATATATATATATTAATGAACAGAAAAGGATTGAAACTGCCCCAAATCTTCCCTCACTGCCGACAATGAGTGAAAGTGCGTAGGCCCAGCGTCGCTGTTAATCTATATGCACATCTCCGAATGTCCCTGCTACGATTCATAACCTAAGCTTATTTGATATTGATAGGTTCGCATACTTAATTCACTAGCCGAATCGAAACTCACCATATGCCTCCCGTGTTTAGGTCGCCTACCCATTTCTCTAACACCTTCAGAATCAAGACACTTGCAATCAATGATTACGTTTAGCATTTAGTGCGAGACGCTCTGTATACGTAATCTAAAGTTTAACTAGATTCATTATGCTGAAGACATAGACACATTGACTCGACTGCTGTTTTCTGGTACTAACTAATTCATATAATTTTACTTATATAAGCACATAAGTATAACTTTTTACTCTTCTAATGTGATACAATATATATATATATATATATATATATACAATGAAAATATCGTCTGGTATCTTCCTAGTACATAAATACTTTTTATTATAATGAGCCTATATAATTGGTTCTAGTACGTACGACGTACAAACATCAGTCTTCTCATTAGCCCTAGCTGTTTCCATACCAATACCTAATATACATACATACATGTGCAAACATATGCATATGTATATTCGTCTGCATGCGTGTAGCTATCGGCAAACGACCCGCATACAGTCCGCGAGCGAGAAAACTCCGCTTGAAGCTTGCTCAGCTTCTTAACGATGCCAAAACGAAGTTCTGTGTGTTGTGATGTCTGAATGAAGTTTTTTCGTCTCATGCTTCGAAAAGCTCATGCGCATCGGTATCGGAATGGACGCTGATGGGATTGCATCGCCTTCATGGCTATGCAATTTCAGCTACTCGAACGATATATACCTGTAGAAAACCTGTATATTTGTACGGCTGTACTGAATGCAAATCTTTGTACGAACAACATGTGGCCGTCGATCGATCGATCGACAGCCTTCATCGTGAGCATGGTGGGGGGTGACATATAGGAAAGAAGGCAGCAGGCTCGAAACCTTTCAACTCGCCAACGTAAGGTGTTAGCATGGCAAGTTGGTGCAGCCTAGCATGCTACATCGGCCTGACAAAGAAAGGCCTATTGACATAAATGGCGCTTGAATGAAGGAGACGAGGTGTTGTTGAATCTGGTGCTAGGGCCCGATCGCGGCTGGACGAGGCTTTCGGCTCTAAAAGCGATGTCGTTTCCGTTTCCTTGACTATTCGAGTAGCAGTTTCTTTCACGAAGCTTCTTCTGACACTGCGCGCTTGGTGGTTAGTGCGATCCTTATTACCCACCATACGAAAGGGCGAGCAGCTGAGCAGATATGGCGGGTGCGGTTAGCTATTATAGCATGACTTCAGTTATCGACCCAGTTCGGCCAGCATCACGTGCATATAGCACGGAATCCAAAGGGGTAACCGAAACGTGGCCCTAATGTAGATCCCTTGACGGATACAAGGGACAAAATTAACGGCGCTTTTTGTCATATATATATTTTATATCCATATATATATATATATATATATATATATATATATATATATATATCGGCACGGTAAGTTTCCGACTGCCACTAACGTTCTGTTCACGACCCCGCGCGGTCTGATGAGCAAGCAGCGATCAGTTGTAGCAGATGATTGTTTATCACAGGTTGCATTTTGATCATTAGCATCATCAGCGTTATTGTCATCGTTGTTGTTGTTATCGTTGTTGTCGTTGTTGTTATTGTATTATGATCTTCACACGTGTGCTTATATTTGTTTATGTGTTTATGTGTGTTTTTGTTTATACAATCTGGCCGTATCTACTTGCGCAATATGCCTTGTACCACGAGGTGTATGCACGACGCTGTTGTCCTCGCCTATGTCGTTTCGGCCATTACGGTCAGCTGCTGTCGTGCGCCCTGCATTGTGTCGAACCTCTCCCCATCCCTTTCCCACCCCATATCTCTCGTTGTGCCCGGAATGCATCCATAAAGAAACACTGTTCTCTGAGCGTTGTATATGTCGCAGCCTTCGCGTATGCTGTATATCGCAATCGAATGTTTGTACTCTTTTATCTTTCCTTTTCACTGTAATCGCATTAGAAAATCATTGGTCGCTAGCGGTGGCAGGGCTCAGAAGGGTGTCGTTATTGCTCGTTTTTTTTATTACTGCTGCTGCTGTTGTTATATTTGTTATTATTATTATTATATTATGAATGTAAAAGATGTTACCCTCGTTTACGTGCTTTACTGTCAGTAAAGATCAGCGCTGACTAGTGAGAATCGGTGCCTGAGTGTGTTCCGCCCACTAGTGCAACACTAGCTGTCTGCAATTGGGCTAATTGGACCCAGAGTACAGTTCTTTTACTTTTGTGGTCATTGTTGAAATGTGGAATAGTTATATGCATATACAACTTAAGCATATATATATATATATATATATATATATATATATATATATATATATCTATGGAGCTAACCATGGATTGATATGTTCATCTTCACAGAGATTACGGTACAAAGTTACACGATCTATGGATGCTGTGTACTAGCGGTATTTTGAGATGGCCGGGTCTATGTTTAGCCCTTAAGATTCAGCTCTCAAAGACAGACAGTGGAGAATCGTCAATATTAGGGAATATATATATATATATATATATATATATATATATATATATATCCATGATTCCCTAATTAAATGTCACATGTATATATATATATATATATATATATATATATATACATGTAATATTTATTTACGCATAGCAGTCGTCTATCTACCAGCATGCAAAAAACATGCACATGTAAAAGTCCGTACTTGGTGCCAACTATCGTCAAGATACCCTCTTTAACATGTTGGGTTTACTTAAAAGGAGTTTCAAATAAATAACTATTCGCAGATGTTTCTACTGTGGCGTTTATGGTCGTACAAGTTGAAACGTTCCGGTTCGGCGGTGATTTGCGATAGGTGAGCACCTACGTCATCGCTCTTTCGAGGAGACGTTACGATAAGCGACTTTTCATTATCAGCCATAGTCTCACAGGTATGGTCACTCTAATGCTGCAATACTACAGCAGGTTGAAGCTGTCAATGACTGATTGCTTGCTCCGTCGAACCAACAACGAACCAGCCGATGGCGGTAAGGTTAAACGGTCAGCGCTGGCTTCCCGCCAAACCACCACCCGTTACACAAAAGTGGGCAGTTTACTTCAAGGTTTGTATTTGTAGATAGATTAAATAGTAGTTGTGTTTCCTTCATTCTTGTTGTTCTTCGTCTTATTCGAGTTCGCATCATTCAGGCGACATAGAATCGCACCTATGCCTCGCAGGCGGTGGCCGATGTATGCCAAAATGCCAAATGGCACTACCAACAGCATACCGATTCGGTGCACCGTACACCGCACCTTAGTGAATTCTCGCCGATGGCAAACACGGTTCGACTTCGTTCTTTGTACACACAAGGTTTCGCCTTGGCTGCGCTGGCTGAAAAAGCTGAGATCTTCGTGAGTGGGAGAATTCAGCCGACGATCCATCCGGCCGTCGGTTACTGCTGGTGTCCCTCGAGCAATGTGCGCATTCCGATGTAGTTCCTGGCTGAGCGCGCCAAGCTCAACCCTGAGCTTGAGATTCTCCTGTTCGAGGAATGCCGCCCGAATGGCGATCTCGTCCTCTTTGGCGCGTCTCAGGTCGCGCGAACGTTTGGCGGCTTCGTTGTTTTTACGCCGGCGCTCCCAGTAGGCCTCGTCTTTGAGCTCATCCGGGAATGCCTTGCCTCGCCTTCGCGAGTTCGAGTTGGAACTGCCATTGCCATTGCCGCTGCTGCTGGAAGTAGGCGAGGCAGCGGACTCAGGCGGTAGAGTCGTGTGCGCTGAACGCCTATTTGTGGAGTCGGCATGCCCTTGGATGGAATGACAATCGCTCGAATGATCCGACAGCTCCGATGAAGGCTCGCTGATGATCGTAGTGGACGTACTCGATGCGGTGGTGGTGGTAGCAGACTCCGAAGCTTTCAGCTGCGTTGAAGGGGTCGCCGGGGGTAGAGTTCGTCTACGCTGGGGGGGCTGTGTCTTCTTTTGCATCAAAACCTGCTTGAGAGGAAATTTGATAAACAATGTTCCGTTACAGACCGAACGAAGTTATATACATATATATTCCTTCAGAGAGGAAGAAATCGCGGCCGAAGGAGAAAACTGAAAGTGTACTGGCCTTGTGTTTATGTTTCGTTCTACCAGGAGAGAAGCCCGAGGAGTGAGACCAGAAGCGAAAACTAGCGCAATGACAGAAGGCCAAGTACAAACTAAAAGGAAGAAGAAAAGATGGAATGAAGAGAATCCGAAGGAGACGGAAACACGAAGAAAGGAGTTCTATTGAAGGAAAAACAAACAATGCCTACAAATTACTAGTATTTGCGAGTACCAGCAGACAGCAACACTAACCTGATGTCGAAAAATTATGTAGTTGGGATCGAGTAGCTGCTGTTGCTGCTGCTGACCTCTGGAACTCGACTGAAGAGAGCCGGGAAACAGCAGTGACCCGTACAGACTGGCCTGAGGCAGGGCGCTCGAGCCCAGGACATCGGTTGTCAGGCCAACGAGCGAGTTCGATTTCGGTTGGAGGCATGGTGGCGACAGACTTGTTTGTGGCGGGGTCGTGGTCGTTGACGGGTTTGCATGGTGATGAAAGTGCAGAGGTTGAGGTAACGTCAGAGTGAGGTCCCGCTGATTCGGCTGCTCGCGTCGTGGACAGCTCGCTTCCCGGTCCTCTTCTTCGTCGTCCAACTCAGCAGCTTTGCACGCCTTCGAACTTGGGTCAACTTCATTTGCCTTACGCTTGGCATTGAACGACGGACTGTGTCGACTGAAATCGAGCGGCTGGTCCTCTTCCGACGAGTGTTCCCAGCCCGGGGGCGATACCGAGCTCTCGCGCTTCACAGCAACCGCCACAGTTCGAAAGTCCATCGAGCCGAGCTGACACGGCCGTAACAGCCGTTACTGCCTGAAACACATCAGCGTGTACAAGGTGTTGTTAGTTCTCATAGATATAGGCCTTCAGAAGCACCCAAAGGGCAAAGCGAGCATTTCTCCAATAAAAGCCCACACAGATGAGAAAAGGACGTCGTTATTTGAAGATGGGTGTGCGGGAACAGGGCCCAGAGTGCTGAGCTACAGAAAGCTTTACAGAAAGCTTGTCTTAGATCCAGCCTTAAAACTGCTGGCGTTAAAGGAAGTACTAGAGCAAATAATGGTAAAACCTATGTTGTGAAAAGAAAAACTTACATTGAGCTGGCTAACCCTGTTAGCGTTGCTAATCAATGGTATATTTGTCCTTATTTTTATATATAGCCAGAAATGCAACTTCCTAGTAGGGCGTTAATTACATTGTGATTCCATACAAACGGTAAAAATGAAACTAAGTACGTCCAAAAAGAGGGCGACCGATTATATTCTAGCACGTTCGAAACGACAAAGAGCTTGTTAGAACTGTCAATAGTAAGTCACTGCCAATGCATTCACAGAGCATCACCAACTGCTCTAAATAGCGCAATGAAAAATTTTGAAGGCTTTTTCATATATATTAAGTGTAATCTTAAGAAAGTTACTGAGGGCAAAAACAGCAAGCAACTCAATGTATTGTTTTTGACCTGAAGTTAACTTTCTTTCTGACTGTAGCCATAATGCTGATCAAGATGCCACCTGCGCGCCCAGCCCTTCAGGATGAGCTGGGCATCAGTAAAGGAACTAAAAGACTTAAACAAGCTTTATTTGCGTTACATATTAATATATTTGTGTATTAGACGAAAAGAGAGAGATAGATAGAGAGAAGTGTTGATATATAAATGTAATCGTTCGTTAAATACTTACTTAATCTAGTTACAGAAGAAACACAGCCCGCCTAGCAGACCAGCTGAAGTACGAAGATCTTATTAAGAGTTATCATTAAATGCGGTGTACGCCGCAGCGTTGTTCAGCGTTCGAAAAAAACATCGGAAAAGCAATTGGTAGTACTCGGTAGTTGTTGACGTGCAGGAGGATGATGATGATGAGATCGAGGTTTAGATCCGTTAGAATTGTTGGATGACACACAACATTGAAGAAGATCGGCGATCTACATCACCACCGCTTTAACGCCCCACACCAAACCAAAGACAGATATTATACATCAGGCACACCACCGCACATTCAACACACTGACAACACACTGACAGACCGGCAGAGACACACCGCAACTAACAACTGCAACTTGACGAAAATCAGCACAATCAAAAACAACACATACGTTGAACTGCATGCAGCACACGAGCTCGTAGAAAATACCCACACAGATCTATCTCTCTGTCCACTAGCCGATCCGATCCTGCGTGCAAAAAGCAGTTTCGTTTCGACTGTGGTGTCCGCCGCCGCTGTTGCTGATGCTGGGCGTGGGCCGTTGGCCGCAATCAGCACGAGACGACGACGTTTAACGTTTCGTTCTCGTCCGGCACTAATTGTCATCTCGACCTCTCTCTCGCAAAGGGGGCCGCCGCCAGCGCCTGACATTCAGCTCAGCAAAATTTGCTGCTTGATAAAAGTGGGCTGGCTTTGGTTGCACCGCTTTTTGCACCCCACTCGAAATGATGATTTCGTGATCTTGCTTTCTATGTATCTATCTATCTATCGATCGATCGATCAATCTATTTATTTATCAATGAGCATTGGAGAATGGCCGTCTCGGTGTAAAATGCACGTACATGCACGTGACTGGTGGCCGTGATCGGACGGGCTCAATACGAACTACACATTCGATAAACATACAAAAGCATATGTAAATATGTATGCATACGGAAATCAAGAACGAATGCGGTACATATAGTACACACCATGGGTGAATATGTGCTCGTCCAGCAGATAGGACTATCGATATTATTAATCGTCGAGAAATTAACGAGCTGCTATACTAAATGTAGAGGATGGTGTGGACTTCGCATATATATTGCATACGTATTTATGCAACAATAGGTGTTACGAAAACAACATCGACAATATGAAAAGCAACGACAATTTAGGTTGTCGATAAGCCTTAACTCATTTAGCGAACTTAGAAGAAAATCAGTGTTACCCTCAAGTTAGCGCTAATTAGCAAGTATTATATATCTTTTTAATCAAAATCTACTCTCTCTCTCTCTTTCTCTTGTTGTTATTATCTACAGTACAATGATGAGAAATTAAGCCGACATCAAATCAAGCGTGAGGTGCTTCCAAGGACACATACACATATTATATATAAGGTTTTGCCATTTTACTGAGCAATTCGATGTGACAGCTTCCGTCCGTCACCGGGTCACCCTTTCGTGTTGCTAGTTTTCGATAGTTAAATATTAGCAGACGCATTTAACAACTTAATTACAGGCGTTTCTTTGCGCGCTCTCAGCACTTTTTGTCGTGCATACACACTTAACAGTAAGCATCATGTAAAAAGATTTTATATTATTGTTATATTAAAATTGTTTTTTTTTACATAATCTCCACTTCAATTATATGTTTTTAAATGCACGTATTTAATTTTATTTTGTGACTGCTGTATTTTAATCTCACTTAAGAAACATATACACACATATGCGGTAGATGTGCGGTGTCTTCTATCGAGTGATTGGATATCCGTTTACATTTTGAGGAAAGACGTTTCAAGAATTATCGGAATTTAAAGTTAATTCTTCGGGAACTGCTTCCTTTCACGAGTCACACCGTCAGGCGAATGCGTGAACAGCGGCAGAATTCGTGGCGGCAGGTCAGGCAATATTTGCTCCCATGTGTAGCCGCGGGTGAAAAATAACACACTATATCGTATAGAAGAAGAAAAATAATAACAACAACAACAGAAGCGACTGCGACGGCACGCGACCGATAACAGCAGGAGCAGAAACAGCTACCCAACAATATATGAATGCCAACAACAGCTTACCTACTTATAAGAGAACGACGGCAACAACAACAACAATAACAAATACTACTCCTACTAACAGCAACAACAACAGCAACTTACAATTTTTCGACGCTAAGCTGAACGAATCAGATGTGTGCCGTTGGGCCGTGGGTCCGGTATCCTATGCACCACATACAACACGAAACAGACAGTACTCATCCACACAGTTCGCTATCGCACCAGTATACTCGGCACTCGTGGTCGTTGCTCGCTCTCGAAAGACACACGACGCTTCTTGCTGTGTTCTTATCAACTGCTCAACGAACAATACGAAGGGCGTCTACCCAACCACTAGTGACATTTAATTGATAAAAACGGTATACGACCGCATCAAAGACGAAAACTGCACCAGAGGCGAAGTTCGGACGTAGCCGAGTGTCTTTATCATCATGATTACAGTGCTACTACTACTACTACTACTAATAATAATTATTAGTACTGCATACTAATGACGACTTCATTCACAAAGAGCGCACGCACACAGCACTGACAGACGAGCGAGCACTGGCCGTATATTATTAACCTGCATACATTCACGCAGTGCACGCAGAAATGTCGAAATGTTCGTCTGCTTACATGTTCATGTAACTCACACACCCTAACTCTTCTGTCGTTCGGCGCAGATCCTTGCACACAATAAACAGCTCGCTGTACGTGATTGACTAAATCCAGAAGTGTCATCAAACACAACGATGTCCGTCAGAATCGACTGCTCTATCGGCTGCGAATCGCCTGCTGCGTGCAGGTAAGGCAGGCAGGCAGGTGGGCGAAGAAGCGTGAGTGACAGTCTATTGCTCCATAGCGCATACAAATTAAATGCTCCACAGGGTGGGCAGGTGCGCTCCTATACAGGGAATGGGCTGCACGGGCTTCTGTGCGCTCTACGGGTCGACGTGAGGCGGCTACACGCGTTGTTAGCGCGCCTCCCTCTGAACGAACCTGCTGTCACTGATGATTATGATGAACGACAGTCGCCCCGCGTGCCGCAGTTCGTAACCAGTACGACTCACGACAAGAAGGTTACGAGGGAACACCACGCGAGAACAATGACGTCTCTCTGCACACTGTGCCACTGCCGCTACAGCTGGTACACACGACTGTCACTCGTGTCAGTTTTGGCTACGGCGAGCTCTGTTGCTGTCCGCTTTCTTCTTGTTCTGGTTCCGCCTCTTCGGCGTTTGTACGGTTCGGTACGGAACTGCTCTGCACGGTTGTGATGGTACTTTTCCTTACTCGTCTTCTTTCCTGTGTTCTTCTACCTTGTTTTCTGCTTCTGTTTCTTCTGTTCTTCTTTTCCTTCTTCTGGTAGTGGCTGTACTGGCGGTATAGCCTGCCTACAGCGCAGTCAAGTCGCTTGCAGTCTGCACGGCTGCGAGCGGCCTATCTGAGGTTCGCGCGCGTTCAGCTCTTCAGTCACTCGGAGTCGGTGAGAGTCCTTCAGCAGTTCAGTTGTTCTTCACAGAACACCTCGTTCGCGTGTTTCTTTTCGCCGCTCAGCTTTTCTGCAGCTGCGATGAGTTGACTGCGGACGACAACAGAAGAGGATCGTGTACTTTGTCGAGCTAGCTGGTCGAGCTGGTAGTGCTTTGGGCTGTTACCACCACCACCACCATTATCACCGTCAGCAATATCGTAATGACAGTATAACTATTACCACTAGCAGGAGCTACAGGAGCAGCAGCACAATGTGTACAGGCTGCGTGCGCGCGTGCATCTGTGTATCTATCGATCCATCGAAGATGTGTGCATATTTATCTGTGGCTGTCGCTGATGGCTACGGCCATGCGTGGTCTGGTCATCTACGAACTGGTCTGATCGTCTCGAGCAAGCGGTGAGCGGCCCGCAGATGGACAGACGTAGAGGGCAAGCATCCAGGCACGCATGTGTGATGAATGAGCACAGCGTAAGGCTGGGAGACTCTGGGTGAGCTGAGATCTATGCTATGCTGTCGAATCAACTGACTGCCTGCCTGCTGTCTACCGACTACTGGATGTACCGGTCAACCGCTTTCTTTGCTCAGTCGTCGGCCTGTTCGCCTATGTGTTTGCCGTTCACCCGTTCGCCGGCACAGCGGCTGTAGCGGCAGCAGCGGCAGCGGTGGCGGCGGCGTCGAATACAGCGGGAGCGGGAGCAGTCTACTACTCGCTCAACATCTGAAGGGTTAACTTAAGGGAAGGGTGGAGGCGGAGAAAAGACCGTCATGATGATGTTGATGGTGGTGATGGTGGTGGTGGTGTTCGTGATGATGACGGCGGGGAGGAGGAGAAGCAGAAGAAAACGAGGAGGAAAACGACGACGACGAGGACAACGAAGAAAAAGGAGAAGAAAAAGAAAAGGAGGAGAAGAAGGAGAAGAAAAATCAAATCTCCAGCACCAGAACTAGGAACAGCAACAGCAGTAGCAGCTCCTCATGCAGCCAAGAGCTGAGAGGGCGAAAAAGGGTTTGGCGCCACCATCTCCTCTACATCCTCGCTCTTCTACTTCTCATCCTTCTCGGCCACCACCTCCACCCCCACCATCTCCACCATCACCACCTCCGCACCCCCTGCCTTCTCCTCACCCTGACGACCGGAGCTAGTGCGGCCATGCGGCTGGCTCATCGACTGTCCATGTTTATGGCTGCTGCAGCAGCAGCAGCAGCGGAAACAGCAGCGGCGGTAGCAATCGCCGGTAGCGCGTGTGACTGCTGGCCGCCGCCCCGATGCGGCCGCCCTACTATAGCTCCCGCTTGTGCGGCTGCTGGCTTTACTCGTAGGACGACTTCGAGCACTGCTCTATCCGGGTACTCCTGCTTAGCTATCGCTGCTTTGTTTTGCTGTATTATGCATTTTTCTCGGTGATTTCATATATGCTACAACTATTTCCATAAGCAAAAGGGGAAAAAACGATTTGATCGTTGTTGCTTCACTGAAAACGAGGATCCGACGTTCTAGAACGAGGAAGGCTAAGTTTAAGCCTTAGACGTGTCTGAGGCTTAAACTAAAAGCATTCGCTCACGTTCTTTTTTGCGTCTATTGTCTATTGCCGTATTGACTCGGTGTCTTTTGTACGTCTTCGCTCGGCTTCGCTTTTGAGCTACGTTCGACGAGGGAAATTGTGTGGCCGCCATAAGGTCGTTCGCGGGTTCTTTGCCTGTCTAGCGCACTTGTCACACGTGATATTCGGAGCTTCGGGAGTGCAGGTACAGGTTTGAAACCACCCAACAACAGTTAGTACATGACATCTCCACGTCACCTCTCTGCTGGACCATTTATCAAGGTCGGGTATGGGTGAGCTGGTGGATTTTGACTTCTAGTACGTCCGCTGGTTTTTTGGTCTATTCGTCGTGCCTGCCGAACCTCTATTGGCGTTTACATCTGGGCTTCGGTTTTGCGTACGAATTTGTTCTGTTTTCCTGTTTGTGCTTCATCCGCTCCTCGATTGTTCTCGGTGACGCTATTAGCCTTGCTATCGCAATTAAACCGATCGATTTTTTTCCTATTCGGGGTGTCCTCGAGTCCATCGCTGCAGTGGACGCACGTGGGGCTGGGAGCCTTCCCCGAACAGGTAAGACTAGACCCAGGACCCGTCGGGATTTGGGTAGTGTGGAAGCTTAGTTCTCTCTGGGCCGATCTAGCCAGCCTTTGATGTTTGGTGTATGGACTCTGCCGTGTATAACACGCTCCTCCGGTCCGTCACACTTCTTCTCCGGGTGATGCTGCGCTGTTGCTCGTCTTCGTTTTTGCCGGTAGGGTCCTTCCATAGACGTGGCGTGGCCCTTCTGCCTTCACATCTCAGGGAATCGGTGCGGCGAGTAAAAGCGCCGTCGCTGTAATTACCGTCCGGTACGCGATGACCACTCTAATACTGAGGCTGAGACCCGCACAGACGATTCTGCTTCATTGCGTGTCAGGGGCCAGACAGGAACTTTGTACTGTCACGGCCACGGACATGATAATTCGTCGCTTGGCGTGTCGAGGACCAAAGGTGCTGGGCATGAGGCATGCCTTTTCCGTGGCCTGTCCGGCACAGCTGAGAGATGGCTCGGGAACTCTATCCAAGGAATACTATATTCCAAACTACCTTGCTGTGTTAACGAAATTAACTGTTTCGTTGTTAAGGCACAGGTAAACAGCGAGGCAAGTCTTCCGGCCCACCGTTAGAATTGCCTCGCTTTTGGCGAGAATTAGGCAACGTGGGTCGCAGGTCGTCAGCGTAGGTAAGGAGGTCGAATCTTGAAGGAAAGGTCTCCAAGCCAAAGCACGTCGTCACCTAATATATTGCTTAGCGCGGGAGGGTTGGGCAGGTAACACTAACTACTACTACTACTACTACTACGACTACTGTTATTATAGAACTGATGCAACTGTTGCAACCATTTTGTACCACGTGTTTCTCCTTTTCCATTTCAATTGGATGAGAAATGTGGCTTGTACTTCTACTAGGGTTCTTCTCGCTGTGCTTGTCGGTAGGATGGTTCGGGCCTTTCCTTAAGCGTGCAATATCGAACTGGTCGAAGTACGTTCTGAAAAACGATCGGCTACCGCGTCATCGTTCAGTGAATCCAACGAAGCGTTTGGGTTCTCCTAGAATTAAAAACCCTCCTCAGGGAGATTGTTGTTGATTTTATACTATCCTCCATTCCCTGCGGGCAAGGAATCGCCATGCGGTAAATCTATATTTTGCTTATACACATATTTTTAGTTGTACTTAACAAGCTTTCTATTATAAGTCCCATTTCCGCCTCGTCCATAGACGTCCATCCTAACGTACACGTTTTTGTCGACGGGACGGAGTGGAGAAAATGGCCGGCGACTCTGATACTAGAAGTCGTGAATTCCATCAATTCCATTGATTTGGCACGACACAGATTATCATGTAGAACATGAGTACAGTAATTATTCTGCTGTTCATTCTGCAGTCGAGCCCGGTGACGTGGTGCATTCATCTGCGCCTCCCGACCGATAGGTGCGCAGGTTCGAACCCCACCGTTAAACATTTGTATTTATGGGGGTTCGTCTATGAAGCAATGCGAAAAGCTGTCCTATGGACGTTAAATCTTGTCTGGGAGTCAGCTGATGATTAACGTATTATTTTGTTCCTTCTGCGGCTGCAGCCACCAACACAAGCAGCAACAGTATTGTGTTTGCGCCTTTATGTATAAACATTTCACTTATTGCAGCTAAGAAAATTTACAAATAGTAGTTTCACCAATGCTGATACAACGCCAGCATTGTATTTGCATTTGTGTGCACGTTGGTCGTCACACTCACTTTACCACACAAAGTGGTTCCTGTTTGTTGTCGATTTGTTGTGATGCACCCTCGACTTAATCAATCAAAGGCGATTGTTCGCTCTTTGCTATGTTGTCGTCCGCCTGATTGGTTGATGTGGCAATCAGCGCCCCGAGATGACTAGCGAAGAGTGGTACGCATACTCTCATGATGAAAAAGACCCGGACTGCAGTTGCAAGCTTAGGGTATCATTGCAACATTGCAATACACAATATCTGGCCAATTCCATATATATATATATATATATATATATATATATATTTAGACGCAGCTGCGCTGCTCACTGTTATGTGTTGTTGTCGCACTCGCAGCTGTTGTTGTTAAAAATGTCCATTTTGGCATTTGTTATCAGTGACACGGCTGTTGCGTTCTTGTTGCTGTTGTTAATTATTCCTATTGCAACCAGGATTTTTGCAGTTATCATATTTTTGCAATAATTGTATTTGCCTTGTCTTGCTCTTGTTATGGCCGCTGCTAATGGTGCTGTTGCTGGTACCACCACTAGTGGAGCCTGTAGCCGCAATGCATATATATATATATATATATATACATACATTTATATATACATAGATGTATATATATATATACATACATACATACATATAGATGATGGTGGGTGGCGCCATCCCAGACCGTCGGCGTCGTATGGCGGCGATATGGGCTTGAGTAACTAAGCAAGCCAGCACGTTTTGATGTCTCGTGTTGCCGCCGCCGCTCGTTCCGCTAGAAATGTTCTTCCTTTTGTTTCGGAAAAGAAGCCCTAACGGGGCCGTTGTGTCTGCGATCGCAGAACTCGGGCCGGCGACTGGGAATAGACAGCCTCCTTCGCCTTTCTCCATCCTCCATCATCCTCCACCATTGTCCGCTTGCTATCCCCCCGGTTGATCGGTCGATCGATTGGTTACGGCAGGGGGCTCGACCCGGGGGGGAGGAGCGACGGGGGGGGGGGCGACTTTGACGCCCAACCCGACGAACAACCAGAAGGGCCTGGAAGTGGAGACGGCGCCTGACAGTCCACGACCTATGAAAATGATGCCATCCCCAACGATGTCGAACGACAAGAAGATCAGCAAAGGATTTAGCGGTCGGCTAACCACCTAACCATCGGGTCCAACAAGGGAAAGATAGTTAGTATCGAGGGGGGGGGGGGGCAGAGAGAAATAGCAAGCGAGAGAGAGCGGAGGGGAGAAACCGGGATTACCTGAGTCGTGATATTGAACGTCTAGAACGACGACGACGACAACGACAAGCGGATTCTCCAGATTCATAACTGGGCGGGGGGAAAAACATGACGGCCACATGACATGGGGAACATGACAAGCATGCAGGTATGGCGGGCCGAGAGGTCGTCGACACGTCAGGTCGGCGAACCCGACACAGTGGCGGTGGTGGCGGCAGTGGAACAGCAGCATTGGGGGTCGGGCCGATAAGCGGAAAGGTGGCAAACTCGGTGTGGCGCAAGGGTTTGGCAATCGAATTGCTGTTAAGGCGACGCAGTCGCCCCTGTCATCGGCTCGATCGTGCCGTGCTATCATCATATGTCAATGCGCTGCTGCCGCCGCCGCATTTGCCAGCCATCAGTTGATGATCGCGCACTCGCGTCGTCACAAGAGCCGTCGTTGTCGTCGTCGCCGTGTAAAGTATGACGCCCCGATAGCAACTACCCCGTTGTTATTGTTGTGTAAACTTCCCATTAACTAATGATGATGGCATTGTCGCGGAGCTGATTAACAAACGGAGATGGCGCCAGGCCGGCGCAAATAGACCCACTTCAAGCAAAGTCAATGCCGTGATGGCGCCGTCGCCTCTGTAGCTGCCCTTGTTGTTGTTGTTGTTGTTTTTGTTGTTGTTGTTGTTGTTGTTGCGGCTTTTGTCGTCATGGTTGTGGTCGTTGCTGCTGCTGTATTCGCAACGAAATTACAAAATACTTGGAGAAATTTATCGACGCGCGACCGTCCAATCGCCCACCCGCCCGGCCGCCTGCCTGGCAGCCACCGCCGCTATTTATCATGGGGGCATGATCGTAAGAAATGACGAGTAAGCGTGAATGCGCGTGAACACGATATCAACCCGTTTACATCCATCGATGATGCTGATGATATTACATAGAGTACGTACATAGATAGATTAGCGCTCGCGAAACGAGTGTGTTGGAGCGCGTCGCCGTATGGAGCCGCCGTAGGCGCGTCGTGGCGACGATTCGGTTTATCGGCGGCGGCGGCGGCGGCGTCGTCGATTCGGGTGCTTGCGTATTGGCATTGTTGCGCTTTCGAGGAAAACGGCACGGGAAGGAAGACTCGACAAAGAGAGGCAGGTAGGGAGTAAAGGAGGAAGATAGAACTACAGAACGCGCGCGCGAGAGAGAGAGAGAGATAGAGAGGGGGGATCTATGGGGGTGAGGCAGAGTGCGTGAGAGAGATTATTGCGTCTTGAGTCTTATTCGCTGTAACAGGCGAGTAAAGGCGAGAACTGGCGGCGATACAATCGTCTTCCGGCATCATCGGTTGGCTGGCTGGCTGGCAGATAGGCTGGGTGGATGGATGGCTGGTTGCTGGTTGTTGAATGACGCGCTCAACAGACGCGTCACCAGTAGCTGGCGATCAGCACGACCAGTAGTGCAAGTAGTACGCCCGAAGTGGCCAAATGTACCACCTCCATAGTGGTACTTCTTTGGCTCTTGACCGACTTGTACGGTCGGCCAGTAATCCTTCAGAGGTCCATGATGATGACGATGATGATGATGATGAAGATGGTGCTGAAGATGATGGCGCTAATGCTGCTGCTGCTGCTGCTGCTGCTGATGATCATAATGATAATAGTAGTTATGGTGGTGGTGGATGAAGACGCTGATGATGATGAAGATGATGATGCTGCTGATGAAGATGATGATGGTGATGATGATGGTGATGGTGATGGCGACGGCGACGACGACGACGATCATTGAGTCGAAGAGGACGCCGCCCGTCACCACAACCCCACCGCCGGTGCAGGGCGGCGGACTTTCACCTTCCGCTACCTTCTGTCACAGTGGAGGGCGAGGTGAGCAGAGGGTTATGAAAGATTGCAGCAACAACCGCAACGACAGCAGTAGCAACAGCAGCGGCAGCAGCAGACGCCGTCGCTGCACAGATGCAGAGACAGAAGAAAAAGATGCAGAAGAAGAAGAAGAAAAGGAAGAAGAAAAGATGACGAAGATGACAAACACAACATCGACGGATCACGACGACGACGACCACGACGACGAAGTCGGAGAGAGAACCATCATCGCAAGCTTGGACCCGTCATAAGACCAAAATGATGATGTTGATGTGGATGATGATGATGATGATGATCCTCCTTCTCATCATCATCATGAACATCATCATTATCAGCGTGATGTCTCTTCTGCTACCGTTGTTGATACTGCTGCTGCTGCTGTTGTTGTTGTTGTTGTTGTTGTTGTTGGTCGTCCTATTGCAAGAAGATTGACAAACGGTGGTTCTCGTATTCACTTGGTCTGTCGTCATTTATCCCCTTTCGCCTGCTGGACGACCGCTACGTTTCTCTCTCTCTCTCTCTCTCTCTCTCTATATATATATATATATATATATATATATATATATGTATATATATATATATATATATATATAGTCCCCACTATCCATACTTATATACCTCACTTTCTGTCTCTTTCTCGCATGCTTTGTTTCTTCCCTCATTCAACTCCTCTCACTGAATCTCTTGTTCTCTGGACTCTCCATCCGTGGCCGTTCCATTGGCCACCACCACCACCTCCACCAGCTCCACCACCTCAGACGCTTTTACTGACCGCCGCTGCTGCTGCTGTTGCTGCTTCTACGACGCTTACTACAACTGTTACTACGATGACGACAACGACGACGACGACGACTTTTACTCGTCGGCCATTCGTCATCCCGCGCAATATTGACCTTCCTCCCTTGCGCGAATGCGGCGACGACCACAACTACCGTCGCCGCCGCCGCTGCCACCACCGGTCTCGGATCGTTCGAAGAATCCAAGGGGTGAACGAACGGAGAAACGAACCGACAACAGCAACAACAGCAGCAGCAGCAACATTGACCACAACAACAACAACAACAACAACAGCAACAGCAGCATCGACCACAACAACAACATCATTGACCGCAACAGCAACAACAACAACAGAAGATGACAAAATCGCATCGATCGCCGGCATGCATACACTTACGCATTCACCTACCTACCTACCTATCTACCACCTCCAAACTATGCATCCGTCTATCCATCCATTGATCCATCCAGTCAACCAAGCATCTCGTCTCTGTGTGCACCGCCTAGCCTTCGGTCCACACACGAATCCGTCATAGGGTCGATTCGACTGCTGCTCCTGTAGCTGCCGCTTTGGAGTTGGCCATCATCATCATCATAACCATCATCATCATTATGACAATAACAATCACCATCATTATCATCATCATCATCATCGTCATCATTATTATACATGTCGCTGTGTAGGTCCGTTGCAGTTGCGACAAGCTGCTCAACTCAGCCACATCGAGACAGCCACAGAGAAAAAGAGATATATAGAGAGATAGAGAGAGAGAGAGAGAGAGAGAGAGAGATGGAGGGAGTGAGAGAGGGAAACAGTGAGAGCAAATAGATCATCATCGCCATCATCTTCGTCATCGGAAAGTGAGTGAAAGGCTTTCGAAGTAGTAGCCCACATGTGCCCTCTAAGAGCCGCCAGCTTTCGCTTCTCAATTTCGTTGCTGCGCTGTTCCCACTCATCATGTCCTTTCGTCCCTTCTCGGGAACGAGAACGTCGTCGTCGTCATCATCATCATCATCGTCGTCGCCATCATCATCATCATCGTCGTCATCATCATCGTCGTCGTCATCATCATCATCATCAGCAACCCTAGCGCTAGGTAGAACAGACAACGCACACTCCCCACAGTCAAAAGCTACCACTACGTTGACCAGAGTACGCAAGCGACTCCAAAGCCACTACTACTACTATTACTACTACTACAAGCTCGAACTATTTGCGAAGAATAAGCTTGAGAAAAGGAGAAGTGGAAGAAGCTAAGCTGCCGTCGACGTGGTAACAGCGGCGCCTACAGAAGCAGCAGCAGTAGCAAACTAGATAATGTTTCCGCCGCACAGTTTGGCCATGGTCGCTCAGGATGGCCATGCTCACATTTGTGGCCTAGCGTCGTATACCAAGCACTACGGCCTGCTTTTGTCGGTCCCTCTGTCTGTTTGTTATCGTCATTATCGTCATCATCATTACTATTACTGCTATACTGTAGAACAACACGATCGGCAATGACAATAACATCATCAGCAACAACAACAACATCAGCAACAACAACAACAACAACAACAACAACGACAATAGCATCAGCAACAACCTCAACAACAACAACAACAACAACAACGACATCAGCAATATCAACAACAACAACATTAACCTCGACAACAGCACCTACTGCAACCAACACTGCTGTTGTGTGCTATGCAATGAATAGCGAGCGGTGCAGAACGGTGCGAGGTAGCACGACCCGAGAGTCCAGCGAAGGTCAGCCAGAAGGAGCGACTCCTGGCCTGTCGATCGTGCAGGATCGCGGGATCGAAGGAAATGGAGAACAATCAGACAGATATAGACTCTATCAAGAGAGAGAGACAGAGAAAGAAAGAATCCGCCAGTCGAGGCTGCACTACATACGCTCACGAGCTCACACAAGCTGCTGAGGTCGAGAGAGAAAAAAAGGGTAAAAGTGCCTCACTTTCCCTCTCACTGAAGCAACGGATCAGTCAGTAAAAGCAACCGAAGCAGCAGCAACACCACCATTACTACCGCTACTACCATTACCCCACCACCACCGCCAGGAAAAGCTGTTTTAATCGCGTAGCAGTACCGCCAGCTGCACAAAATCCTCATCAAAGTCCTCGCCGCCACAGCCATCGCTCAGGCCCAGATGGGGTTGTTTGTTGATTGTTGTCGCCTGCTTGTTGATCATGGCTCTCTCTCTCTCTATCTACATCTGACTGGACTTTCTCTTTTTGGTCGGATCTCAAACTCGTGTCCGAGCACCGTCTAATCTAGCCTGCTTCCTCAATGTTGTCGTCGGCGTCGCTGTCATCGTAATATTTAGTAATAATGGTAAATCATAAATAATAATTGGCATAAGTATCAATATTACCTGTATTAGGATAATACAGGTATTATTCAATATATAACAAATATGTATTATATTGAAAAAGCTGACTATTAAAATTATTTTCGTCACCTCCACAATCTTAGCTTCACTGCTGTCTTCGGAGTCGTGTCGTTTACCGTGGCGCAAGTACAGGTAAATATTGCCCATCACAAGAGGAAGACTTCGATATGCGAGCGAGCGATCCGATAATGGGCTGGCCTGCATTTTGTACAATTTTTCTGGCGCCTTCCCTATCAGCTGTTATGGAGCTTCGAACCTTTGCGCCGATAACCTCGGTCGCTTAAGGGGCGAGCTAAGGAGTGCTCCAGCCTCCGGGTCATCGACGCGGCTCATCGACGCCCCCGATTGATGTGTTCGGACTCGAATCCGTTTGAGTCAGCTTTACTCGCTGCTGTGTCCATTCAGTTCAGCTCGTTCGTAACATATATCAAGCGGTTCACAGTGTTTATGATGTGCTGTCTGTCGGCGAACTTTTCATGTGAATACAAATTGATGGACGACACGATGATGAAGTTGATCGTGATGAAGAATGCTATTGTTGTGCAAATTTAACATGCCAAAATATTAATTATGCTTGATCGAACAGGGACGTCAAAGGTCTAGTTATATCTGAGATACAGATATATACTTGTATATGCGAAGGGGTGTATGATATAGTCACCAAATTACGTGTGCATTTATATAAATATACGAGGTGTGTTCAAAACGTATCGCGACTTTTGAATTTTCGCGGGTTACGTATATTCGAATTTCGATTTTTTGTGGCGTTATGTTGGTACTCATGTCTCTCACTTATGCCGACAAGCTCGGCCATTTTGAATGTTCACTTAATTGTTGACAGCTGCTTTGCTTGCACGTGTTTTGGATCGTCTTCGATTTTTACCTATTCAAAAAAATGGATCAAAGAACCTGTATCAAATTTTGTGTGAAAAACGAAATTAAGTGCGCGGATGCATTCCGAATGTTGACTGTGGCATACGGAGAAGCTACCTTGGACCGAAGCAACGTTTATCGGTGGTACAAAATGTTCTCAGAAGGCCGAGAAGATGTGAACGACGAAGAGCGTGCCGGACGCCCGAGCACTTCAACAACAGACGAAAAAATTAATGAAGTGGAGAAAATGGTATTGGCCAATCGTCGAATCACCGTTAGAGAAGTTGCTGAGGACGGGTCGCCGCGAAATTCGTACCAAAATTGCTCAATTGCGACCAAAAACAGCATCGCATGAGCATTGCTAATGAGATGTTGGACTCTGTCCGCCACGACCCAAATTTGCTCCAGAGGGTCATAACTGGTGACGAATTGTGGGTTTATGGTTATGACGTGGAAACCAAAGCTCAATCATCTCAATGGAAGCTGCCGCACGAACCAAGACCGAAAAAAGCGCGCCAAGTTCGGTCGAATGTGAAAGTTTTGCTGACAGTTTTCTTCGATTGCAGGGGCGTGGTGCATCATGAGTTCTTGCCACAGGGTAGAACGGTCAATAAGGAATATTACCTGCAAGTTATGCGCAATTTGCGCGAAGCAATCCGCCAGAAACGCCCGGATTTGTGGAAGAACAAAAATTGGCTTTTGCACCACGATAACGCCCCTGCTCACACATCGTTGCTTGTGCGCGAGTTTTTGGCCAAAAACAACACACTAATGATGCCGCAGCCACCGTATTCCCCAGATCTGGCCCCCTGTGACTTTTTCTTGTTCCCTAAACTGAAGAGGCCCATGAAAGGACGACGTTACGCTACGCTTGACGAGATAAAGACGGCATCGAAGGAGGAGCTGAACAAGATAAAAAAAAATGTTTTTTTGAAGTGCTTCGAAGATTGGAAAAACCGTTGGCACAAGTGTATAATATCTCATGGGGATTACTTTGAAGGGGACAAAATATATATTCATGAATAAATGAATAATTTTTGAAAAAACACAAAAGTCGCGATACGTTTTGAACACACTATGTATGCATCAATTTCGCATGATACTCTTGCTATTGTATATTTGCGCACTTTTTAACGACAGTATTTCGACTACGTAAACTACAACCGCGACCTTCTGCAATATCGAAGAAAATTACGAAAGTACAAATGAAGCTATTTGAATTCACTACCTCACGCACCCTGAAAGTCTTGATCTGACTGGGTAAGAGCCAGTATCGCCAGACGCGTAGGCAAAGCTGACCTGTATTATCTGCATATGTCGTATGTGTTGATGTGTAAATTTACGCACATTAGTCTGACTTCAACCTGACGCTGCTGCCTTCTACCATTGTTTGGCACTCGACCCGTATTTCTCCGCACGAGGTGGTTATTATTTCAAGGTTCATCAAGGGGGTAGTTTTAGGCAGAATTATACCCGTACTTGCCCTTAGTGGGCTGGTTAGAGTCTCTTTTATGCTACCACTTCACCTCTACCTTTAGCCACATCTGTGGCGCGTTTTCGTCTTGACTTATACAAACTCTCTTCAGTGAAGGACCATACGACGAATAACAAACACACTCTGCCCAACTTCTGCACTTGATCGAACGTTGGTTTACTAAGCCCCGTTGCCATGGCGTCGCGTTTCTTTCAATTCATCGTTGCTACTGATAATTTTATATATTTATATATATATAAGAGAGAGGAAAGAGGTGGAGAGATAGCTGATTAGTAAAAAGTGGGAGACAAGAAAAGAGAACCGTGTAGGACTGTATCACAAATCATAATAATTTATTCATAGGTAAAACCAAACAGTAAAGGCGTCATGGAAGGAATTAACAAGTGCCGACAATAAAAGCATGATGAGTGCAGGGAATGCCGTTTTTTAGAATTTGTAGATTCCATTTACTAAATTATATATATTCTGGGAAGCACAAGTGCCTCAATAAAAGAGAGACGGTCATTACCATTCATCTCAATATTTAAAAGAAATTTGATAATACACGCGTTTTCTTAACCCGAACTAAAAAACCGTGCCAGCCACATTTGGACGCAAACATCACGTACCTGTTGCGCGTAAAACATCAAGTGATTAATATCAGCTTCGGATCACCTCGTCAACTCGTCTAGTTACACTTACCCAGACGTCTAACCGAAGACGACCCGAACGATAAGACGTGTTGAGTACTTCTTGTCCAGTGCAAGTGCACGTCCGTTGGAAGTCCGGAAGATTCTCCTCACGACCTCAGTCACTTCAACGAAGCCCGACTTGGATCAGACTACAGGTGGAGAATGTTGTTGTTGAGGCTGCGGTTTCTGTTTGATTTCGGTGCCGGGGTCAGGATAATCGCACTGCCCATCTGACCGTCGGCCGACACAGCGCGCGCAGATCGTCACAGATGAGGTAATCGGTGAGGACGTTGATGTCAGTCTCAATGAGTCTTCAACTGGCCACACCACACCATAGTCTTGCGCGTGAAGCGTGCACGTGAACAAATAGCAAGCTGCTTTTTTTCTGGCGGCAGTCTTGCGACGAGTGATATGGTAGGGTAGGCTAGGCTATGACACACGAAGGTTGCGAGGCGAACAGAGCAAGCACCCCAGCGTTAGGGGGTTGGTCACTTCTTCAAGTTCTCAGTGCACGTACGCTATACATCACTACACATAGTTTACCATTGTTAGATCATCTGCTTCTAGGATAGGACGACGACGACGACGACGCGATAACCACAAACTAGTCGTATGAATACGCCAACCACTGTTGGCGGTGAAAGTACGCCCCGCACTGGCTTCTCGTGGCTTTCTACGGGTGACACCTTGAGGACATTTAGCGGTCAGCAAACACCAATTGTGTCGTCGTCCAGGCACCAAATGGCGGGTTTCCGCCTCTGTAAAGTATCTTAAATTGCGGTTAGGCCCGCTGGCGGGGCCGACTGTGTCATTTGAGTGCGGTCTCTGAATCTCTCTCTTTCTCTCGTCTCTTTTCTTTCTCTTTCTTTCGTCTCTTTTCTTTCTCTACCTCTCGTCTCTTTCCTTTCTCTACCTCTCTTCTGCACCTTCTTGCTTTATCACTCTACCTCTCTTCCTTGCAAGGTCGATTTCTGTCCGAGCGTTTCGTTGTTTCGCTCGTCGTAGCTCTTAGGTTTTGTTTTACTCTATCTACCACCATCTAATGGGTGGAGCTGCGGTTGATTCGAGTCTGTTTGCCCTTGCCGCAAGGTGCAGCCGGCGCGGCAGCGAGAACAGCAGCAGAAGCAGCGGCAGCAGCAGCGGTGCACGCGACATAAAACACAGCCACAGAGCAAACCGCTCGTGTCTTTGGGGTTTCCTCTTCTTCTTCGTCCCCCCCCCCCACCCCCCGTCTTCCTCCTATGCTTCTTCTTCGACGCGGTTTTGATGTGATTGTCTTTGGTGGTGGTGGCATCGTCGTCATCTATTCTGGCTGGTGGTAGTGGTGGTTTTCCTCTTTCGCGTCTTATCTATTTATCTCTCTCTACCCACATTTCACTATATATATATATATATATATATATATATATATATATATATATATATATAGACGATTTAATATGACATTAAAGTAAAACTGCATGGCATATTAAACTAGAATAATTGACATATGTAGGAGGTTTTTAGATTTGTTTAAACGACTCAGATATACAGGGTGCTTCAGAATTCGCTCAACAAACTTTGAGTACTAGTACAGCTCGGCGAAAAAAAAAATTTAATAGAACGAGAAGGCAACGAGAAGGTCTTCTTTTAAGGTGAAAGCAAAACTTCCAAAAAATGTTGTATCGAGCTTTTTGTCCAGATATACTTTCACGAAATCTGTGATTGCGAGAGTCCCAGTCATCCTATCGACAAACCAATCATGTCCGCATATTTGAATGAAAAGTTTGCATGCATCTGTTAAATTGCATTATACGTTAGCTCAAAAAACAAATGTTGTATTGAAGATATGTTTCGAGAAATAACGCTCTTTGCAGTTATTGTATTCACGCTCAATTACCCATTTTTAGAATACATTTCGACCCCTAGTTTCATTGGATTGCTGTACTAGATCTCAAAATTTGTTGGGCGAATTCTGAAACACCCTGTATATATGTTACAATAAAACGGCATGGCATAATAAACTGGAATAAGTAAAATTTATTTTTAGTTTAGACGATATGACCCATATATGTATATATATATATATATATATATATATGTATATATCGACTGGTAGCACTGCTCACAAGCCCAAGTGTAGTTAGTTATTCACATTTCCCTGTAACCATAAAATAATAAAAAAAATGTTTATATATATATACCTCAGAGAACGAACGGACGCTTTATTATAGGTGATCGCCAAACTCATCAAAAAGTGACCAGTTATCCCAATCGATTGTGTTGAGGGCGGAAATATTTTGTTTGGAAGTAGGAGTAAAATGATTTATTTGTGCTATTCCGATGAGACTGGCAGAATTTTACTTGACAAAATGTGCAATTGCAAGCGAACGAAGCTCAAAACCAAACATACCAGCCTGTTTGAAAGACAATCTATCTCGTTCGCGTTAAGTACAGCTAACGACGGCTACTGAAGTGAAATAGTCCACAGCGCGATGTAGACGTTTCCTCTAGCCAGCTTGTTCGACTGTTTCAAAAATGGCACCCCGAGCTGTCTTATGTTTAAGCTTTCATAAACACAAGTAGTTGTATTTAGGTATACAAACAATTTGTTTATTATCACACGTGTTGTGTAGAAATAGTACAGTTCAAATGTGTGCATATGTTTACATACACACATTATATTATAAACACATTATATGATCACCGTATTCCGTACACCCCCCCTCCTCCTTTCAATGCTGGACTCCTGCGGGCTTGGCCATTATCGGCCGGTGTACGGTTTGCATCTGGCTAGCCAAAAGTGAAAGCTCAAACTTGAGATATCACATGATCTTTGCGATTCTTGCAAACTTTTCTCTTGATTTCGTTCTCGTGAAAACTGCACATTATATATATATATATATATATATATATATATATATATATATATATATATATATTTATATATATATATCCGGCTATTTTAGTATAATTAGCGTTTGTAGTAATAATCTCACTTTTAAACATGACATTTCACTGGGGAGGGGGCGGATTAAAAAGGCGATGTTTGATGATTTGTCCCAAAACGCCGCCCATTCGTTTCCTGAGACTCCGTGTACACATATATATATATATATATATATACATACGTGTAGTCTCGCTCTCTCTATCTCTATATTTTTCTCGTTCTTGCAAACCGATCGGGTGTGTCGCATAGCTGCCTGGGTGGTGGTGGTGGTAATGGTGGTGGCGGTGGTTGTTGTTGTTGTTGTTGTGTTGTTGCTGCTGTTGCTGCTGCTGTTGCTGCTGCTGCTGCTGCTGCTGCTGCTGCCGCTGCCTCTGTGGCTCTCTGTAATTAGCCCCGCCGTTTATATCGACCTAGGTAATGGTCATCGGTGGCTGTAGAACAAACTAATAGCCGTCTAGAACCAGCGAGCGGCGGTTCTAGCGTAGTATGGGAAGTCATGATAGTTAATAGCGGTTAGCCAGTCGACAGGGGCAGGCGGTGACGACAAACAGCTTCTTCTTCTTCTTCTGACGTTGCTGATCATGATACTGGTGCTGCTGCCTTGCTTCTGCTACTGTTTCTGCTAGGACTGTTTTTGTTGCTACTGCTGTTGTTGCTGTTGCTGACGCTGTGACATCTTCAGATCAACGCGACGCGATCCCGACGAGTAGTGCTTGAAGATCCGATCCGACCCGAACGACGGTCGTAAGGTCGATTGCTTGGTCCAGTGCAATGGCGTCGCCGCCGGCGTAGATCAACGCCGCCGCCGCCGACGATGACGACGACGACGACCACGCCAATCCTAAACACTCGTAGCGTTCGCTCAACAGACATCAGATGCCCCCCCCTTGTTCGCGCGCCGCACCCCAGACGATCCTAGCGTCGGTATCTCGTCGGACGCGGACTACCTCAGCACCCCACCAGCTTTCGATGTGTCGGTCTCCTGCACGCTTCTATCTGCTCTCGTGTCTCTCTTGGTGATCGCCAATTAAGTTTACAATGGCTAGCCTGAGTGCACTGATTAATATGTAGATCTAAGTGTCCGATGGTCGGTCGGTTTTGTCTGTCTGTCCGTCTGTCCATCTGTGTGTATGTCCAACATGCAGGCAGGCGGCATGCATCCATAGTACACGGGTACATTCATCCGTCTATCCGACGATTGATCTGTTGTTGACGATCTGCCTATCCGGCCTATCTGGTGAGACTGGTGCAATTGGCACCGGCTAGCGCATCCCAACTGGGTAGACAGACGCTGGCCGCCTGATTGGGTCGGCTCACGTAGGACAATTGTTGTTGTGATGTGTGGGCGCGTCCCGTGTTCAGAGCAGCAGCAACACCAACAACAACAACAACAACAACAGCAACAACAACAGACGCAGAGCTCCTTGAGATGCTTTTCCTGCGGAACTTGTCCCTGTCGTCAACCTGTCGGCAGTTCGGCCAATCAACCAAGCAAGCAGATTGCGGGTGTCGGAACATGTCCAATGACACTATGACGACAACGACGACAACAACAACAGCAATAGCAATAACAACAGCAGCGACTGCACCAACAATAAGCGCCTTTGTCATCTCTATGCCGCCTCCGTTGTTGCTGCTGCTGCTGGTGCGGCTACTGTGTCCTGGTCCTGGTCGTGGCGATGTCGCCGGTGTCCAACACAACGACGGTTAGCTGGTCGTGGGTCACCATTGTCGTTGTTAATTGTCAGTTCGGCGAAATTGAAACTGAGTTCACCCTACGACAGCAGCAACAACGACAACAACAACAACAACAACAATACACTACTACCACTACTACAATTGTCACTACTACGGCTATAACATGGGTGTACAGGCGCTGCACCCTAAAACGACGATGACGCTGAAATGGATGCCCTACAAACCCCCTGAATCTCTACCGCCCGCCTGCCCGCCCCCCCCCCCAGTGTCGGCCGGTCTCTTCACCTGTTGATCTCGCGGGCGGAGCGACGAACTCTTCGCAGCAGCACCGACGGAGAAGACCTTGGTCCAACTTGGCCGCTCAGATTGTTCTGGAGATTGATATTGAATCTCAGTAAACCATCCCGAATCCGAATCAGTTTGGTTAACCGGCTAGCTTTTTCGGTCCTGTCGTATGAGCAGCTTGTGCCAGATAGATATTTGAACGTTTTGTCCTTCAGAAAAGTTATTGAGAAATATATATATATATATATATATATATTTCTCGTTGCGGACTAGGATAATCTGGACCTTGACGAACAACAGTGGAAACGCTCACTAGAGCAACTGTTACAGACTTACAGCTTGTTATCCAGAAAAGCAATTCGCTTAGAATTTATTCCCGCAGCGAATCATCAGCGGGAGCAGAGATGACGCGTCACCGTTTTACATTCCTCGACAGGTAAAAAATCATTTCAACATATCTCCCTAGGTACAATCGTTCGCATGAAGACGTCTCTTGTCTTAAACAATCCACATCAAAAGTTGTCACTAGCCACAAACAGACAAAGTTTTCTCGCATACCTCCGTTGCCAACAGTATTTCTACTAATGACAGAGCTATTAAGCCGAACTGAGTTTTGCCCACAAAATCGACGGTGTCGCATTGGCTGCGTAACCATCAATCATATTCCAATATACTGTACATATCGACACTACAGACACATGCGAGCCAAAAACTGTAAAGCTGTTTAACTGTGGAGTCTACAGTTATATATATATATATATATATATATATATATATATATATACATATACGTCATAAAAGACTCCAAGTCACTTTCAGTTTGTATTCCCTTATGTTTTTGTTATCAAAGAAGCAATATTCTTCTCATACTGTTAAATATGGAAATAACGTTATACAGGTAGTTCAATAAGTTCTTAGAATGAAAACCAAGAATTTTCCAAATCATGTTTTTAAATTTATCTTATTCGATATACTCCCCGAGATGCTCAATACTCTTTTCCCACCAAGATTTCAGAGCTTTTATACCTCTTAAGTAGAATTCCGCGTCTTTAGACTGAAAATAGGCATTGACAGCAGCCATAACCTCTTCATTGCTGGAAAAACGCTTTCCACCGAGACTATTCTTCAAATGTCCGAAGAGGAAATGATCAGAGGAGGCCAGGTCTGGAGAATAGGAAGGTTGTTCAATAAGTTCGAACCTCAGTTGGGCCAGTTTTGCCGATGCTTGCCGGGACTTGTGTGCAGGAGCATTGTCCTGGTGAAACAGGACAACCTTCTTCTGCAAAGCGGGCCGTTTCACGATGAGTTCTTGCTATAGGCAGTCTAACAGTCTTGCCTAATATTCTCCTGTGATCGTTTTACCGCTCTCAATGTAGTCGACCAGCATTATTCTACGTTGATCTTAAAAAACTGTAGCCATCACCTTTCCGGTCAATGCCGTTGTCCGCACCCTCTTCGGAGGTCCTTCATCAGGTGCACACCATTGGCAAGATGCTTCTTGGGTCGCGGGAGTGTAGTGATGGACCCAGCTTTCATCGACGGTCATGAATCTGAACCAAAAATCCGACGGATTGTTCGACATCTTGGCCAAATTTCGCTGTGAAGCGAAAACAGGCGCGTTTTTTTGGCCTTGGTTGAGCAAATGCGGCAGCCATTTTTCTCTGAGCTCTTTCATCTTCAAGTTTTCGTGCAGGATGAAATGCACACTACCCAAACTGATCCCCAAGGCCTCCGCTATCTCCCTAATGTTCACTCGCTTATCTGCGGCAACAATTTTCCGCACCTTTTCCACGTTTTCCTAATCAGTTGCCGTTTTTGGGCGTTTTGAACGTAGTTCATCCCGGTGCTCCTGCGACCTCTTTTTAACTCATTGATCCAGTTGGAAACAGTGGCAAAACATGGCGCAGAGTCACCGTACACATCGTCTAACTCAGTTTTCACTTGGGTCGCATTCCAACCTTTGAAATAAAATGCTTGATAACCACTCGAAACTCTTTTTTCTCCATTTTTCAAAATCACGCCGATACGTTGCACGGGAAAAGCGATCAAACGAAAGCGCAACGGTCAATCACCATAATATTTTGACTGCTGGCAGTCGAAAAGTTGCAGTTCCTAATAGCGGTGGAAGCGCGCCAAAATTCGAATTCTAAAAAGCTCATTCTAAGGACTTATTGAACTACCTGTATGTTGCAGCGGCCAATTCATAGAATTTGTCAACTCTTTGCGGTATCTGGTGCTTCGGCTCCATAATACTGGGGCGACATTCACTGTGCACATCGTCGAGACAGTGCGCACAGCCATAGTCTCTCTGTGTGGAGAGGTGAGCGATTGTCGGTCCCGACGGCAGTGGCTGGACTCTTAGATCTCGAGGTTGTCTCAAGGCTAATGTATGGTCTTGACAGAGTATGAGAACATCTAACTCGGGCAAACTTTGGTTTGTTTGAAAGGAGTTTCACAATGTAATGAAGCGAGTACTTTGCTTTTCAGTGCGGGCAAGAAGCCGTTTTGTGTACTTATTGTCAGGCTGTGCATTGGTTGTTGAGATCACTCGATTGAGGTTGAAGGCTTCGCCTACAGTACCATTTGAAAACTTTAGAATGGGATCATTTTGAAATGGGAAAACAAAGTTGAACAAGTCCGACGAGAGGTTGGAGGCCTGGATATTTTCAGTGCGTCTCACCTTTGGTCTGATCTTGAATGTGGCAATCGCTACGTCTATACCAGGTTCATAGTTCATGGCTATTATCATCTGGTCTGTTCGAATACGAACTTCCGCTAAGTAATTGAAGTGACCTGCGCACCTCACTTAAAGAGACCCGCGGGTTAATATAGAAATAAATAAAATTAAACACATTTTTAAGTTTGCTGCTTAGATAAGATGATTGCCAGTGAATTTCTGTTAGTCGCCATTAAACACCACAACGCACTCAGAAAATAGATCATTTTACCTCACATTATGATCCTCCGCTAACAAATCAAATTGACACGATAAACGGAGCCGAACAACGTCAATCGGCGACGGTGAAAAAATTCTCGTCAGCGCCGACGAAGAAGTCGAAGACGAGACTGATAACGATTTTCCGTCGTGATTTGCGGCTAAATGAGCAAAATTGTGTTGGTGCCTTTAGCCAACAGTCAACGGACGTTGTCTTAGGCGCTGCTTCAAGAGCTATCTACATTCATCTACGCGTGCAGCAAACATACAATTTAACACGATCCCCCTCCCCAAATATACACCAAATTTTCGGACTTTCTGCACGATTTAGCTGACTGTTCAGTTTTCCGCTATCTCTCTCGCTTGCTCTGTGTTTTTTATTTGTCGTGATCACTACTGCCAATGGTAGTAGTAGTAGTAGTAGCAGCGGCGTATCAGGGCAACGTATCGTAGTGCAGGCAGCAAGGACAACATGATTTATGATGATGTTGTCTCTCTAGCGGTGACGAGGACAACTTGTTTGGCAATGCGCCCCCCCCCCTTAATCCTGCCTCTTCGTTGTTCGTGCCTTGTTCCTCCCCTTCGCCTCCTCAACAAATTCCTTTCTTCTTCCTCCGCTTTTCCCTTTTCTTCCTCGACTTTTTCTTTCATTCGCTTCTGATCGTCTCATGTCGTTTTCCCATCCAGTTCAGCTTCTTCTGTCTTCGTCTGAAGGCTATTTCTATATTCCGCTCTTTCTCTCTCTCTCTCTCTCTCTCTCGTCTTGACTCTCGACCGCAATGGCTTTCGTCTACTTCTTTTCCTATTCCTCTTCCTCCTCTCTCTCTCTCTCTTTCGCTTTCTTTCTTCCTTTTCTTCTATAATTCGCGCAGTTGCCTCCCATACTCTCTAGCGGCGGCTCTCTTCTATCGGGATTCCTCTTATTATGTAACATTATGTAACACTAGCGCTAGCGCCACAGCAGCAGCGGCAGTACCAGCCGCTGCCGCAAGGAGAACAGCCTACCACCCATCTGGCTACACGATTTAGCCACACAACAAACAGTGCAGCAGACCACTACGAGCAGCCCCGCTGCGGCGGCGGCGCCAGCAGCGTCGAGAGCGACAGTGGCGACTGTAGCGCCACAACGATCTACTACAACTACTACTACTACTACTACGAATGGATGCATCGTTCCAACCGTGTGTGGTGGGTGGAGCCAAAGCGCCTTACGCCAGTAGCGCCTTCGTGCGCACCAATCGAGTGCGAGAGTTGTTGCTGCTATCGTGGTCGTCGTCGGCGCACGCAGCCAGCACCAACGCAGCGAGGCGAGGCGGCGCGCGAGACAATGAACGAAAACGAGACGAGTGAAACGAGTGGCAGGGAGACATCGCCGCTAGTGAACTCTCGCACGCGCACCAGCGCGAAGCCCGCGCACCCTCTCGCGTCTCCTCAAGCCGCAGGCCACAGGCGAAGTACATGTTTATATATATATATATATATATATATATATATATAATATATATATATTATATATATATATACGAGGGCGGATCGAAATGTTCTGACACATATTTATAACCAAAATATATGTTTAATCTTTCAAGGTTTGATAACGACGAACCAAGATGACAGAAAGAATGGGTTTGTTCCCTTCATAACAGCTCCGACCCGTTGCAGTGCACTTGATGGAGTTGTTCCTGCGAGTGTTTCCTTATTCCCTTTATACAATAGTTTCAAAACGTTATCCCTGCAAATGTTTTTTTTCAAGAAAACAGGGTAAAGTTTGCACTAAGTAAGTAGGGAGGTTGTGGAAGTATAGAAGTCAAGTTGTTCATCAAATAATCCGAGATCAGTAACAATGTGTGCGCCGGTGCGTTTTGTGATGGAGGATCTAAGAGTTGTATTGCCCAGAGTTCGGGCCTCTTGAGTCGGATGTTCGGAACAGGTTCGTTGACAGTACAACTAGGTGGCAAAAATGCATGGAAGATGATTCCCCTTTAGTCGACAAAACTGTCAAAAACCCTTGATGTTGGATCTGCTCTGTCAGAATTTTTTCGACCAACTCTCTCCTTGGATGCACCACAGGGAGGATTGGGCTTTGGTCTCGATGTCGTGACCATATACCCTATGCCATGTATTTAACACAGAACTTGATCCAGATTCGTTGCTATTCCGTTTTTGGCTCCTTAGAAATTGCCGAATCTCGTATTCTTCACTTCATTGAACCAAACTCAAACCATAAACGCCGCCGTCGATTGGTGCGAAAGTTGACCTATGTGTAGCTGTTGAATGGCCCTTCTAAGCAAAACTTTTAACTTAGCAATTTTTAAAATCTAAAGTAATAGAACTTGCCGATTCGTCCTCGTATGTAGTTTTTTTTCATTCATTCCTTCCGTGTGCATGACAGCTGCCAACGTAACGACAATAGCAGCAAGAACAACAACAATAATAACAAGCTCAACAAGACCACCCACAACAACAATAAAACAATAATGGCGGCGGCAACAAGAACAATAGACAGGCAGCTCGAGAAAGGGCCGCCTCATCATTTTTACTTATTATAAGCGACGGATTGATAGTGATCAGGGGTGTGGGTGGTGTACCACCACCCGCGTATCGATGATGCAACACTGAGATTCTGCACATCCGTCCCATACAATTTTATTTAAATTATTTCAGAGAATGTGAATCTGCGTCCCATCTTAGCTGGTACAGATAACACAACTCTGGACAATGGCACGTTACGCTGGTTCAAAAACGAACGCTAGACGCTCTCTGTCTCTGCATCTAGGGGGAGCGGCAATGCAGCAAATGCAAGTGCGCCAGTGGACTATAGCGAGTGAGTTTCCGGGTCTATATCACAAACAATGATGAGCCAAACATGGATAATGGGTAAATCAAGTACAACGCTATGCCGTATAGGCCGGCGGCGTATAGCATGGCGAAGAAAGGCCTGCAGAAAAATATTTGTCGGAAGCAGAAAATTCCTGTGAGATATGGCGACATAACATATCTCCCATTGCCTTTAGCATCACCACACGTGCTTATATGCCTCGTGCCGTACGCAAGATGACTACCCTATCTATTCCACAGAGTCTACAAAGCATACTCCAGCTCGACGAGTTTATTCCAGGGCAATAAAGTTATCAAATTAGATTCGGTGTCCAACAAGGAGGTCATTAGAGCCTTCCTCTTTTTTGCCTAGCCGCCCGGAATGGGTGAGACGCTAGTCAAGTCTCACCTATTTCTTTCCAAAACGTCGCTGGGCGTGACCGAATCTCAGAGACGTCACGGTTCGTGAATTTTTGGATCTTGCCAAAAGGCTTGTGCCGAGCAGGTGCGCACGGACCGACCACGCGCCCTATCACTCAGCATAGCAAGCGAAGTGTATCGGAGAGAGGAACTTGTCTAGGTGCACTTATTTGTGCAAGTTCTAACTTAGAGTTGAATGCAAATCTCGGAGATCATCGGAGACATGTACATGCTCGAACGAAACCTGCGTTAAGATACGAGCGGGCCGCCCTCTGAGAGAGAGTTTTATAATGTAGCACCGTTGTGGCTGCGGTGAACGATATAGACCAGGCTGCCCGGCCGCAAATGTGCCATCTGCGTGCGACACAACCAGAGGAACGAGATTTAAGCGAGAGCACTTCTGCATCCGTGAACTACGGGGTTTTTCACTGACAGACGGCCGCTGCCTCGAGGGAGTAATGCTCGTTCCGTCTTCAAAGAGCAAGACCATAGTCCAGGACGACACTCTCGTGGGCATTCTGGCCCCGTCCTATGTTTATTGCGGGGCTGACTGCCCAGATTGCACTGTTTCTCTTCTCTCTCTCTCGCAGGACAGGCCGCAACGCCGAACTGCTCGAGTCTTCAACAGTCCGTTGGTTAGAACCAATCGTCGATTTTCGGTTTCGAGGCGCCAGACGGGGGTTCCGGGCCCGATAATCACGACCGACTTCTTTGAAAATCTGCAATCGTCCGCGTCTTAGTCAAACCAAGGGCCACGCAATTTCTTAGGCAACTTTTGTCCAGTGACGTTCACAGAGGAGGACGTGCTCCGTGCTACGAGGGGTTATAGGTTCAATACCTCAAAGAGCAGGCGCAAACATCATCCCATTAGAAGTTCCCTTCAACCGTAAAAGGCAAGAGCCTCTGATATCAAGAGAAGCCGCAGGTTAGATGACTGACGCAATTCATAGGTTGCGTAGATGCCAACTTTTTCCTCACGTAACCCACCAATTCGCCTCGCTGTATGTTTGCTGTACCAACGACGTAATGACAATTGTACTACAGAAAAAAACACTGTCACGTTTGACTAACTGAATTGCATCTGCCCACGAATATAAGGGCTACTTACACAAATGTGTTTACAATTGAGCTACAGCATTCATTATACTTATATCCGTTGCTGCTGCTGCCAGGCTAACATAGCTCTCTCTAGACAATACATAAACATCAACGGCGACGACAACGACAGCTCCTTGACATCGCTTCTACCATGTCATGGCAATAGTCGAAGCTTGCACTTGGTAAAGATGTGTTGATAACGAAGTGGCTAACTGTCTGTTTGTCTAAACAAACGGGCCCAACAAACTAGAGAAACTAGGGAACTAGGAGGCGAGTAGTCCGTTTGGTTCGCCCGACTTCCCTCGCAAGCTCATCGCTGACAATGGCAAGCTGGCTGTAGAGGCGGGCGATACAGTGAGAGAGCTGGCTTCCTTGAGCCCACTAAACCCGCTAAAAGCCCCGGTGATCGACACTCACACCCCCGATTGATGTGTATGTGTTTGTGTGTGTTGTCTTTTGTCGATCTGCCGCGCTGGTGATGACGGCGGTGACTCAGCGGCGACGATGCGCTTCTGAATCCTCCCGCTTCCACATCGCATATTCTACTATAATTATCCCTCCTTGTCTCACACTTCCTCTTGTCTCACTACTAGTGTTCAGTTATCTCTCGCTCTCTATATGTGAGTCTTTGTTACAGCCCTACCATCAAGGCGAATCTTTTGCTCGTCCTATTTGTCTGCATCTCTCTCTCTCTCTCTCTATATATATATATATATATATATCTTTGCCTCTTTGTTGTCGAGGTCGCACGGTGTCAAGTGTCTTAACATAATGAGGACGCAAGCAACAACAACAACAGCAGCAGCAGCAGCAGCAGCAACAACAACAACAACAACAACATGAATGACGTTGACAATGTTGACAACACCCACAACGCTATCATTAACATCACGAGCATCAACAACAACAATAATAAACACAACACCTCCACCAAGAATCAACACCATCATCCACAACAACAACAACAACAACGACAGAAGCTTTGCTAAGAAGTGCACCATCATCTTCATGCTTTTGTCCGCTGCCGTCGCTCTTGTCAAACACACTCCACTCTCTCTCTCTCTCTCTCTACATATATATATATATAGTATATATATATATATATATATATATAGAGAGAGAGAGAGAGAGAGAGAGAGGGGAGGAGGGAGGGAGAGATATGCAGACCCGTACAATGCGGCGTCTTTCACCCGGCCAGGAACTGTAGGTAGGATGAGGCTTAAACTATGCTGGCCTCCTGTCCTGACAGGGCAAGTTGGTCTACCGCTGTCACCGCCGTGATCTGATTGGATCTGATTGCATTGCAGGCTTGCATTGGCCCTGGCTGTATTTTAAGCAGCAGCTTAGCGGTCTCTGCAGTCACAATCATAGCTAGGATGGCGGTAATCATGGCAGGAGTGGGAGTAACGGCTGTACTCGTTGTAGAAGAAGCCGTAGGCATCATAATATCATGAGTAGGACAAAAGCGTGGGTGGTTGTTGTTGTTGTTGCCGTTGATGTTCGTCGTCATCGTTGTTGTTGTCGATGTTGTTGTTGCTGATGTTGTGCCCGTGTGCGTGCTCAGGGTTTTAGGGACTTTCTCCGTTCTTATTTTTTTTTAAGTTGTAGCCTCTGGCCTTATACTATGATGATTGTGGCCGCCATTCCAGTGTACCCCAATCGAAAAGCAGGACGTTAATGAAAATCGCTCTTCTTATGCTTAGTCTTATGAGCCTAGGTTGAGGTCCGCAGGCGGTCGGTTATAGTCAATAGTTGCTCTCTACGTAGAATCGATATCTAGAGAGTTGGAGCAAAGCTCTGTGCAATGCGTGTGCGATACTGTACAACAACAACAACAATTACTGCTACTACAGGCACTGACAGAAACAGCATAAACAAACACAACAGCAAGAACAACAATAACGACAACTCCAATGCCGACCACAACAACAACAACAACAACGAGAGCAGTAGCAGCAGCAATGACAGGTAAGCGGTAGAGTGTACTCGTCCCAATAGCCCCAAGTGGGTGCACGCCTTCCTCATGCGAAAGGGCGAAAAGGATCTTTATTTAACTGCGATAGCACCTTTTTGGTCTTAACCGAACAGAATAGGATAGAACAGCTAAGCAAACAGGCAAACGTCGGTTCATACTACTGCTACGAAATAAGCAAGGCGGCTAGTCGAACAACATCCGTGATAATGTGTTGTACAAATGTGTATGAAGGCGATATATATATATATATATAAATCGCCTACGCGGTCGTATCGAGAGAAATTAGTGTTTTGCTCTGAATAAAAAAGACGGCTGCGGTGGAAGTATAAGGCTAATACTGTATATATATAGAGAGAGAGAGAGATAGAAAGGGTATCGGTCTGCTGTAATAATTCTTTATGTGTGTGAAATGTTCTTTGTGAAATGTAATCAACAATACCGAAAGGTGATGTAATGATAAATAATAATAAAAAAATGGTAATAATTCTTTGAAGCAGTCCAGAGTCTTGTGCTACCGTCTGAAGTTTCAACTCGGAAATTTCCTGACGGGCGTTGATTCGCTGTGAATTCAATCTTTCTGAAACACATTTTGCTGCCAGTCTTTCGAAGCATAGAATATCGGTCAAGATTGTTGCAACTGATTAATAAGATATCGCAAATTCCTTAGTTATCCCTCTGATAGTAATTCGGCGCTTGTTGAGTACGATATCACGAATCTTTTCAACGTTTCCTTCTATTATTGATCTCGAAAACCTTCTTGAACGGGGGTCATCTTCGGTTTCTTCACGTATGTCGCGAAATCTATGGTACCTCGTATTCTCAGTGTTTTGGGACACTGCTTGATTACCATGCGCAGTTCTTGGGGCATTACCTTACTATAGAACTTATGATTTGGTTTTAACTATAAAATTTGATTCAGATTCATTGGTCCTCCATCTGTGACTCCTTGAAGATAGCCGAACCTCGATTTCTCTGCTTCTTTGAACCACACTCAAATAATAAATGCCGCCACCGATTGGCACGAAATGTGTGTAGTTGATGAATAGCGCTTCTAAGCAAAACAAACCGGAAGACAATGGTGGTTTCGGTCTGGCGGCAAAATTCAAAGTATTAGGACATGCTGGCCCGCTCTCATATGTACTGTATACATTGAGAGACCAAAAACTGCAAAAACAACAACAGCAGTATTACGTGAAAACGCCAGCGACGATGACGACGAATACAATGACAACAACATCGACAATAATATTGTAAACAAGACGCTGTCAAAAACGTATATGGGCTGGCGCGAGAACTTCTCGGAGAAGCGAAAGAAAACCGCCCTCAATCTCATCTATCTCACCATAATATAAGGGAGCGCCCGCTGCGTGTATCACCGGGCCAGCGGTATTAGGTCGACGATTCAAGCCTGACTGTCGTTATGGTACGCGTTTTTCTTTTACTGAAGTACATACAACTTCAGTCACGTTTTATGTACACGTCAACCACAATGCAGCAGCTGTGCGCATTTCTTAGAGCCGTGCTGTTCCCTACTGCCACAGGATACGGCAGTTCTAGCGACGCGTATGACTTTTCCTTAGAGTCGGCTCTAAGGTGGTCTATCATTTGATTGGCTTATCAGTCATAACTTTAATTCACATCTGCAAATCTTATGAAAGATCGCATCGAAAGCCGTGACTCCTGTGCGGGAGTCACCGGCCCCATATTTTTCATTATTACATCGGTACTATTATAATAGCCCCCGTGAAAGATGAAATTGAGGAAATATGGAATGCTTAATTTAAAAAAATCCTTTCGAGGCTGACTCTCAGCCAAGATTTAACGTCCATGGGACTGCTTTTCGCATTGCTTCATAGACGGACCCTCATAAATACAAATGTGGGGCAACGGTGGGGCTCGAACCCGCGCACCTGCTATGTGTCTCCTCCGGTCGCGAGGCGCAGACGCATGCCACCACGCCACCGGGCTCGACATGAAATGCTTAATACAAATGAGTGTTCCAACACTGGCATCAGTCAGATTGTGCAAGTCATCATTGTCCGTGCGTAAACATTATTACTCTACTATCGTGCAACAAACATTCAAAACGTTACTTTACTACGCAATTACCGTTTACTGTTTCGTTAATTTGGCCCTTTACGAAAAACGACGTGGCAAATGCAAAATTCAAAAGATTAGTCGCGACTTTTGACCACAAGATGGATCTACGCTCGTGAGCCACAAACGATCCAAGTGCGATGGAAACAATCATAGCAAGCGTGGCTTCGAACGACACGTTTTCAAGTCACATATTAGAGCCAATACATGTTCACATAAGGAAATAGTACAGGCACGCGACTGCAACCGGCAATAATAATAATAATAATAATAATGATAATAATCGAATTAAAACGTCGTAACAAAAATAAGTAGAAACTAAATAATGAGTACTTCGATCGAGTACTTCGAATACTATCTCATTATTCGCAATTCGGTCTACTAGTCAAGCATGCTTGTTACCCATCGCGCCATTGCCGACGCAAACTTGTACTATAAGCATGGCTAATTTGGCTTGTTGTGTTTTAATACTGGCACTCACATCCCTCTATTTAAGTGTATGTATTCGCCTACCCACATCTTTATTTCGTGTTGTATGTTTCCTAAAAAGCCAAGAGGACGCTTACTTACTTAGTATCATTCATTAGGCGATATACGTATACTACACATGTATGTGTTTTCGCTATATATATATATATATATATATATATATATATGTATTTGCTTATGAGTATCTTTATGCGCAGTATATTGGATCGGCCAGACGGCGGCGATCCTATGCAGATATGACTCGTCTCATCGTATCATTGTGTTGACCTTCATTACGGTCAATTGATCCCATATGGAGTAGACTCGGTCGAATGTGGGAGCATTATGATCGCTTATGATCACCCGCCTGTCCGACAACTCCCCGAGAGCACAACAGGACCAACCCGGACATACAGCTAAATATGTCGCTTGATTTTACTCTGCGAATACAAAGCCGTATAGAGGTGTGCCCGTTGCTCCCCTGTTCCAGCGGTATATATATATATATATATATATATAGAGAGAGAGAGAGAGAGAGAGAGAGAGAATATCCCCACACGACATAAAATAATAAAGGCATGCTTCTTGTGTATGCTGGCCATTTTTACTTAATTTACCTATCTTTTGTATTAACTATTGTATCTCAATAACTACAAAAGCTCAAAATGTACTAGATTCGATATCCTGTGATGCCTCGAAAGCGTTTCGATAAATCTCTACAAAACAAGTCAGTTCCGTTCAAAATGTTCGTAGTGGAGGTAGAATTATATATTGTGTATCTACTTTCGTAGAGTTACGTGGGGTTGCATAATTTAGCGGCAACGGAATCACTGCCGGTCGATCAAATAGATGTCCGTATGTATTGTGGGATTGCCGAAATGTTGCAAATATATAATGGGGTGCTCGAAATCGCGTCATTTTGACGACCCCTGAGGCTAAACACAGAGCAGGTTGGTTTACAGACAAATTCATGATCATGCATGCGGAACGCGTCGCCTGTGCAAACGGACCAGGAGGGGCCATGTTACATTGGTTTATACAATTTCTTATTTATCCAACATTCGTTTCCGGCGTCGACTGCAACTGTGGATCATTGACACAAAGAACAGCGCGCCAAAAAAAGGGGAGCACGGGTGAGTCAAAAACCATTTAAATGTAAATTAACATGTTCCATTATTAATAAAAAATATAGCATTGACGACTGCCTTCATTACGTCTATTTTTGAGCGTTTTTCTTTAATCTACTATTTTCGAAAACGGAACTGCTCAATATTAAATTATACGCGCCATGAACTTATGCCTAAATGTTCGCAGCGTAACGCGCCATAGATTGTTGAAAAACTTTAAAAGGTATAAGCCTATTGATGTGGAAGATCCCGAAATTTTATATGGTACAGAAAGTGGTTCTGAATTATGGGCAATTACTGCGCAGGCAGAGTTCTCACAAAGATATGCGGGCACTTGGAGATGTCGAATTGAACTATGTACTGCGCTAGTAAGGACGCCAGCAAGCTACATTTGCTTTTCAATCATCGCATATTTTTTTGATGAACAATTGCCAGTTTATTCGACTTGCACGTTATACTGCACACACTGCTTCCTTATTTTGGAAATTTGGGCATAGTGTTCGTGTGTCATGTTATGTGCCTACACCTTCTAATGGAGTAGCTTGCGTAAAGGTAGGTGATTTGTCATTGTCACCCCAGAAGTCCCGTAAAAAAAGACGCCTTGCGTTAATAACCTTTAATGCATGCATGACTTCTCGGTCATGCGCTCACGCTATCAACAACGCAAAAGGTGACAACGGAGAAAAAAACGACGGCGACTAAACGAGAAGCAGAAAGCTCCGTTCGAAACGCCAATTTTCCGCAACATCAGTCGTCGTTCGCAAACAGAGGAGGTCATCCGCGGTCATGTAGATAGACGCACGTTGCACGATGGTTAACATGAGAACCAGGGAGGGGTCTCAAGGATCTCTTCCCCATTTCGCAAAGCACACACACACACACTCATACAAGAAAGAATACTAAGTGGTTGTATGAATAAAAACACTTTCGTCGTTTTTGTCGCCCCTCAAACGCCGTCAAGGTCGTCGTCGTCATGGAAACAGCGAACAGGCAGCGCCACGGGATGGATGATGTCCATCATGTGTGGGGTCATTAGCCCCGACCCTAGCCGAGCCTGGGCCGTAACCCTAACAAGGTCGGCATGCGGCCGCCCGCGTACGCATGGCCTGACGTAGGCAGGTTCGCGTGGCCGGTGAAGTCTCGACTCGCCGCCCGGTGAAGCCGGTGGTCGCTCGACCTCAAACTGCTGTCGCTCGTGCGACCGTGCTGTTGCTGCTGCTGCTGGTGGTGGTGGTGTTTCGCCGTCCAGCCATCGTTGTCGTCATCATCATCTCGTCGTCCTCATCGTCTTCGTCGTCATCGTCGTCGTCGAAGAAAGACTTCTTGTTGACCGGCGCGCGCGCGCTGCGTTGACCGTCAGTCAGTAAAAGTGAAGGGAAGAGGTCATCTAGCATTCGTTCGAGCGTTCGGCGAACACGAAGCCAGTTCACCTCAGCTCAGCTCACCTCACCCACCCCGACCCACCCGCCACAGCACACCACCCTCTTCATCAACCCTTTGCCTTGAGACACCCTTTACTCTCTTCAGTCAGTCAGTCAGCCAGCAAGCCTGCCAGTCTGCCAGCCGAATGGATTGACGTATAGATGTATGGACGAACTTACCGAGAGACAAATAGATCTACAGACAGACAGTCATACATACATACAGACGAACAACCAGCCAGCCATCTTGGCTGGAGGGTTGGCCATCATCCATCATCGAAGTAGTCGCGCAGACGGTGACGGTAGCGCTGGTGGTGGTGGTGGTGGCGACGCCGGCGACGCTGGTGGGGTTGCGGGTGGCTGCGGGGGAATAGCTGAAGAGGGGTAGCTGGGGAATAGCTGAAGGGGGTAGCTGGGGGTGGTGGAAATGGAAGCGGTAGCGGCGCGTGTCTCGTTGTTCCCGCAACAGCAGCAGCAGCAGCAGAAGACGCATGGTAGAGTTCCTGCTGTTTTCTACTGCTAGTGTCGTCTGTTGGCTCTTTGGTATAATCGAGCAGCAGCAGCCGTGGTGGTGTTGGTAGTAGTAGTTGTAGTAGTAGTAGTTGCAGCAGCAGCTTCTGTCTGTCACATGCCTGTTGTTGTTTTTGTCGTTGTTGTTGTTGTCGTTGTTCCCAGCATTAGTAGGCAAACGCCGGGCGGCTGTTGCTGATACGGTTGATACTGTTGTCAGCGACAACGTCGCTACTCGGTATCGATCCCTGTTGACGCGAGCCAGAGGGAGGCCAGACGGAGAAAGCGCAACGGGAGAGACAGAGAGAGAGAGAGAGAGAGGGAGTCGGTGCGATCACGCGAGTCAGTGACCTCACCTTGGTGGGTTTAACATATAACGCGATGATGGTTACAGTTGCAACATTCGTGGTCGATCGAAGTAATAGTTATACTCAGCATAAGCAACACTAGTAGGAAGACTAGTAAAAGTTATCAAAGCTGCCGTTGAAGCTGTTGTTGTTGTTGTTGTTGGAGGTGGTCGTGGTACCAGAACGCCACCGACGCTGTTGCCGCCACCGCTGTCGGCGGCAACATTGTTGTCGTTGTTGTTGTCGTCGCTGTCGTTGTTGTTGTTGTTGTCGCTGTCGCTGTCGTTGTTGTTGTTGTTGTGCGTCTCGTTGTTCTTTGACGAAATTGATGCCGGCCTAAACAATCAGATAACCAACTGGCAAGCTAGCTGGGCCGCTGGCGTCGGGCGCCACCACCGCACCCCCGCGCTTGGTGGTCCATCAAAAGGTGTCACGATTTCCAACATAAGAACACTGACGATGACTTCAACCCTACCCTCCGCGCTGTCTCCCTTGTTCGCTATACTGTATACGGGTGTCTGAACGTGTGCGGGGGGAGGGGGGGGGAAGGGGAGTACATGTTGTTGGTCAACCGGTGAGGATTATGACGAACATGATGTGGTGGTGGTTCTGCTGCTGCTGATGATGATGATGATGCCGCCGCAGCAGCATATATTCGTTATTGTTACCGTCATTACTTTCGATATCCTGCCAGCAAGCTGGCGAGAGGTGAGAGTGGATCAAGTAAGTGTATGCATTTATGTATGTATGAAGTACGCTTTCGCTTCTCGGCTTGAAGGGGAAGCAGCACATTCGCTGACGAGGTCTCTATATATATATATATATATATATATATATATATATATATATATATAAGTATGTATATGTATATATTGTATACTCTTGTATGCACGAGGTACGCGCAGTGCGCATGTCCTGCACTCACGATACAAGCGAACGCGACACCGGCAACGACACGATGAACCAAAAGGCAGCCGAAACAAGGCGGCGGCTTGGGCCAGCTGAGTCCAGAAGAGAATGGCAGAGAGGTAGAACTCGATGATGATGGTGGCGGTGGTGGTGGCGGTGGTGCTTCTGGAGGAGGCGTAGGTGGTCAAGGAGTACAGAGAGAAAGTGCGAAGAGAGATAGAAGAGAACAAGGGACAGAACAAAAGAAAGCAGAAGAGGAAGAAGAAGAAGAAAAAGGAAAGGAAGAAAAAGGAAGGTGCACGCAAAGGCAAAGAAGTAAAGAGAACGAAAAGCAGTGTTGAGCCTCTGAAAAGCGATAATCCGTTCGTGAAGCGGCAATCCGGCCCATCCGCCCGCTCGCCATTGCCGCAGACGACCACGAGCGGGGTCGTCAACCCATTTGCCGAGGGCCTGCTGTACTGACTGCTATTGGCTGCCTCGCTGCCTTGCTTACTCAGTCGGATGGTAACCACCCAACCAACCACTCACCCAACCAACCAACCAACCCCCAAACCTGCAAACTGTACGGGGGTAGTCGGCCGTAGTAGCTCTTGTGGGGTCTTAGCTGGCCGTGCTGAGTACGAAGGTTGTAGTTGCAAGGCCTCTCTACTCTAGCTGCAACTGCCGCCGCCGCCGATAGCCTGCCCGTCCACTCACAGCGTCGCCACAGCGCTAACAGTTACTTACTTAGAGTCAGTAGGCTCTTGCTTCTCAAACAAGGCATCTAACTCTCTATATGTGTCTACCTATCTACCTAGCTATCCAAGTCACCATTATGATGACTGGGTCAGCGATGGCAGCCGATACTTCACTGCTGTGCCGCGGATGCTGTACTTATGCTCCACTGATGGTGATGACGATAAGAATGTTCGTGGTAATGTTGTTATTGTCGTCGTTGTTGTTGTTGTTGTTGTTGTTGAACAGTTGTTTTGGTGGAGCCCACCTTTGCGTCTTCTACTAGTCTACTGAAGCAAATGTGCTAATTATGAGCGAGTATATAAACATATGTAAATATCTATTATATCTATAAAAGAAATGAACAGTAAAAAGGATATCACCGTTTCGTGAACGCACGTCGGATTGATTCAATGTCAAACCCTTTTAATACCATAGAAAACCATGTAACGAGCAAATGAAGTCGAATTACGGGTTCAGGGTCTATAGAAATATAATAGTGTAATACGCTTTACAAGAGAGGTGTTTTCTAAATGTTTTTCAAATTAAGCAGACGCTCATGACAAGATCGGATAAGAATAATAGGAGTCTAACGAAATATATAGACAATAACACAAAGTGAATATTTGGCAGTTAGGAGGGTAACTTATTGAGCGCTCACAAAGCTGATGCTTGCAAACTTGCGCTGGGCACATATATAGCCTAGAACTTGATCAATCTGAAGTAAAGCGTGCTTAACTTTTTCGCTCTAACTATAGACTACAATTCGGTTGATCTCCTGACGACAAGCAAAGGGTTTACATAAGCCTCAAAAATCCTTAGCTATTTTATTTTAGAAAAGCCTAACATAACCTTGTTTTTTTTAAGATGGTTCTTCTTAGACCTTAGACGCCTTTAGACTATGAATTATTTAAGTCGCTGGAGAACTTGATATCTAAGGAAATATTGATTTGAACGAAGCCTGGCTAATTGTTGGCCAGAAAGGTCTGCAGACAAGCGAAAATACTAATTTGATCCTAAAATATGTACACAAATCACAATGTTTTGCCGCGTCCTATTTTTTATCAAGCAAAAATATACCTTTTGAATCAACGGTCTAAGCAACTTTGCCGTAACTATTTGGCTATGCTTCTGCCAACGAGTATCGGCACGACCGTATAGACGTACTGAAAGTGTCTTAATAGAGCATTTGCAATCTGAAGCACTCAAACTGTTTGGTATTCTATGTGTGTCGTATAGTGTCAGCAATGCAATAGATCGCCTCACTTCGAATTCTATGTCCGATTCGTGTATAATGTTATCTAAAACCGCCTCCTATTTAATGACAAGCTTCTAAACGAGTGGTTAGAAACGTCCAGAATTGATTGCCTAGACTTTGTCAAGTACATGATAAGCAGGCATTACAAGAAGCAAGGTGCTTTTGCATTATTATCGACCTGCGGGTTCTTAACGGGCTACACCAGATGGTAGACTCAATGACTCATCCCTTAAAACAAGTATAAATTAGACAAGGAAGATACACAAGCAATACAAATATAAATGCTACTGGTGATATTTTTGCATATTTCGGTTTACTTTGATGCGTTTAGAGCCTAACCAATCCATTACTGATAGTTTAGGTTATATAATTAATAGTCCTAGCCATTTACGCGAACGGGACGCTTCTGCCGATAATATCGTCGTCTCAAAGAGATATGGGTACTCTTATCATTTTAGTGCTTACAACTGATCCAAATATATTTGACGAACTCTGTCTCTCCATCCCACACTCCCTTGGATTATGACGCATTTTTTCATTTGTTGTTTTATTTAATACTAAGGTTCCCACTAGAGTAGAGAGAGAATTTAAAATTTTGGAAAAACAACTATGATATTGTTTAAACGGAAGTTCCTTGTATTTCTTGGGGAAAGCTATTTTTTAAACTGTTGGTAGCATATACGGTCGCTTTATAAATAAATCGGGGTCATTAACAAATATATACCTAAGTGGAGTGCATCTATCGACTGTAATCTCAGGCGTGCACGTAATATCATGCGTCTGCCTGGGTGCTTCTTACGAAAAGATCGCTACACTGCCTCTCTCGAATGACATGCATACCTAATATGAGTAAAATTAACGTGATGATGAATATATACCTAAGCGCGGCGGAAAGCCGGATAACACTGATGAAAAGCAGCCTAGTTATGTTACTCTGTCGGAGCAGCTTATGAAAAATTATTCGAACCTACCGGATAAATTTAACTTCCGTAACGCAAGCACCAGACTCAGAATATTCAGAGAATCCAACCCAATTTTAAATATGCAAAATACGTTTTTGAATATATAAATACGCGACTTAAACACAAGAAGAATCATAAATTAACCAGATTATAACAGAAGAGCCGAGACCTTTGAGCTGGCTCTACTAAAGCCCCGATGACAAGCTGCCCATACTTAATGATTTTAGAAACTGATATTTAAAGAAAGAAATTTACCCGTAATGTAGCCTAAATGCCGTTTATATCCCTCCACTATAAAAACATGTTGCACTAATCTTAACAGATTCCTTATATTAATAATACTGTAGAAGAGAACTGTTCCCGATTTTTTAGACAGTTAGTGATTCCTGTACATATGAAAGGAAAATTAAGTTAAATGTAGACAATAAAAGACTGCGCAATTGTCCATTGCTTGTGCAATATTTTACAAATGAATAATAGACCACATATTTAATTTTATTTCCTCCGAAAGACTGCTAGATGAACAACAACGTGGCTCTATGAAAGGACAATTTGCGACAACTAAGTAGGTAAGCATGTTCCTAGACTGGGCCATCATAACAGGAAAGGGTTCGAGTTTTTATTTTGACTTATGGAAGGCATCTGATAGGGTATTAGATACGTGTTGGATCTCGCAGGTTTTTAGATAAACTTCGGATCTTAAACATATATGGCCATCATTTAAATTGATCTCGAGTTGAAATAAAGGTCTTTGTTGCAGTTCTGGTGTTCCGCAGGGCTTCTGGCAATGGCTTCTTTTATTCTGTGTATTCATTCTAGACATTAAACTAGAAAACGCTGACGATCTCAAATTATATGGATATACAGGAAAGAATGTAGAAAAACATACATTACAGAGTGTCATTGATGATATATCAAAATAGTGTATCGACCACAATATGCTTATATTAGCACCAGAAAATTTGGAGTATTATGTAGGTATTTAGTGAATAATGTAGTCATTTTAGTTGTAAATAGCATACGAGATTTCTTTGGAATGCGTAGTCGCATCGAATCGCGTAAATGATGTATTGTCGTGGCTTGCGGCCCCTAGTCTAAGAAATAGGTTGCTCGACAAAGATCAAGATAGAAAGATGAAGTTTTTCCACTAAGATACCTCTGGAGTAAAAGATGCAGATGAGGTTCTGAAGGGCTAAAGTTGAGATTCTAGGATGGGTGGAGTTTGCGCAAGTTAGGTTATTGTGTTGTAGACGATATACTTCTCAGCACCGGCAATTGAGTTTCTAGACAAAATCATATTTGTCCTGCTTTAGAGAGAAAGCGCAAATTTTAGGACGGTTTATTACTGTCGTTTTACGGCAAGCATGGCAAGACCAATACATCGCCGCTTTTCACGCGGCCGCGGCTAGTTGCTGCGAATCCGGGACACGGTTGTCTCTAGAGAGAGGTATGTCGAATAATATTAATACATTAAAATTGATTTAACTGAATATGGCGAATATGGTGATCTCATTGAGTGTCAAATGTATATTGTAATATACAAGAGCACTTATTTTTCATTTGCCATTATCGTGGAAGATCGACCCGCCCGTTGATCTGTTGCATAGTAATTCAGTTACGAAAACCATTCAACCACGACGTTACGGCGCGATACACACTTTTCGTGTCCCCGAAGACATCAACGCCGCCGAGGCACTTGCTTTCAGTTCTTTGAGGTATGCAGTCTATTTTTTTCTATTATATACAATTATTTATAGCAACCATATATAACTCTTTACACAAAACGCATACATTTACATAATAAGCACTCGTAAGTGGCACTGTTCCTGAGCTTACAAAAAGCACAGCGCCGTCGCGTCAGGATGCATCCAGTATAAACTGCCAAAGCTCCGGGAAATAGAGTGGAGCTTAGCTCAACCGTCATAGCTTTGTGGGAACACCCAATGTTTATAAATATATCACGATCAACCGTGACCATGAAACGTGTAACGGTATCAACTGACCGATTCGTAAGAATCAGGATCTATGTCCTTCTAACAGCACCGCATAACACGAAATGCAAGGTGCCAATTGTATTATTAGTGTTGCACTTGCTATTCTCAGTTCTCTGACACCTTTAAGCCAGTGGAATTCGCTAGTTCAAGCGAAAAACTTTAAGTGAAACGCAGCGACGTATAAAAGCGAACCAATCCTATCAGTATAATGCGTTGGTTAATATCAGTTCTGCAGCATTTTTTTGTAACTTTGGTGGTTTGGGCGGCTAATGCAAGGTTCTTTGAAATAACCGAGGCGTGGCCATGCGGAGGATGCAGACAAAATTTGCACAAATTTTGTCTGCATCCTCCTCATGGCTCCGCTGCTAAAAAAAAGCTCACATAAAATCAGTATGGTCACTGTATGGACTGGCCGCAAAAGTAGAAACACAGCTAGGGCATATAGTAGTTTCCTGCCGATAGCGATAACTTGGAAGACCGTTCTGTATGATATGAGCTACCTTCGTACATGTAAGGTTTATAGCCTGGTTGTTCGCAAATACGGTGTAGTGTATTTCCGAACTAAAGATGCAACAATGATTTTGCCTTCTGCTCTGCAAGAGATACATAGTAAGAGAGAAAGAGTTAGTCAGGGAAGAAAATATTTTCAACTCATCGGTAGCCTAAAACCTATACTCGCGTGCGCTCTGTAATATTGAGGAGGCGGTCGTAGAGGAAATAGTGAGCTCGGACCGGAGCGCAGGCCCCACCACCGTCACCGGGAATCGTGGAAGGCGTCAATTTATCGCTGTGGGTCCGTTTGCGATATGGGATCCTTTACATTGCACTCGCACATATATATATATATATATATATATATATATATGTACATCTCACGCCCCGACTATGTTGGCCGGCGACACACGCATAGACAGACGAACGGACGGACACATGTATATCATCGTATCGTTGAGTATCTGACAAACGACTGGACATTTATATATGTATATATATCGGTAGCCTAAGCTTAATAATATTATGATAAAGAGGCAACGCCAAAAGAATGTTGAATGATTACCGGCAATCAGACAATAAAATGTATTACTATTATTGTCATTAGCATTGCTATTATTACTAACATTGCACCAATCGGTAAACACGACCTGATCAACGTTGTCATAGGCTGTTTCCTTGACCACGTTGTGAGTTAATGCGTCGTGAACTAATAAATTATCCGGCTGCATTCGGTTTAACAAGGATGGGAGAGCAGTAATAGGATTGTATGGGACATTGCTGCGGACACCAACTGTGTCTCCCTCTCTCTCTCGTCTTTCCCTCTCTCTCTCTCTCTCTCTCTCTGTGTCGCCCGCCTATACTCGCGTGCGCTCTGTAATATTGAGGAGGCGGTCGTAGAGGAAATAGTGAGCTCGGACCGGAGCGCAGGCCCCACCACCGTCACCGGGAATCGTGGAAGGCGTCAATTTATCGCTGTGGGTCCGTTTGCGATATGGGATCCTTTACATTGCACTCGCACATATATATATATATATATATGTACATCTCACGCCCCGACTATGTTGGCCGGCGACACACGCATAGACAGACGAACGGACGGACACATGTATATCATCGTATCGTTGAGTATCTGACAAACGACTGGACATTTATCTCAAAGACACGATAACGCCTACGGCAAGGGCTCGTCGACTCACAGGATGCAAAGGGGGATTCCACTTGAATTGCTGCTCTCCTCTTACCTATTTCGACCACGAGTCTCACAACTGCCCGTTCTAGTTGACCGAGACCGGTTCAATTCTGAGAGAGACTGCTGCTGGTATTGCGCCTACGCTGCCTATGCTGACACTGTAACCACTAGCTGCTAGTTAGACGCCCGGAATTGATCAGTATTACTTTGGAGGTTGTTGTTGCTGCTGCTGCTGCAACTGTTGCTGCTGCGGCTGTCGATGCAGGAAACCACCCCGAACAACGAATGGACAATAAACGATTTAATGAATGGCCTCCGTTTAGCTGCGGCAATTCTAATTTGCAGCCATAATCATTCGTTTGGCAGCGAGCTGTGTAGGTACAGGTAGGTGTTCGTCTGTCTCCCACAAGACTGCCGCTGGCTAAGTGTATTGAGCGCCCTTTCGCACGGCTGTTCGCCGCCCGCTCAGACAATAGCGGCGGCTTGTACCGCCTGGCTTACGTTCGGTGTCTTTGAATTTGTTGCTCCTGTTATTGCTGTTGATGCTGCTGCTAGTTCTGCTGCTTCTCGATGATTGGTAAGTAGCGATGGTCTTCCGGATCCTAGATAGTTCGATCGGAGTCATAGGACATTTGACGGTGGCCAGGCGCGACCGAGCTGCTCATGTTGTTGTTGTTGTTGTTGATGTTGCTGTTGTTGTTGGTGTCTTCGTTTCTTCTTACCAATTTTAGCTCCTTCTATGCTACCCATCCTTGCCGTTTATCTGTGTCTCGTCCGGTTAAACTGCGCACCCAATTCAGTTCTAGGACTCAATCCTAAAGCTCTGAGTATTCAAAGGCGGCGTGTGCAATCGTCTCCGGGCGAATGCCATTGATCTAACCCAAGTAAGCTGTAGTTTCGCCCGTTGAGCGTGGCATCTGATCTGTGATACCCTCTTTGGCTTAACTTGGATTGTTACGCATCGATTCGCCTGGATCATCACCTCCTTCATTTGAGCACGGACGAATTGTAGGCTCTGTGTTTATCGGGGTTACCTTATTTTTTGTGTGCTTGTAATAACAATGTAGTTATTATACAACTGGGGTCACTTCAGCCCGAGCCCCCGTACAAGGCATGTTGGAGCATGACGCTTTCGTGCACACACAAGACTATGCGGGACACTGTTCGTCATTTGAAGGGTGACCCTCAGCGACTTCTGTCTTCCATGAGCATTAACTTTAAAGACTTTAAACCTGGCGGAACGATTTATCGTACATTGGGCCTCCGTGAGCTTAACGCTGAACCTCTCTTCCCCAGATTTAGTGAACTTGTTGGTCGTTATAGTACCAAGCGTGGCAGAATATTAGACATCGATCATATCTTGAGCTATCGCTAACTTACTTACCAAAAAGTTTGACACCGCGGCAAACTATTTTGTGCTACTAAGTCCTTATTTATTTATTCGTCATTAGCAGAAGATAATCGGCAAAGAAAAATGTTCTCGTTAGTGCCTGTCTGAACCATCTAGAAACCCATTAACTAACATATATATACCCACATACCCACATATTTTCTCACCACAGCTCTTTTTTAGCCCAGTTATATAGGGCCTAAACATAGCTGCGCTAGGTAGGTACTATTTTTTTTGCTTGCAGTAATTATTTTTCGCGTTTCGACGGCGGTACGTTCGATTGCCTTAGTATTTCTAAATGTTGTAAAAGCATCTACCTTTAATCATACCGATTTACAGCAGAAGTTTTTTTCTTTGCATCTTCTCGTTGTGAAGCAATTAGTGCGCAGTCTTCATCGTTAGCACACCGGCTGTTAAAGCCAAGTCCGAATATGGTTTAAATGTATTTCTAGTAAATGCTAACTATATTTCAAAAGTAGTCCCTTCTAGCAATAATAGTAAGAACAAAAGTCTTTGTGACGATGACGAAGTTGGTGATGATGCTAATGGTTATTAAAATGGAAACATCCAAATGGCTAGCGACTTATCCCCCTACCGAAATCTATTCGCCATTTGATTCGAAGTAGATGATTTTCCGTCCTTAATTCTTCCTTCGTTCCGTTTTGCTCTGTGTTTCTCTCACTTGTCCGCTATGTCTCCTTTATTGTACGCGACTTTACTCTACTTTAAGGCTGTTTTATTGCAGGTAGTATGTCCGAATATGCATTGATAGCTAATGCGTCTTCATTTTAATATTAATTTTAATATTCATAAGTAACAGTAGGGGTAGCAGCCGCAAGGTTACAGTAAGGGTTGAAGTATTATTAGAGAACGGTTCTAGCTCCTTGCCTCATCAGTTACACACAGGCCAAAATTTAATAGAGGCTGCTAGGATATCGGCTGATAGTAGCAGCACTAGCGATTGTTGAGATGGTAGTGTTCCTCTAATAATAATAATAAGAATAGCTGCTGATAATGATGGTGACGGTGATGACTATAATCGTAGTACTGCTAATCATGGTGTCGGCACGCTATCAAGGTAAATACAATGCTTATGATGATGATGCTGATGACGACAACTATATATATATATATATATATATATATATATATATATATATATATAAGTTTACGTGATGACGATGCCAATTGATTATTAATATAATGGGGTATGATTCTTAATGAGGATGATAGCAAATAGTTCGCTGCTGCCAATAACGACGTTAGTGCTGCTGATGGTGATGATGATGATGATGCCGACGATGACGACGGTGGAGCTATGAGACTATGATTGGTGGCCGTGCGTCTAAAACTAACTGGTGGTGGTGCTGGTGATGGTCGTTGTGGTGACGACCTGGGATCGTCCGGACCGTTCGGATACTGGTGTAGTGCAGTTGTCGCTGTTGTGGGTTTGGTCGTGGTGGGATCAGGGCGGCGGAACCGAGCGATCACATCACCACGACCGTCATTCGTGCCGCCGCCGGCGTCCTCGTTATAGTAGCCGCTTGGCTGACTGTCTGACTGTCCGGGTCACGCTGACTGCCCGACCGCCCGCCCGCCCGCCCGCCTGCTTACCGGTTATTTGATAGCGCTGCGTGAGTGCGTCGTCGTCATCATCGTCGTCGTCGTTGTTGTCGTCGTCTGCCCTAGACAACAGTCTGCTCCCTATTCTATTATCTTATCTTTCCTTTTCGTCTCTATTACTCTTTTCTATTCTGCCCTCGTTTTCCTGTTCCTCCTTGTTCTCCTTCTACCTCCGTTTCCCCTTTCTCTTTTCTTTCTCCTCTGCTTTAAAATCTTGTCCCGTACTTTTTGTTGTTGTTGTTCTTCTTCTTCTTTTTTGTATTATTCTCCCCTTCATTATTTTCTCTTTATTTGTTCTATTCTCAAACGTTTTTTTTCTATTTTCTATCTATGCCTATTTATTAGAACTCCGCCCTTTCTGTTTTTCTTTGCTTCCCCCTCGTTTTGTTTGTTATACGTCCTCTCCTCTTTGATATTCTCCCCTTTTCGGTTCCTTTACTCTTTCTATCATCTTTGTTCTTCTCCATTTCCTCTTCATTATTTTTTCCTCCCATGCTCTCCTTGTTTCTTCTTCTTCTTCCTTTTGCTTTCTCTTTCGCAGTCATTCGTCCTTTCCCCTTCGTTATGTTCCCTTCTACTTTACCACTTCTCTTTTCTGCTCTGCATGACTCTTCTCTTTTTGTTTGTCCTCCTTTACATTCATTGACTCACATTTTTCTTTTTCTTCTTTTTTTGTTTGTTTCTCTTTTTCTTTTCCACCTCCTTCTTATCCTGTTTGGTTCTCTTTTCCCTTTCTAGCTTCTTCTTAATCTGTTTGCTTTACTTTTCTCCTTTTGCTTATTCATCTTCCCTTCCTTCTCTCTTTCATACTCCTCTTTTTCCCTTGCCTTGTGTTTCCCTCTTGCCGCCACTGTTTTCGCCAGCCACTGTACTGGTCGGCAGCGGCGACGGCCGCCGCGACTAGAGAGCAAAAGCGAGAGTGGTCAGTCTCACACTCTAAAGAGAAATTTAGTAAGGGACACAAGCAGACAGAGCGATAGAGATAGATAGATATCGATAGATAGATGGGTAGTTAGATTGAGGGACAGAAATAAGGAAGAGGCACCAGAAAGGGGTAAAGAGAGAGAAAGCAAGAATGAAACCACCGGGGAGTTCTAACAACCCTTCTCTATCTATCCCGGGATCCCCCGGGGAGACGAACAAGCGACGTGGCACCCACCACCGCCAAGGCGCGAAGGCCTTTGCAGCCAACAGCATTGAACACATCTCTCGTTTGCTCGCTTAGTTTACCGCGCGCCGCTCGCTTGCTCCATTGTGGGTGACTCGTTGGTGCCCGCCTCATTCAGATCGGTCGCTCAAGCCATGATGATTCCTCGTCCGTTCCTAGAGAGTCGAGGTGGTGGTGATGCTGGTGGTGGTGGTTGTCGTGGTGGTGGTGGCGGTGGAGATCAAAGATGGTCTTCGAACGCGTCTGCAGAGAGCGGACGCACGGCCGTCCGGCCCACCGGCTGGACGACGCATCGACGGATCGATGGATGAACAAATGCATGAGTGAATAGAATAGATAGATCGATACGTGTGTGCCCGGTATGCCTCGGCGTGTCTGCGTGCAGCACGCATGACCGAGTGGGTGGGTGCGTTGAGTGGGCAGTCGATCTGAAGTGTGACAGTTGAAGCCGCGCGTGAAGTTCGCCGCAGTGCTCGTTGTAGTTACAGTAGCAGGAGTTGTCAGTTGTTGTCGTCGTCGTCGTGACCTACTTCGTAGAGCGAAGAGATAGACGGCGGCAGCGGCAGCAACATGCTCACATATGTATGCCGGTCGATGCATCAGTACAGATACAACAACATCTATACAACTGCCTGTTATATATATATATATATATATATATATATGTATACGAGTGACACGCCTCTGGACGCGCCCTCATTTAAAGCGTTTAGTAAGGAGTCCGGGGAAGCAACGAGCGAGAACGCCTTGCATGAGCCACTGGCGATATTTGAAGGGAGTGGGTCACGCTGCATTGCGGCCGGAGTAGTTTGTCAGAGTGTATAGACTGATGCGGCATAAGAAGAACAATTGCTATAACATGACGGCGCCGGCGAACCGACAGCTCGTGTAGCAATATTAACGCATAATAAAACCTGCAGACGTACGCTATGGTCGGAATATAGTAAATTAAGTACGTTTACCATGATATAAATTATTATAAGTAGCCAGGCTAAATACATTTATACACAACGAGTTCTAACTAGCGCGCACGCAACCTTACGAACTATTTCTCTCCTACTGCATATATACATATATATATATATATATATAGTAGGAGTGGCAATATATATGTTCTATGTCAACTAACAAATTGTGAATTTGTTAGTTGACGTAACGTAAAAGTACGATCCAGTAACCTAAGGGGCTAGCTGTAGACGCTTTGTCTATTCATCCATTTCGACGCTGGCATTCGCGCTACTGACACTGTCCAAGCCCACCCCAACTTAAACTACCTGCGGCGGACAAACTCTACAGCTCAAAAAACGTACTGCCTGTGAAAGTTGCAACAAACCGTTTCAGATGCCCTGTTCCTTCCAAATACCGGAAAAGAACAGCACACACACACACACTGCAAATCACATTTTTCACGGCGGGAGGTCTCCTTGAATGTTGCCAGAAATGCCATTACAGACAGGACGCCACCGTGCAGGTGCCTAACAGGGCTTCAGGCACTTAAAAACAAATCGACGACCTTGCAAGGAAAATCCTCGGCGAAGGTCGCTCAGCACTAAAAAACAGCTGATCACAGAGCCAACCAACAAGCTAGAAACAAACATTAACAAAAGCAGCAGCAGCAGTTGCTACGACAAAACGTGCAATTCCTGGCACACAGTTGAGAAAGGCTGGCGAATAATGCACGTTATGACCGGCACAAACGAATTGACTTAATTAAGAGCTGTAGAGGTATACAGCGTCGTAGATAGAGCGTTCGCATGTTAGAGCACTTTTTGTTAGCCGCGTAGAACTGCCACACTTTGATCACTCACGTGTGATCAAAGAGTGTGCATGTCGAGTAAGAGGGACAGACCCATAAATGAAGAGAATAACAAAACCTGCTGCCATGAGCCAGACCTGTTACAACAGCTCTCACGTGCGGGCAACTGCAAGCAAATTCAATGAATTAGCAGACCCGTCCGTTAGCGTTAGGCTAGCGAAGGCCCTTACATTAAATAAAATACCTTCGCTCGTTATAGAGACATTTATTCTTCATATATTTGACTACTCAACATGCATCCGCTATTTTCAAGTTGCTGTTTTTTTAAGTTGGCGTCTAATGCATAAGCAACTTGCTGTACAACAAGTTGTAAACAAGAACCATCAACCGCCATTTTTGAAGCATGACGGCCCTCAAACAAATTTAGTCTCGAAGTAAACAGTAAAAAAAAAATTGAAGTATACTGTAAAACAAAAAAACGTTAAGAAAATTTATTGAGTAAGCGGTGATATAGCAATAGTGTCCCGGTTAGCGTATTTACACGAAGCTAATTAAGCCTTACCGAGTTTAGTTTGTCTGCAAATACAACACCGAAATTGCAAAATGGGTAGCAACTCTTACCCTTATTGTTGCACTTCTACAGAGAGCCTCTGACGAAGGAAAAAGTCAAAAAAATAAGAGGCCGTTTTCAATTCTGGACCATGCTGTGTCCCCTACGCGCTTGAAATCATCGCGAGGCGCCATATCTTGCATCATATGCCCGCTGACTCTCAGCAGCGGTGTGTGGTTTATTACCTGTTCTCAATGAGTTTCACTCAAATGAAAAAAATGAATTATCCAACAACGGGTATCCAACCGGTGGTAGACGAAGACTACATGAGTAGCGCACTACACCCTGCCGCAATACTCAGACGAAGGCACTAGACGACTCAACTAGTCCCCTATTGTGCTCTTCAACTTTTCTGCTTCTAGCTTTGTCAATAGTTGTCAATTAGTCAAGCGTTATATTTATATATATATATATATATATATATATATATATATATATATATATATATATCCATAGTTTGACACACATACAAACAAAATAAGATGTTCTGTAAACGTTACGCATAGTTTATTGAAATATCGACTAATTAGAACACGCACAGATCACAAATACGCCAATCAAATGTCTAAGTTTTCAATACTACAACATACGTATTGTCTCGGTGCAGGTGCTTTTTACGAGATGCGAGTGAACACAACTGTAACTTTCTTGTCTTGCCTTATGTTTCGAACCTTTAGTAGGACTTTGACTATACAATAAGCCCGATCGCCAATCGTAGCCAGCCAACGGCAAACGCCGCTTTGACCGAGACGCGAGCCCTCGAGCTTTAAAGCTAAAAACGCCCGCTGTTGTTGTTGTTGTTGTTATTATTGTTGTTCATGTTGTCGTTGTTGTTGTCTTGTCGTTCACGATGTCTTCATTATCATGTCGCAGTCTGTTGTGGTAGTTTCACCGACCGGCAGATTTCTTTCTTGCGACGTAGCGGACAGAGCACGGGACGAGAGACGGGAGGACGGGCGGGTGAAACACCAGAAATGGAATAGGCACATCATACGTATGAAAATGTCGAAATGTGTTGTGAAGTAAGTTAGCACCTGCGTGCAAAGCTACATCCCGCTGAGATTCTTGAACACGCGCGTGTGCGATTGTTGAACATGACGTTCTCTCGTCACTGTCGACCGCGAACCGCGGCCCGGCACAAGAGCAGAGGCCGTCGGACGATCCGTGGCAACCCTATGCGATAAAGTTAGTTAGCTACCTAAAGCTGCCACAAATCAGAAAAGCTGGAGGACGAAATACGGCAGAGGAACGTGCGACATTACATGACTAAAACCGTATCCGCAGAAAAACAGGGCGTCGAATATACAAGGCCGTCCTGGGTGCTAGAGGACGAACCCCGAATAGAGCAGTAGGTAAATATATATATATATATATATATATATATATATATGGACTAGGTAATATGGGTTATTAAGGACGATAGAAAGGATAACACGAAGCCGCCAAGTTGACCATTGTTTCACACACTCAGTTATGTTATAAAAGTGACGTAATATTATGTTAAAATAAATCCGCATGACATATTAAACTAGTGCAAGAGGTCTTCACATTTGTGTATATGATCCGCAAACATATATATATATATATATATATATATATTAGTTCGCATACAATCTCGGCATAGGCACCTAGGCAATAATAGAGCATATTGTTAAACGTAAGCTGTCAGATACACTTCTCATAAGAAAACAGTGATGTTTTTCTATTAAGACTTGTATGAAAAACCCCGCAGCTGCTTTGAAGTAGCTCTTTCAGACGAAGACTTCATCAGCAGCGGCATTTGATGACAAGGGAGGGCGGCGCTGGGAGTAAGCTTCCTCACGTGTATGCACATACGCATATGTGTATATATATTTATATATTTATATATACATATATGTATATATATACATATATATATATATATATATATATATATATATATATATATATATATATATACAAAGCGGATTTCTACTTCCTGCGGAGTCGTTGTTGCGCGCCGGGTTACCGCCTAACCAGCTCTACAGGTGATGCGCGCCTTGAATCAACACAGACAGAACACTCTCCAGGCTCTCCAGTAGGAGGACACTCATTCATTCAGTGCGGTGCGGTGCGCTTCGTCTCTCCTGCGTGATGACAATACGCATGAACATGCATACATGTACCTGTATGTATGCATGTCGTGCTACAGCGAACCTTTGGGTAACGAGCTTTTCGTTTTTTGAAAGATGCCGCCGCCGCCGAACACGGGGCGACTCGACGAGGACGCGATGCGACAGCCATGCTACCATGATTGTTGATTATTTACATTACGATTGTATGTAATTTCGGTCGATCAAACTACTACGATGGCGACGAGTTCGAATCGGGGTACCGAAACTGGTGTGGAAGTGCGGTGGCAGCGCGGCCGCGTTTGTTTGATGTTCAAACAAACAGAACTCGCTCGGCACAATAGCAAGACGACAAAGACTGACGAAACGCAACGACGGTGTTGTGGGCGCAACAATCAGGTAAACGCATGCAGCCGAATCACCATCATCGAGTCGAAATAACGCACCACAATACGGTCTCGTTCCTACAGTACGAGACGTGCGGTCGCGTCGCTAGCGGTCATTATTATATATATATATATATATATATATATATATATATATATATAAGATGTTCTTCCTTACAAATGGAGGCAATAAGAAATAATCCAAATGAAAATTTTCTGCGAGAGTCAGGCGGTAGCGCCGTCGTAGCTGGCAACACCAATACCAAAGCTGTTTATGTCAGTCCTCGTAGTAAAAACGATTTAAAATATTATTTTAGACACCACCCATACACGTGTCCTGCACTGGACGTGCGCGCGAGTCTGCTTGGCTAGAAAGGGGTCCGACTTCGCTTTTCATTCATCTCTATTTCACCGATTTGGCCACAATATATGTATATATATATATAGTGTTCATCTATCCAAATTATAATATTTAAGCTTATATCTTTCCAGTAGGTTTTTGCGAAGTTAAATAAACAATTAGCAGGTTTTTTATGGATTAACAAAGGCAGACTTAATTCAAATCTACAGTTTGTAAAAAGGTCTTGAAAATACTTAAGGGCTCTAGGTCTCGACAAGCAAACTTTGTCGTTGTATTTTTTGACAACAACAAAAAATACAAGCAAAAAGGCGTTTGTAGAGTGAACGCTTCACTGACGTAATACCACAAATATCCCGGTCATGTAGGTTGGGAGATCACCAGGTTTTTAGTAGGTTTGAGAGTCCCACACTACCCAGACCAAAGGGTTTGCGTTATGCATTTTGGTTCCTGACTCCTGCTGCAAAAAACGCCTCAGGCGGCTTTATTACAACGCATGCGGGTTTGCTATCGCCGTGAGGCATACATTCAATGTACCGACTGCCGGACATGTTGAGGTACCTAAAAAAGTAAAGTTTTCGGGCTGACCACCCTCAGCCAAGATTTAACGTCCACGGAACTGTTTATCACTGTTGCTTCATAGACGGACTACCCCCATAAATACAAATGTGCAACGGTGGGGCTCGAACCCGCGCATCTATATGTCTCCTCCGGTTGCGAGGCGCAGGTGAATGAACTACGCCACCGGGCTCGACATGTTGAGATACCTATGGTTTTGTCAACAGCGCTTGTGGTTGTATGGCCGCTAACTTTCAGCGGTATGGTTTTTCATCTATTTTCAAGAAGCATTGCTTGAAGAGCATTGGATCAACAGCAGGGATAGAATCGGCGATATCCCGCTAGATGACCACCATGACTAGCACACTAGCTCCCTAAACTAGGTTCCTCAAGCTAATCTAGCCGTTGTAGTTTAACCGACAATAAATAGACATCTCCCTAAAGTTTATAATATATAGTTGTTTAGTTTTTCCCTACGATCTTTACACATCAGTATGCTGTTACTTTGTCTTTGATCATCTTAAACGCCTGGTGAATGAATTAACTTGGTTCCGTTACTTCTCTGTTGTTGTTGATTTTATTGCTGGTGCTGTCCCTCTTGGCGCTGCTGTCGTAATTTTTGTTGTTGTTGTTGTTGTTGTTGTTGTCGTCGTCGTTGTTGTTGGTATTCACGTCACTAAGAGTGGCTAGCAACAGTTGGCTCAATTTCATACTTCGATTTCGTGTGCGTCGTCGTGTTCGAAGTCGATCGAGTCGCTGGTTGTTAACGGACAGTAGCCGAAAGATCGAATGAATGAGTCGCAACTACGACAAGGTGAAGTCAAGGGTCTAGAAACGTACGCATACATAGATCGTTCGCACAAAAGCGGCAGCGAACGAGAGAGAGAGAGAGAAAGAGAATTGGCAAAAGTGACGCGTGTCTTCGATACTGTGACCTCAGAGGTCACCTACTCAATCCGAGAGAGCCACACGCACATACGGATACGTACGCATCATAAATATATATATATATATATATATAATATATATAGACATGTACATATGTTCATATCATAGGCGTACAAATATACTTCTACATACACACACACTTACACAGAGTTGTTAGACGATGCCGCCAACACGAAGAAGAATAGATGAATTGAAACCGTAAGAGGAACCGCCAGAGAGCGAGAGACAGACAGAAAGAGAAAGAAGAAAGGCAGAAAATGGGAGACAAAAAAAAAGAAGACGAACGATTTCAAATGATGACTCGATCTACTGTGTTCGTATTTACTGTTGTTCAGTCGCCTGCGTTGTCTTTTTCTTCTTCGTTCCTTCTGCCCAAGGTCCGGCCCCGTCGGTGACTTCGACTGCTTCGTGCGGCATCCTCGTGCCGCCACGTGCGTCGTTTTCATGCGCGTCATGTTCTCTTGTTTTCTTCATAGGTTTTTGTTTCTTCTTGTACGGCGGTCGTCGTCGCCTTGGTCGTCGTTGTCCGTCGCTGACGGCTGTTGGCGTTATGACAGCGCTGCGCGATCCTCGAAGCCTCCCGCTAACAACGGTAGCCGCGCGTGCTGCCGCCGCTGCTGCTGCTGCTGCTGCGATTTTGGCTCGCTCGAACAAGAGCGTCGGCAATATAGACGCAGGCCAATCGTAATGACAAGTAGTAACAGAAGCAACAATTGCTGTTGTTTTTGCTCTTGTCGTTGTTGTTGTTGTTTCTGCGGTGTTTGCTGTTGTTGCCGTTGTTGTTGCTGTTGTTATTGTCGGTGTTGTTGTTGCTGTTGTTATTGTTAATGTTGTTTTTGTTGTTGCTGTTGTTGTTGTCGTAGTAGTAGTAGTAGAAGTCCCAACGTAGTAGCAGTAACAGTTAGTACTTTCGGTATCAAGCCGGCGCGTAATGACATCTTTGGTGCCGTTTGTCCGTCTACGGCCGGTAACGCCTGTTGCCCGGCTCGCCTCAACCTAATCTTGCTCACTTCTCAGCGCTTTTGCTGCTGCTGCTGTTGTCTTCTACTACCAGATATACTGCATTCACTGATACATCTAGTTGTCCTCTACTCGACGGGATACCTTTGTTACACCATGTGTATATAAAAAGTTGTCAAATACAATCACATACAAAGTTCGTGCAGAAGCGTTCTTTAACATATATATATATATATATATATATATATATATATATATATATATTTAGTGTATCACTGCGCTTCTAGCTTCTAACAATATGTACAGAGCAGTATAGCTAGGTATATATATATATATATACAGGGCCACTCAGAACTTGTCTAACAAACTTTGGTGTCAGTACAACTCATCGAAAAATATATTTTTTTCAATGGAGTAAGAGGCAAAAATGTCTTCTTTTGACGTGCAAGCGAAGTTATCAAAATTATCTTATTGGCTATATCAAGCTTCTGCTGACTTATTTTTACTAAATCTGCGTTTTAAAGAACCCAGCCATCTTACCGACAAACCATTCGTAACTCATCTTAACTTAATAATTTATTAACACCCGGGTAATTATATATATATATATATATATTAGACACTACTAGCGTTTATTTCGTCTTCCTGGATCTTCCACTGTCTTGCTAGTCAAGCACTTAACTGAAATCCCGGAAAGCTGCACAGAAAATAATGCTGGTTACTAACGCACTGGCCTAGGCATCTCGTAAAGCTACTCCTGATGAACCCAAAATCTTCGCGCTGCACAATACATGATGGAATTTGTGGGCAGCAAACGCCGTCGCTAGATGTCCAATTTTAAATCCGGGTGCTTGCCATGTATCGCTGCCGTAGTGTATATTTTTATGTCGTTTTCATTTAGTTCCCTGTCTACTTCGTAGTGTAACCCTCAAACGCTCTTGTCCTGGGTACCCTGACCCTGAATTTTTCCTTTGTCTCCTCTATAGTCTCGAAACGTTGTCCCAAATGTTTTCCTTGTAATTTTTCCTTCCATTTTGTATCCGTGGCAGCAGAAAAAAATCGCACAAATCTCATCCGGTTAATAGGAAGGTTGCAGAAGTATAAAAACAATAATTTCATCAAATAATCCTAAATCTATCCCAATGTTTGCGCCAGTGCGTTGTCGCGATGGAGGATCCAAGAGTTGTTTGCCCATAATTCAGGTCTCTTGCGTCGAACGATTTCGGGCATCTTCTCAAAGTTTCCTTATTGAACGTAAAACCTGGAAGATGATTCTCTTGTAGTCGAAAAACAGTCACAAGATCCTTAGTGTTGAACCTGCTCTGTCTTAGTTTCTGCGATCGACTCTCTCTTGGGCACAACCACTGGGAGGATTAGTTTTTGGTCTTGATGTCGTAACCCTATAACCATGACTCGTCTCCTGTAACCACTCTCTGAAGCAACGCAGGGTCCCCTGCGACCGCATGAATGAAGTTCAATTCGAACATTCATTGGCTGTAAATTGAACATTTTTGGAACGGATTTTGCCGCCAATTTTCTGATGCATAAATTATCAGCCAATACTGTTACAACTGATCCATAAAGTACCCCATTTTTTCAGCTAGCTCCCTGCCCGTAATTGGGCGGTTGTGGGGTTTGGTAGTAAGGGCTGAGTAGTGGAAAATCACACAATTTTCCAACCTTTTCTTCTGTTATTGACGTCGAAAGCCTTCCTAAACCGAGGTTACCTTCGGTCTCGTTACGCCCACTTGGCCCGTTGCGAAATCGAAGGTCCCTCAGTATACTCAGTGTTTCGGGACACTGCTTAATCACCGTAAGCAGTTCGATCTGGTGGCAAAATATTACGGGCGTATTACGGTCCTAAGCATTGACCAGTACACACACGCGCATTGGCTTGGAAAATTGTGCCCTCAGTGCAGACAGCTAGACCCTCACGCCGCTACGCCACGCCATGCCATGTCGCGTTAGTGGTTTATCGACACCGCATCAACGTTCGACGTCTTAATGGCGCCTTTCGCGTCCTCAACGGCCTTGTGTTGCCGTCATCTCTGTCACTTCTGTGGATGGATCAAAGTGTGTATGTGTGTGTGTGCGTCTTCAGTTAAAGACGGCGCGAAAATAACGCACACATTTGTAAGCCGTTCATTCTTGATTCTCGTTTTCTTCTTCTTCTTCGTCTTCTTCTTCTCTTGCGTTTGCTTCTTAGTCTCCATTCTTCTCATCGTAGATCCAAACCGATTCATGTCTGATAGTCGCACTCGTATCATTATTGAACATCATGTATGATGATCATGTTCGATGTGACGATGCGGTGACGGACAGCTGCCGTGACCACAGCAACAACAACAACAACAACTTAACCACAACAGTGACGTGAATAGTAACAGCAACAACAACAACAAAAGCAACAATACCGACAACAACAACAATATCAACATCAGCAACAATAACGACGACTACAACAGCAGCAGCAACGACAACAACAACAATAACAACAACAGCAGCAGCATCGTCGACGACGACGACGGTCATAGGCGCAACAGTAGCGGCCATAACAGCAGATGTTTTTCGGGGGGTCGCGAGATCGCGGCAAAGTTATTATAGATTAGAGAGTGTGTGTGCTTGTGGTGGAAGGCGGGATGGGGTGGAGGTGAGGGGGGGGGGGGGGAACTCTGTGAAGAACGGGCTGTTGTACCGCTGCTAGAGTCGCCGCCGCCGCCGCTGCTGCTGTGGTCATCTCTCGTTGTGCCTGGTGGTTGTGATAGTGGAACGTGGTCCGCCACGCCCGGCATCTCATGTAAGTTTGTCATCATAGAAGTCCTTCTAGTAGTAGTAGTAGTAGTAGCGAAGATGATGCCTCCTCGTAGTAACTAAGCACCAGCAGCAGCAGCAGCAGCAACAACAACAACAACAACAACGTACGCATCATCAGCAGCAGCATCAGCGCTCATATCATCATTCCGACACGAGCCACAGGCGGCGGCGGCGGAACCAAACAAACTGCAACAAACACAACATACTCTTCTTCGACAGCACACACACCAAATTGACGTCCAAACGTCCAGACAGAGAGAGAGAGAGAGACCAGGCCAGAAATACAGACAGACAAACAGACGGACGGATGGACGGGCGAACGGACACCAATCTTATGAACACAGAAGCCACGGGCAGACTGACCGCAATCGACAGATCCAACCGATTGACTAAGTGACCGCTTGGTAGCGGCCACCGTGCCTTGATCACCAAGGAAAGGCAAGAAGCAACATGTCAACGACAACGAAGACAACAACAACAACAACAACAACAACAACAACAGCAACAACAACAACAACAAAAACAACAACAACGGCAGACAATCGATGTCTGCTTAAGCTGCTGCTGCAGCAGCAACAACACCAACAGCAACAACAACAACAACAACCATAGCAACAACGACAAAGATGTTCTCTTTCTTCACCGCCAGTGGTTCCTTACATTTGCTACATGAAGTAGGTCGCACGCGTCGGCGTCACCATCAGCGTCGTCATTGTCGTTGTTGCTATGCTTGTTGTTGTTGTAGTAGTCATCTTTGTCCTGGTCGTCTAGTACAACGGAGGTTGCTCAAGATTAAGCTTAACGTGATACAATCGTACCGTTAGGACAGACTCCAGGCAGAGATCGAATTCGATAACGTCGATAGAGGAATCGGTCGTATTTGTTCGCCTATTGGTGCAATGTGCCTATACATGAATGTGTATGTGTGTCACAGTTCAGACCTTTAAGAAAATCCCCTGAAAAACGTCGCGTAACGATTTAACGTTATTTTTCCATCCAAAACATCATCAATCAAACACGTACGTAAAAATAGCAACAAACACGACAAACACGATGCCACACAGATTTCTTTTAGGACCGTCTTCTCCAGACGGCAAATTTACTTAAATTCAGTAATTCGTCATTGAGCCTAAAATTTCCATAATTACATATTTTCAACAATTGTAACAATTAAGGGCATTTTGCAGAAAAGGCTATCGCCAGTGTCTGCCAATTGGAGAACTACAACAATCAAAACTACAGCAGCTAATAATCCTGTTTCAATTCAAACATAGAGGCATAAGAAACCACCACAACTACTATATCAATAACATCACCCCTGACCATAATAGCAATCACAATACCAGCATCAACTGTAATACAGTAACACCAACAGCAGAAACAGCAGTACAAACACGGAACAAAGTCCAAACCAGCATTAGATAGAGCATTAGCCAGCATACCTCGCGACCGGAGGGGACACATAGCAGGTGCGCGGGTTTGAGCCACCCCCGTTGCACATTTATATTTATGGGGGTC
>QVRM01002285.1:0-53888 GCA_003439945.1 Dermanyssus gallinae
GCTCATCCTTGGTAAGCAGCAGCTGCAGCTGCAGCAGCAGTAACAGTAACAGCAACAGCTGGAGCAGAGATACTCTTCTCAACGCCACAATGCCGTGGCGACAACATTGATATGATATTTCGAGTGTACAATTCATTATCATCACAATGCATGATGTACTAGTAGTGCCTGCATCGCTCCGCTACGACTGCTATATCCAATACTTTGAATATTCCGTACTTTCATCTGTCGTTGTTGTTGTTGTTGTTGTTGATTGTTTGACAATAACAACAATAATAGCAATAACAACACCAACGGCAACATTAATTACTACTACTACTACTACTACTACTAATACTGCCACAAGAACAACCAGAAAAACCACTACATGACCAACAACCAGAATAACTACTCTAACAGCTGACGACAGCATCGACAGCTGTTTGTGAGACAGCCGAGCGTACGCGGTCACAGAAATATAGTTAGTCATCTAGTTACGTACGAAGAACTTTGTGTTGCATGTTGGTATCTAACTTATGTATGTGCATATGCTGCATGCATATATGTGTATCGGAATTGTTATTGTTAGTGTGCTAATAGTTGTAGCAGACTGATAAATGTCTGAAAGAAGCAAACTTTGCGCGATTAGAACCGTGGACGACCATAGAGTGCAATCGAGATAGGCGTCAAGACACTCTGCTAGGCTGGACGAGGGTGGATAACTGCAATAGCGAGAACAACGACATTAGTATCAGACACAATACAGAAGAAACAATAACGACAACAACAACAACGTCAACGTCATCCACAATAGGAGCAGCACAAATATGAACTATATCGAACAGGTGATATCCGATACGTTGGCATGTGCGATGACGCATTGCTTATTGGCTCACACCTAGAGGCAATTAAAGGCGAATCAACGATAGGCTATATAAGGCATAATTAATAGATATAACATGTTTTGTAGCTGCGTATTACACCCTCAGTTGCACACATGCACACATGTTTCTGTGTGTGTGTATATATATATATATACACATTATATATATATACATTTATATATATATATATATATATATATATATATATATATATATAATATATATATATATATATATATATACATTTATATATATATATATATATATATATATATATATATATATATATATATATATATATATACATTTATATATATATATATATATACCCCAACGAACGGTACTTGACCAGCCTGGTCGTGAGGTGGTCGATCCTGCTATGGTGATGATGACGACGGTCATGCTAACGGGCAGGCAACAAGGGTGGAGAGACAGCGATGCGGTGGTCTCTTGGCGCCATCGTGCCTGTGTCCGTGTTGACAACGTTATGGCTGAGTTGTTCGAAGTATGTGTGTGTGTGTGTGGGGTTCGACATGATGGCGGACGGCGTTGTTTTTGGCTGACATTCAACGGCGTTTTTTCGGCTGGTTACTGTCGGCCAGCCGATCGGCAATTGAAATATGGCGATGGTGACGTCGGGCCTTTGGCCAAACAGCTTGAGTAAGGCAAACCCATCCGTTCCCCATCCACCGCTAGCCAAGTTCCTGCCTGTGTGTCCGTCTGCTGAGGTTGCCTTCGGCACTATCGGCATCATCAGCGCTACTGCTGCTGCGGACTGGGGATGGCTGGCTGGCTGGCCGACTGATAACTAATGAGAATCGTCCGTCATTCGAAATTTTAGTAATTATCCTACAACTAATAGTAATAGTAATAATACAAATGTGCGAAGAGTCCACGCGGAAGCTCAAAGAATAAAGCTATACGAAAAAAAAGTATCCACACATCGTCTTCCCGACGCAGTGGTTAGAGACGACTTGGTTACCAAAATTAAACGTTAACCCAGACGCAGGTAAAATGCAAAAATCCTCTATGCCGATGCCCTTGTCCTATTTAAAAAATAGCCCGCGGATTTATCTTGCGGAAAATAGCTTCAAAGATTAGCTATGAAATTAAGTAAAATGACCTCATCAGGTCGGAGGAGCTGTAAAAAGCCCGTGGTGCAAAAGGAGTTCTTTTGTGTAAACAGAAGGTTCAGCGAGGGTACTTCCGCAACGCTTCACAACACAAGCTACAGGCAAACACATACTGGAAGAAGTGGAGAGAAACGCCAGATCGTCTGCCCAGATGGTCTGGCAGAATTATAGAAATTTCTCACTCGTAACGTTGGAAAGAATATCAACACTACGATCGGAAGCCGGCTGATATATCTAAGCTAAGTGGGGCTGGACGACCTGTTAGGACTCTGCTGGATGACCCTTTTGGCCCTTACATATATCAGAGCCCGGTTACAGAGCTTATTTAACGTATGGTGCTTGAATTACGCTACATGAGGAGGTCCAGCTGATCTGGTTATGGCAGATTACTTCCCGGGATAATGCAGGCAGACCCGAATAACCCATAGCTTCTAGTCGCTTCCGTGGGTCCATGCAGAGTGCAACAAGTCTTTCAGGGAAGGATTGAGGCCTCTCCTAAGGATTCGCCCACGACTGATAAGCATGCACCCACTAGCAGAATCCTATGTCTGGTGATTCAGGCCCCGCGTCATCGGGCCCATTTGCCTACGACGAAGCTGGCAAAGCTCTAAACAGTGATTTACAAGAAAACACCTCGATAATAAAGAAGAGCTGCTGTGTAGGCGAGCATGGCCTCGAGCTCAGAAGGGATACTCTTTAGATGTGGGGAGCCAAAGTACTACGGTGAAGCGGCGTAACAGGTGGGGGCTTCGCTAGTGTAGCCTTTTTTCTACTTGTTGAGGAGTTACGCGGAAAGAAATTACGAACGCGGGTAAACCGTGCATTTTAATGGCCTCAAATGGCCTACACATACTGGGTTGCTTTAAAATCCTCAGTAGGTTTTCCAGACACGCTGAACTCAACAGCGTGATTCGAACAGCTTTCAGAAGGGCTGGTATATTTCCGGCCCTGAAACAAGAGGCTTGGCAACTACCGGTCGAGCAGAGCCTGATAGATGAACTATCCCATTATGGACATATGGGAAATGTTTAGCGTGGGACGTGACGGTCTCATGTACGGTGGTCGGATCCGACTTGCATCACAGTCGCTCAGTAGAATCAAGATAGCGGGAAATGCGGAAATCGTCATTGAGGATACTAACTTGTTTAAGATGTCACTGGAGGTCGACGGAAGACAGTCTTTTTGACTCTCTAACCTAGTGAAGAGCCACAGCCTCTACCGCTATTACTTGTAGGCTTAGTTGTATTATTTGCAACTACTTCCTGAAAGCAGAAAATTACTAACTGTTACACTATATATATATATATATATATATATATATATATATATAGATTGTAATTTAACCATTGCGCCAGCTGTGGACAAGATCACACCGTACGCAATTTCAAGCAGCTGTTCTTCGATACTAGCTCTGTATTATCTTAAGGCTTAATTGTATATGGGAATATCCGCAGCTTCTATATATATATATATATATATAGATTTTTAATTTAAGGCAACACAAATACAAAACGGAAGAAGCAGGTGTTCTCCGTAAACGTCTACCATATATATATATATATATAGATAGATAGATATATGTGTTTTCTTTTATCTGTCCGTTTGATCATGACGTGTTTGACTATCGCGTCTGTCGCTTTTACTAGTCAGCGTCGAGACAGTTGACTATTTCGTAATAGACGCGATTGACTGACGATTTGAATCACGCGTGGCTGGGAAAGCGTGAACAAGTGCGAGGCCTGCGCAACTGTATGCGGCCGAGCACAGCTCAACTGTGGCAGCTCGGTGCGGCCGACGAACTGAGCGCGAAAATGCGCCGTTGTTCGCGGGCCTGCCTCTTTGTGGGGCCTGCTTTTCTACCGTGCCTGTGGTCTTTGTCGTCGTCGTCGTCGTCGTTGTTGTTGTTGTTGTTGTTGTTGTTGCTGCTGCTGTTGTTGTTCTGGTTTGGCGGCGTTGTCGCCAGCTGCGACACGTGTTATTGTTGTTGTTGTTAGCTTTGTTGTTCCCGTTTAGCGGCGTTGTCGCCAGGTGCGACACATGTTGTTGTTGTTGTTGTCGTCGTCGTCGTCGTCGTGGGCTGCGGATATTGTTTTGACACTACCTTAATCTACCAATGTGTGTTCCGTACTCCTGACCGGTAACGTTTTCTTTTTTGTATCTATTTATCTGTCGATATCTATCGTCGATATATATATAGGCGAACAACCGATAGCCAGAGGTAGCCAACTGGTTGGTGCTTCGGTTGCTTCCTTTTCGGCTGTTTGCTCACAAGCCTTTATGTGCAAGTGTTTGTTGTTGTTATTGTTATTGTTCCCATTCCACCCATTACTATATAGTCTAATAAAGCATAGCTAACCATATGTTATGCCTACAAAAATGGCTGATAGAGAGAAGTAGAAAAGAAGAGAGAGAGAGATTTATCGGGTGAAATACCTTGTGCTTACGTCGCTTTTCTTGTATATCACAAACCCTAGCAACAACTATTATATATAATGTTAGAATAATAATAATAATAATAATAATAATAATAATAATTATTATTATTATTATTATTATTATTATTACTATATGTTAAACAATGTTACAATTGTGAGCTCTGAACGTATTATTGAAATTTCTTTAAATAATTATTTCACTCCATGGCGCCCAAAATAGATGCCGCGTTCTCTCTGCAAACGGCCAAAACCAACGCAATAATAATAATAATAATATAAACAACAAGGACGATGACAAACATCTTTTTTGGCTGGGCCGATATGCATATATATATATATATATATATATACATATGTTTGTGAGTGTGTGGACGTGTAGCAAGCGGAGAGTGCCAACACTCAGCAAGCCAGTGGTTGCAGGCGCAGAGGCTCAAAAGTTAGACGAGCACTGGATGCACTGGCGTAAGTCCGCACTATCGCCTGTTAACAAGCTACCATAAGACGTGAGGAAATAGCGAATCACGTTTGCTTAGCTGATGCTTGGGCCAGCTAGCTGGAAGTCTTTTCTCATTCAGAAGGACTTTTTAGGTGTTGTAATAGTTCTAGTCGCAAAAAAGCGGACTAGCCGCTAAACGGCGCGGTGTGTGTGTGTGTGCTTGTTTAATATCTACATGTGCATGTTTAAGATCTACATGTGCATGTTTAATATCTACATGTGCATGTTTAATATCTACATGTGCATGTTTAATATCTACATGTGCATGTTTAACATCGACATGTGCATGTTTAACATCTACATGTGCATGTTTAACATCTACATGTGCATGTTTAATATCTACATGTGCATGTTTAATATCTAAATGTGCATGTTTAATATCTACATCTATATGCTACATGCGAGCGACTGACTGACTTAAGTGTTAGCAAAGAGAGAATGACTTGGGACACATGGAACATGGAGGCATTTGCTATGATTCGTTTATTTGTTGACTCAATGGGCTTATCTTCTAGCCATTGAGATCTAATGCTAGATGTGGTTGTAGAGGATGTTCGATTCGGACCATCCTAGCCGTGGCCATGATGGGCCCATGGATGCTCGGCAAGCGAAAGAGAAGTTATTGGCTTCATACCGAGCCAAAGACTGTCCGTTTTGAAGCCGTTGGATTTCTAGGCGATTCGAGTCAAGATCGGTTCTAGGGGAGCATTCCATAAGCCTTCCTTCTGAAAACCTGCGGGCTTCAGAAGGAGGGTTTATGGAAGCCTTCAAAACCTAACGTATGGACAAATATATAAGCTAGAATAGCACAGCCTTAACTCGTATCACAGTCTTTTGAACTTTCACTCACGCTGTGTGCAATCAAAATGTTGCATATATTTATTTATTTTGTGCACCACTTTCCATCAAGATTATAACCGCACAATTTTACTACTAAGCGGATCATTGTTACACACGACAGCATTTGAGACGTTATTAACGTGGAGAAAGAGAAAATCGTGGCTTAGCGCGCGTTAATCATGTCTATTGAATAAAAATGTGCTTCCAAGACAACACTATCAATGACTTGACATGTTATCTGGTTACACTGTGGCAAAGTTCATGATTGGTTACTTAGGCTGGAATCTGAATCTGAATTAGGCTAGCAAGTGGTATTTTCACGATTGCCATTCGTGAAGAACCATTTGTGGCATCGTGGGCTTTTCGTGCCACCTACGCCGATGATACGGTACAATATAAGAGAAGATACTCCTGAAGTGCCGATATATTGGTGCAGAAAGAAAACAGATGTTAAGGACGTAGAAGGCGTGTTAATACGAGTGGGAGCAGCTTGAGAGAGAAGTTGTAAAATCTAAATTGACACGAAAGTACGCTTTTAAGAATATCTTTTTAGTAATAATTGATAAATTGCATGCAATACTGTCATCATGCCATCATCACGGGTTTCCGTAAACTACCTTTGTGTTCATTCTCATGGAGCAAGTTGATTATATATATATATATATATATATATATATATTCTAGGTATATCCCTATCTGTATTGAGATCGTTCCAAACATGATTATAATACCTGTGGGGCATATTGGGGAATTGCGTATGAATATCCGCATTGATCCGTATTCCTTAAATGGCGATTCTGTATTGACTACAAAGTAAATTCGATTTTTTTGAGAGTTTGTTTATGTGCACAAGAACGCCAACTGAAGCTGATCTTGACTAACGGAATAGCTGATTCTAACGTTTTGCGCTTATTCGTTCGTTGTTTGTTGGCGACCCTGGTGCGATGCCTGTTGTGTTCGGCTGCGCGTCGGTCGATTTTCAGGCATGCCCCTGAATCAGGTGATTCAGTCTCTACAGCGTCAATTCGAGGTGATTCACAATATCGAGTTGGGTTACTCGGACAAGTTTCCGCTGGGCGGAGACATCACGCTAGATCTGAAACAAGATGGAATCCGACTTGTGTTCGAGCCAACCTCGCAGCGACTCAAGGTGCGTGATAATTGACTGGCCGCCAGTCACCAGTAGCATAACATACGAAGATGTGTCTGTTTAGAGGCCACGAGCGAGGAGACGAGCTGTTACCAAGCTGTTAAGTGTATATGCAGCACGTTTTTTTTTTTTATACAGAACATGGCTCGTCAATGGCGGTTGCTGTGGCATATTGTTTTTTGTTTGTGAGCTTTCTCATTTTTTCTTCTGATTTTGAGGTTTGGATAATGGAGGTTTGGATGATTATTCGATGATCTTGCTCTCCAGGGGTGATTTTTTTTGCTGATCTCACATGTTTGGGTTGACCCTCAGCCAACATTTAGCGTCCACGGGTATGCTTTCGCATTGCGGCAATCGTAAGACGGACGCAATCAATACACGAATGTGCACTAGTGGGGCTCGAGCTTTATGTGCACCAATGTGTATTCTCCGATCGCTAGGCGCACGCGAATGCACCACGCCACCACTGGGCTCTCGACGACACTCGTCGTATGCGTCCTGGTTAGACGGAAAGACCTGACCAAGGATAACTGACAGCCGAATAGTTATCGTAGTATCGCGTAGTGTAGTTATTGTGTGTGTGTATCTTCAACTTCCTCCGAAAGGGCTATGAAGAGCCCGGTGACCTCTATCGGGCTGGCTACACATACTGCGATTTTGCTACCCTGCTGTTTTTCCTGAATTTCTTACCTCGGAGGATATACACTTGAAAGTTGCTGTAGTTGTTGCGGTTGTTGTTGTTGCTATTATTATTATTATTATCATCATCATCACATCATCATCATGATTATTGGTACTCCTATTACTATGATGATTGTATATTTTTGTGGTAAGAAATGGTCATTCGATCATAATTCCTAAAAGGGTTTTGCTTGTTTTTACTAGACTCGATTATTAATGTTTGTATATATGTTTATGCATGCATGTGTACGCAAATATATATATACATATATATATATATATATATATATATATATATATATACGAGGCTGGATCGGCAAGTTCTAGTACTTTGCATTTTGTCGCTAGACCGAAACCACCAAATTCTTCCGGTTTATCTTGCTTAGAAACGCCATCCATCAGCCACACACAAGCCACATTTCGCCTTATTGTTTAAGTTTGGTTCAAATACGTGAAGAAAACGAGATTCGGCGATTTCTAAGGAGCCGAAAGTGGAGGAGCCGCTAATCTGCATTAAGTTCTCTGTTAAAAATCAAGTCATATGTTCTGAACGGGTCGAAATGTTTTGAACTGCTTATGGCAATCAAGCATTGTCCCGGAACACTGTGTATACGTGGTACCGTCGACATCGCGAAGGACGTGGAACAACTATCAGGGAGATAGCTGAAGAATTAGAGATATCTTATGGATCAGTTGTAACAGTCCACAAATGAACGTTCATCGGGAACTGCCCAAATTGGACCTTCAGCCGGTAGCAGAAGACCCTGAATTGCTTCAGAGGGTGATTACAGGAGAAGAGTCAAGCGTATATGGTTACGAAATCGAGACCAAAGCCCAATCCTTCTAGTGGTTCACTATTGGCTAGACTTGGCTCCGTGCGACTTTTTCCTGTTCACACGGATACAAAAACGTGAAGGGACAACGTTTTGAGACTATAGAGGAGATAAAGAGAAATTTACAGAAGCAACTCAATTTCGATTCCGAACGACGCGTTAAAAAAATGTTTCGAAAAGTGGAAAAGAAGATTGCACAAGTGCAGTGTAGCAGGCGGAGCTATTTTGAAGGGAACAAAAGCACTTTGAAAAATTAATTTTTTTTTTAGATGTGTGTCAGAACTTATTGACCTGTCCTCGGTATATATATATATATATATATATATAAAGGGGAGCACTGCCGACTGTGCAAACGTATTGTAAATGATTAATAAATCATCACAATATATATATATAGCGCAAATTTCAATTTTAATGTAAGTGGTTGGCCAGATATGACAGAGTGCGGATTGACGGCATATATGGCGTCACCAGAGTCTGCGCTTATAGATGTGCTTTTATCCGAATGCAAATCATTGTACGTCATCATCACCACGGAATTACGTCCGTCACACCCGCATGTTCGACTACCCCCATTATGACTATGTAGTAGTGCTTAGTCGACAGCAACGCCTCTGCTTGTGTTTGCCTTAGGTAATATTTTTTGCGCAATCACCCTAGTGATATATATGTATATATGTATCTATGTATATATATATATATATATAATATATATATATATATATCATATATATTATATATATATATATATACATATATATAGATATATATATCTATATATATATATATATATAATATATATATCACTATGCAGGTATTTTTATTTATGAAGTAAACTATCCAGTATAAATATACAATGAGTTATGGGTTGTCTATGTAGTGTAACTAAGGTTTAACGAATTAAATAACTAGGTGTGTAGGCAGCGATTCTGGTTATCTACCAATGGCGGTTTTCCATTTCACTGCAGTGATTGCACGTTTGTGCTAAACTGATTTTCGCCAAAACTAGAAAAGTCAATATAGTCAAATTGTTTTGGTGTAAAATAATAATAATAATATGCAAAGCATGCCCGCACACAATTATCTGAATGCAACAGTTAGACCCTCACGACTCCCACAATGCTGAATGATACGACTGCATCTTATGCTATCATGTTAAAAAGTGTCAATTAAGGCGTTTCTGATATTTCAAGCCGTATAACAACTGTTTTTTAACCAAACGTCGCTGCCTGCTGTTACCGGAGTCCGTTATTTGGTGAAGCCGGCTTCGATAAGACGGATCCAAGTTATCCTAAAGGTTGCGTTCTCAAACCAACGCCTATCTCGATGTTTATAGGGTTGGCTGCAGAGTTAGCGGGTCATGGGGGCATGTTCCACGTACCACGAAGCCGGCACCAGGGATGGTTGCAAACGGAAGTGGTTGTTGTTTCTGGTACAGGCAATTTTAGCTCATTGGGTTATTAAATATGCATACACTTTGAACTGACGCAGGTACGTCATAGCAGGACCTTCTACATTGTGGGCGTATTCTGTGAAAGTAGAAGTGGCTTATAACATTACTGTGCTATTTGGGGACTGTATTTTTTGGCTATTTTGCTACTGCAAGTTTTATACTATGACAAACGATTTCTCCGATTTATTTACAGTGTACGCAAGCCGTTTCGGCAGATTTACAATTACGGTTTGCCTAAAGAGTTGTGTTGTTGTAGTATGGCTTATGCCAGAGCAAGTGCTGCGCTTAAACACGCAGCAAACCCTTTACGACCCGAAAGTTATGCCTACACATTATTAGAAGGTGAATAAGGCCTCTTTTTCGATTTTTTTATTTTTTCATGCCAAATTGATTATTGTTATTGAAACCTGAAACCGTGCCTAGAAATTAGTAGTCCAGTCTACTAGGGCAAAGTAATGCGTTTATTTTTATTAATTATATATATATATATATATATATATATATATATATATATATATAAATCTTTTTTGTGCTCTCCTAGCTCATCGAAGTCACTGATCTATCACGGGTCCAGCTGTCATACAGCGGTACAGTGTTTTGCTCGAGGGAAGTGCGGCCAACGCGGGAGCAGATTGATGAGACCTTCGGAGCCACCCATCCTGGAGGTAAGTTACTGAACGGGACACCTAGTTAGCTATTCAAACGCATTAATTTGTACATTGGTGTATTTGCAGTGGCTGCAATATCGGCAGTTGTTAAAATAATAAGAATAACAGTAATACAGGGAAATTATAATAATACAGCTAATGATATATGCAATATTATGAAATAATAATACAGGGTGACGAGTATGCACTCGGTTATGTAGGTTAGGGGATTACCAGGCTTCTAATAGGTCTGAGAATCACACATTACTCATTGTGCATTAAGCATTTTTCTAAATATAAACATCTTAGTTGGAAGTAGATTATTTTGTTTAAAATGTTTCTTTCGAACAGTCTAACGGCTAAGTTTGGCCGTTTGAAGATCTTAGTTCGAATAAAACAAAAATCCTACAGTTTAAAATGTACCTTTCGTATAATTTAGAAAGCCGGGCTAGGTTTTGCCGTTTATTTTCGTATATAATGGATCTATGAAACATGCAGTCTTTTAGTAATTTGCGGACGATTTTCATGGCGAATGACTACTAGTATTTGCATAATATTATTATATTTATTTCAGCGAAATGTTTAATAGTCGGCGGATTGTTCTGTTATATCTCATATCTTACAAGGTATGTTTTGTGGGAAAATGTGCATGTGTATATATATATATATATATATATATATACAGATTACTCCCTGATTTGTCTTTCCGTTTGCCTATCGAGGTCGTCTAATACAATCAATTGAGCGTAATGTATGTGTTCTGTAGTTTTTCACAAATACGCCGTTTTATTTGGTACCTCAAGTTATAAATTGCTCGACTTAGCTGCCTTCAAACAGTTGATATTTGTTGATATCTACATTTTTGTTTGTCTTATTTACAAGCTAAGTCAGTAGACATCAGGTTCATTGGCATATGGCATTGTGCCGCTTGATATGACTAGCTTTGTATCGGCTAGTAAAGTTACAAATGCATTCGTTTATTCGCATTCACTCTTTCCTAAACAGGCTACTGTAGAAATATCTCCGTTCTTCCTCTTTATTGAGAATCTAGACGAGCTACGCTACCGTTTAGGTCGTATTTACGGAAACCTCTCTGTGTGTGTGTACAGCGTTTAGGCTTTATGATATCTAAGGACCGTTGAGGAGCCCTAGATATCTCCACATGTCCGTACGAAGATATGCCTCACGGCGGCTCTAGTCCGTAGGGGTCGGAGTATAGTTAGGAAATAACATATTGATGTTTTTGAGGTCTTGGTCTTTCGGAGTCTGTTTGACCGCAATAACTTCAATGGTTGACCTTCCTGAGTCGTTCCGTGGTGTTCCATTAGAATCAGATATCGGCGTCGATCTCTGCGACAGTTTGCTGTATCTTTGTACTATCGAGAGAAATGTCGAAGAAGATATTTAGGTGTTCTTGCGGTCGTCTATAGAGGGATAGACGGTGAAGTGGATGCCATCTCCGCAAGGTGGTGAGTCGACGAAAGGCCAAAACCACACGAGAAGCCAGTGTTCGCCAAACACCTCACGAAGATTCCCCGTCAACGTAGGATGCGCGAACTTCTGCACATTACGCCGCCGTTCGTACATAGTCTGGTTGTTGATGATGCAAACCGCCTAGACGTTAGAGGGGACACAAAACAAAAATCGCCGTATACTTCTCATTAAACTGCCGATGCTGGACTAAGTGAAATATATATATATATATATATATATATATGACATTTTGCATGTACAACATTGCCTAACGGTGTGTCCCAGTCGACGTTACGTCATCATGTTGTGGAGGCCCGCTTGCCTTGTACTGGCACGATATTGGCCGCAATAGTCTAAGGAGTCATACATATATGGAAGCTGGCGTTTCACCAGCATAGCGTCCATCGTCGTAGCAGTCTACTAGTCATTGTGAGAGTCATTGTCACAGTATGGACCAATCTGGTCGTGGCCGTAGTTAACTGAGGTACATGAGGACAAAAGACAGCGTTCGAAGTAGAAAACGAATACGAACTTGGCTGTAGAGCAGTGTCGCAGAAAACGCCATAACGCAGAACTCGAGCAGGTTTAGGGTGGCGATAAGGAAGCCGTACCCGTCGAACGCGCCGAACAGCCAGCCAAGGTGCGGCGCCAATTGCGAGAGCAGCAAACGCCATCGATATCCGCCGAGCAATGTTCGAATCGTGAAATCAAGATGGAATGCAAACGAGTAGGTTGTCCCCACCAGTATATAGGCAACGCCAACTACAAAGTATCTGCGATAACCAACAACAACAGGGATAGAGAGATCATTATTTAAGGATTATTAATATTATTACAAAACAATATTATTTTAACTATTCAAAATTTAAAATATATAAGAAACTTTAATTGCTCATGAATGCCGCATGGGGCATACTAGCATTCACAACAAGTGAAAATCAAAGCGTATGCATTTTATGGCTATTTATTTTATTAGAGCTTATCTTTTTATCCATTTACGCCTATTTGTGTACACATATCCAATGTTGCTCTCTGAGGGCGTTTTTCTTGATATTCTATATCTTTCAGCACTTTTCCAGTAGTGGTAGTAGTAGTAGTAGTAACGGTATTCGAAATAAATATTTGGGTCAAAAACTTTGTCTGAGTTATGTGCATCTGCAAGCTATGCTTGTTCGATAACTTGCCTTTGATTGACGAATCCGACACATTTCCCGGCAAACATACAGTGATGATCTTGTTTGAGAATACACTCGTCACATACCCTGTAACAACACCACCGCGAGAACCACACATTTTGGGATACATCCCTATCTGAACTCTATTTACTACTGGGGTTTCGTTTCATGCCTAGAATTAAAAACATTTGTTAAGGAGGTTGCTTTAATTCTAGACCAACCTTCGTCCCCTACGGGCTTGGAACTTAACCTGAGCTATATCTTCAATGCACCGAGGGCCGGACATGTTAAGATATCTAGGGTTTCCCCAACAGTCCTTGTGGCAGCAGCATGGCCGCTGACTCTCGTCATGCGGTATGGTTTATCTTATCATCTATTCTCAATGCACATCGCTCAAACAAAATTTGATCAACAACTACTTCTTATTGTACAGCTTCGGTTGTTTCCTTGGCAATAAAATATCGGCAGAAGTGCTGCCGAATAGATAAATATATTGTGAATCGTATATGCAGCAATGAATAGTTGGGCGATAACGAACCTGCAATGGTAGCTACGCGGAGGCACGTTCAGGTGGCAGTCGTGACAATAGAACCAGTCGGGCATGAGGACATTAGGCAGGCTCGACGGTGGAAGGTCGCGGGCCGCTGGTCGTGAACACAGCAGACGAACCATATTGACAGCAATGTTGAACAAGACGAAAAGTGCGAACAGCACGTGCGTAAGCGGACTCAACGCGCATTCGTCACGCACACGGGGCAGCACGTAGACCAGCTCAAAGAGAAACACTCCGGGGATCCCGATTAGCATAAAGATGAACAAGCTGCATATCAAATGAATAATATATAGCTGTATTTAGCCAACATATCTTAACTTCGTGCGCGTATAAAAAAAAATATATATATATATATACATATGAGCAGAGGCTGACTCGAATGTTGATATATGTCTGGTTAGGGCTCAAGGAAAATGTATGCTTTACTAAGGGAACGGCGAGCAAATATGCGCTGGTACAGGAAGCTGGAAGCCCACGGCATACACTTCCCGCTTGTTCCGTTGCAAGATTATATGTATATATATATATATATATATATATATATATATATATATATATATATATATATATAGCTAACCTTCGGTCGCGTTTTCCTTTCGGCAAGAGGTCTTTCCGTGAAAACGGCAGACTAGGCGGATCGTCCAGGAGGCTCATTGTTGTGGTCTATGTCATGTATGTGGTCTATGCGGTCGACATCTGCAGAACACAACAAGCTAAACAACCAGCAGAAATACAAAAACAAAAAGAAAACACGTTATCCACATGCCTCTGAATCACACACACACACACACTTCATGTGCTATGTTAAGCGCATGTTGAGAGCCGACTAGCATTACTGGTTAATGGGGGTCGTAGGACAATGGAGTGAAATGTCGTCTCGCCCATTCGAAACAAGTGGAACGAGTTGTTACGGCGCGGCACTGACCCGCAATATTTGAGTATTTGACTCGGATGCGATAGATCTAAGTCTAATGATGGGCGCGATTGTGCGAATGTGGTGCCATGACGCGCTGAGACAGTGGTGCGTTAGCAGGGAATCTCTGTTCACACTTGACGTATTGTATACGTACAGTATCCAATGGTGTCCGGTCGGTGGAGATGTGTTCGCCTAGCTCCGTTGCACCCAGGACTTGTCTAGAGAGATGCATGTCAGCCGATCGATATAGCTGCTTGTTTACATGCTCCATTGTTTGTGGTTAATTCTTGGCGGCCGTCGCCGTGAGCTGGTTTCGCAAGAGGCAACATAGTCGTCATTCTATGGTTCGTGATGCGGTTGCTAGCCTTATAGTGCTGCGACCGGAATGGCTGCTGAAATGTCACAGATAAGCTAAGTAGGGCTTATTCGTGTTTACCTTGACGCTCTCAAGAAACAAAAGAATGTATGCCAACAATTTATTTTTTAAGAGATTTATATATTTTTTATATATACATATATGAATATTTATTGCACGGTACATATATATATATATATATACATATATGTATATATATACATAAAGTGCGTTGCAAAAAATTAGTAACTCATGTTTTTTGGTGATAATCTCGGTTTAATTTATTTGAATGGTTTGAAATTTTAAGCATGATGTACGTGACGAAACACGAGTATGGTGTTAATTTCGTTGCAGTCTCACAATCGGTTTATACAAAAAATAAAAAAACGTGAAAAAACAGTGTTGCAAAATATTAGCAACAATAACGTCTTACGGCGTATTCGATTCTTAGCAGGGCTGTTTGACTTATTTGACACTACATGTTCTATTCTAGAAACGGGTTTTTCGTCCCTTCTTCTGAATCAAATCGTAAACTCGGTCTTTCGTGGAATTAATGAGCTGTTGTAAGTACGAAAGTAGAATATTAGTCCATGCTTGCTGGACAGCTTCTTGGAGGTCCGACAAATGATCATATTGTCGACCATTTGCGTAAATCTGCTTTACCAAATGTCCCTAAAGATTTTCGATGGGATTCAGGTCTGGACTCAATGCCGGCCAGTCAAAAAGTGGCACTCCTTGTTCTTGAAAAAAGGCTATAGTGCTAGCCGAGGTGTGAAACGTGGCGTTATCTTGTTGAAAAACTGCGTCAGGTCACCCAATTCTTCTGAAATGGGCTTCTAACTGGGAACCGACGATACGCAGGTACTTGTCGGAATTGTTTTGGCCCACAATCGCGACTAGATTGGACTTCCCATCATATCCAAACGCGCCCCAATATTTCACAGAACCACCACCGGCCACACGTTTCGAGAACCATTTAGTTTTCTTCCGTAAGTCGTGCCAATAGTACTGACAGCCGTCAGGGCCATCGAGATTAAATTTCTTTTCATCCGAGAAGACGATGTTTTGCCACTCGTTATCCCAAGTTTGGTATCTATGCGAAAATTCACGCCGTGCGACGATGTGCTTCGGTTGCAGTCGCCTGCATAAGCTTCCTTTTCGCGTATCGCACGTTTTTGTCAGAACTTAACACTCGGTACTTTGTGGATCGGTGCACTGGCACTCCCAAAGTAGTCCTGATCCTGGAAGAAAACGTTTGGTCATGAGTAGCCAACTGTATGATCCTACGCCGACCACTGTTAGAACTGCACCTTTGGTTCACTCCAGGGTGTAAGGACCTGCTGATGGTGCTCTTATGCCGTTCTAATCTGACTGCTATAGCAGATACTGTATGACCGAGCTCAGCATATGCCTCAATTCTTGTCTTTTCGTTATCCGAGAGATCCTTTGTACGATCAATGGTTTAAACACACGCTTCGCCGTTAGTTCGGAGCAACGACTGAGCTGTAGAATATTTTGCAGCTATAGAACGGTTGATTTAGCTAGACAATATTCCTGACATTTGATCCCCGGGATCGTATATCAGCTGTAGTATCGACTATCCTTTACAAACAAGAGCTGTGTTAGTTAGCATGTTATTGTTGCTAATATTTTGCAACACTGTTTTTTCACACTTTTTATATTTTTGTATGAACCGATTGTGAGATTGCAACGAAATTAACACCATTTCAACGTTCAAATAATATCAAGCCTAAATTATCACCAAAAAACATAAGTTGCTATTTTTTTGCAACGCACTTTATATATATATATATATATATATATATCTAGATTATTGGCACGCCGCACAGATGCATCGTTGATTGGAAATTGGCTACGCTCCCAACCGAAGTACACAGTGAAAATGATTAGCTACGAAGTACTGTGTTTGATGCCGACGTATGTCTAAGGGACGCTTCCTAACACGAATGTTTTATTCTGACGAAATCTATTGCTTACATACGCTTGTCGATGTGTCCGCTTCTTGCTGGTATAGCCGCAAGTGGCCGTTCTTGTAGGTTGCACAATGAAACTCCCATTGGCACACTGAGGAGATTGCTTTTCAGCGCTCCACCACGATATAGGCGTATCGTTGTAGCATGGAACCAAGCAGGGGTTGAGTATTTCGGTATAACAATAATAACAAGAGTTAGGCTGCAGGCACGCTTATTAGAGAAAGCTTCCGGCCGAAAAGCCAAAGCAGCTGCTTACGACGTCAACAGCAGTAATAGCAGCAATACGAACAGTAAGAGCGGCCAGCGTGCGGCAATGGGAGTGAAGTCTGCGCTGTGTTCCGTTTCTGTGTCGGGGTGTAGGAAGTAAGCCAGTTTACTCTGTCTGCTGATCGGTTGGTCGGGGCCTTGTTTGTTGTCGTTGCTGCTGCTTGGAAAGGGAAGCTGGCTCGGGGCTCAGTTGGACAAGCGACGCTGTTCTCAAACCAACGTCGCTCGGCGCTGTGTTCGCGTTGGTCGCGCACGCTGGAGCGAAAGGGACAGCTTCGCGCGCGAACCGGTAGAGCAGAGCCCAATCACATCGAGCCGTCTAATTGGTTTCCCTCTCTCTCCCCCCTCCCCTCTCTCTCCTTAGGAAAGGGTATGATGGGTAATGTTCACATACTGGTCACGCAGAGTGCCAGTGAAGCATTACAACTGTTTCAACTGTTTGTTTATTGGCATTTATTGTAGACAATTGCACACATTAATTTCAAGCTCCATTAAGCACATAGCTTGTTCGGAGCTCCTTTTATGAATAACAATGTATAATTTATATATGCCATTTTCACCTATTTACAATATATTGCAACATGGCTGTATTTTTATATCACTGTTGCTCTTTGAGATCGCATTTGAATTTGAGCAGGGACTTTGTCTGCCTAACGGAGGCCGGTACTTTGTTCCAGTAGGAGGTCCCAATGTTTCCGATTGATAGCCTTGACTGGCTGGAGTTGGCGTGTGACAGAGTAAGCAGGTTTGATGCGTTACCCCTTGTAGATATGGGTGTTGCTGATGTTGCCAGACCATATACGTTTGGATGCACTCCAAGGAGTATACGGTTTATTTCAACTGCGAGACAGTATTCTATAAGTTTTGGGAACGGCAAAATGCTAATATTTTTGTAGTGCGGTTTGCACTGAATCTTGCATCCAGAGGTCCAGAGTTGTTCTCAGTGCGACCTGATAAGACGCATCTGTGTTAAGCCATAAACTTCTACAGCGTAAGTCAGGTGACTATGGACGTAGGCAAAATAAATCGCCATCAGGTAGTTTTGGGGAAGAGTTCGTCGAGCTCTGTATAGAGCTGCATTGCTGCCAGATATTTTCTTACGTATATGTGTGACATGCGCTTCAAATGTCAGCTTCTCGTCCAACGTAACGCCTAGAAACTTCGTTTCCTTTAAAAGCGAAAGGGCTATGCCGTCGCACTGGAATCGGAGGGGATTGATCGTAACGAAGCCCCGCGGGGAAAGGAATTGCATTACACCTGTTTTCCTCCAATTCATATAGAGACTTTATTCCTCAACCGTTACTCCTGAACCATGATGATAACCTCTAAAGGTCCTCGCGGACCATAGCCTCTACCTCAGTTGGGGAGTTCTCGACGAATAGGGCGGTGGTATCGTCCGCAAACAAGGTCAACTTTGCATGTTTTATTACGCTAAATATGTCGTTAATAAAGATGTTAAAGAGAAGTGGACCACCTATACTGCCCTGAGCCAATCCAACAGATATATTCCTTACATCCGAGATTGCATTGCCCACCTGAACAACTTGCCTCCTATTCGACATAAACGACCGCAGCCAAGACAAAAAAAATATCATCCGCTCCATATCGATTTAACTTTTTAATCAGAATATTTACATCAACTGTATCAAATGCTTTTCTAAGATTTATAAGTACGCCGACGACTGTCTTTTTTAGCTTTTTCGAAAATCTTGGACATTGGAGGGGGGATACTGACCGGCCTGTAATTTTCCTTGCTTAGTCTGTTACCGCCTTTAAACAGTGGTACAACGCGATACAATTTGAGGGCCGTAGGGTAGATCCCCTGGTGTGTCGACAGATTAATTATGAATGCCGCTGCGTCAGCAATAACGTCAGCACAGTGTCTCAAGACTTGAGAGGGTATGTGACCTTCTCCCACCGAGCAAATTGTAACCATTTTCAGCAGGTAATGCACTCGATCCACAGGGACCGGCCTAGGCGAAGATGGCTCGTGCAGTTCAGGTTTCGACATCGGTACCTCGTAAGCGGCCGATAATTCGGTGTCAGCCGTTACGCAAGTTTTTCCTGGGCACCTCCCATGACTGGCTGGATGGCTTCCCATGGGCTCCGCCTCTCCTGTATTCTATCGCAAACAATCTTCCTATTAGCCTCTAGCCTGCACTTTCTTGAAAACGAGACAACTTTGTTTCTCAGTCTAACATACGCTTGACGCCCGCGGGCGTTGAGGTCACTGCGATACGCCGTATAGGCTGCCTCCTTCTCCATTATCATTTCAAGCAGCTCGGCAGTGATCCATGGCTTACGTGGCCGACCTTTGTTTAACTTTCGCCTAATTTCTCTTTTGCCCCTAGTCACTGCGCCATCAGTCTCTCGTTAAAGAATTCAAACGCCTCGTCTACATCCGAGATATTGTATAAGTCGTTCCAGTTAGTTATTGCAAGTTCTGCCAATATTTGGTCGTAATTGTATTTATAGGTCATATAGGCAGGTCGGCCTTTTCTCTTAGAGACCACAGAAATAAATGGTGCGTGGTGGTCCAAGAAGGTAGTTGTGAGAGCTCCAGACGCGAGTAACGACAACGTCTGCTCGTTAGTATAGATGTGATCGATGCAAGTGGAAGTGTTATATGCGGTTTCTTTTACGTATTGCGGCTGCCACCCTGAATGGCACATTGACAACTTCTTTATTGCAGAATTGATCTAAAGTTTCAATTAATTCCTGTGCCTCGACAGACTGTGCCATTGTATTGAGATTTGCGTCACCGAGTATTATGGATTTCCTATTATCCATCCTTGATAAGAGAGTCTCCAACGAGGTAACAAAGTGCGCTCGGTTTCCCTTCGACTGCCTGTAGAAGACACCTACAATAGTGGTGTCCCCTTCAGCGCCACCCTCTATTTCCAGAAACAGACTCTCACAGAGCAGATCGTCTGTCGATGTATACAGAGTAGATATTGATCGATGTATACAGAGTAGTGCATCCGAGATGCACTGGAACGTCGATATATCTACAGTCTGACTACACATTAGGGCTATCTGTTTGCTGAACTGCCGAGCGCAGCGGGATCTATGTCTGCGGTGAATTCCTTCCACGGCGAGTTACTTGTTGTCCTTGCCCTGCAACCGACAGTCAGAGGTCCGAGCATTAAAGATTTTCCTCTGGCTCTTGAGCTTAGGTAGCTGGTAATAGACGTCGGCATTTTCGGGCGTAAGATGGTCGTTAGCGTAGATAGAGTTGTTAGTAGCATAGAAAGCTGGGAGAAGCGGTTCGACTTTGGTTTTTTCTCTCGGCATCTCCGCTGTACCTCCACTTTTTCCAGCTTCCGCCGTCACCACTGCCCTTTCAGCCGTTTGAGCCACCTCATTCACACTATTGGCATAATACTCCATTGAGGAATCCACTTGGTCAACTCTACTCTTGAGCGTATCAAACTGTCGTTTTAAGTGAGTAACGGCATGAGTGAGCTGCAGACACTCACTCATCTGCACCTGCAATGCTTTTATCTGCTCGGACAGTTGCCAAACTGAGTATGATGCTACGCATATCGATATCACCGACAAGACCACCTATCCTTGACAGCCGCACCAGCCAGCAGCCGTTGACCGCTGTCGCTTACACAACTGCCGCTCGCGCTGTCGCTGCTGCTCGAGTTCAAACTTTCGTTCTAGCCGATCTCTGATGCCACTTCTCCACTGTCGCCAGAGACCGACGGAGAAGGAGAAGCAGTTTGAAATGGCTTAACGGTTGTTTGATGGCGCTGTGGACCGCTGGTTCTGCTGCTCGATGGAGCTACCGGTTTACCGGACAAACCTCTTGCCGCTGCTGTTGTTGCCGACGGCTTGGTTGTTATTTTTGCGATGTTTTTACCAGCTCCGGACTCAGTAGTCTTCTTGGGAGTGGTTGGCTTGAGGAAGGCAAGTTTTTTGCTGCATAACAGTGGATACACCTCCAGACGATCGAAGCATCTTCCGCCTTCTTTTTAGCGATGAGTGTTGGAATTGCATCAGCACAATGTGGGTGAAACAGTCGCGGGCACACATCACATTTCTGTGAAGCTCGAGCAATCGATGAGCCACATTTACCACATACACACGTTTCTTGATTGTTGATTGCATGTTCTGACTCATCTTATCACACTGGTTGCTGCTGGTCATTTGCTTGATGGCGTGGCAGATTGCCCTCTCACAGGAAAATACGGCCGGATTGCGACAGATCAACCTAAAACGCTCTAGTCTTGGTATCTGGGGTTTCAGCGTCACTTTGGACACTTTTTCACTAGTAGGAACTCTGAACTCAATTGCATGTTTAGGTGAAAACTGGCATTTTCTACGGAGCGACCTGGCATGCGTGTGGCTAGATCAAATCCCAGGCTTTAGTATCATTCATTCCTGAAACCTTACAAAAAAACACGTGACGTGCCAAACAACGAACTCGGCTCTTTGCTCAATGACTCAACTTTACTGTTACCAGCACGACACGACCCGATGGGGAAGTTTTGCCATGTGCACCAATCAACGAACCTATATGTGTAGATATATAGTAGTTTTATTAACCAGGACTGGTTTACACATATACATCATAGGCATCACTTTCCCAGAGTTGAGACAATGGAATTGCTCTTTCGGCACGCTGAAGGTTATATGGGTGATGCGGGCGGCCACAATGTTAGAATTTATATATATATATATATATATATATATATATATATATATATATATATATATATATATATATATATATATATATATATATATATATATATATATATACATATATATTATTGACAGAGATTATTAGGCTTAGCTACCTAAAGCAACGAAATAAGCGTATGTGTAACAATGTGCGTGGAGGAATGTATAAGTGCCACTCCACTTGGTCATTTAATGATTCGCTACATAAACAACTATATTATCACTATATTGCTGAAATAAATGTCACCACTCCCCGTCATTACGGCGGGAGTGCAGCATAAACTAAAGTTGGGCGATAGCATATATGTATAGACAGCAAGCAACCAGTAAGCTAACGCAGTGACACGCGGGCATACATGTGCCGCTGTATTATTGCAGAGTTTGATGCGGATTCGTCGCTGTTTCATCTAAAATTTCGAGGCCTCTGCTTTTCATTCGCGGTCGAAAAAGCTTGTGACAAGACTGACAAGGCAAGCCCGAAAGGATGCAAGATCACTCCCAAGGTACCACTCGCTCTTTGTAATACTTGCTAGATACGAAATAAGATAATAATGCCATGAACGTTAATAATAATAATGGGATAAGAAAAGTAAATTTAAACTATATATATATATATATATATATATATATATATATATATATATATATATATATATATATATATATATATATATATATATATATGTATATATATATATATATATATATATTTTAATTACTATTGCTATTTATTCATTGTTATTAATCACCGACGGTGGGAACATGACAATTGGGTCCCTGCGAACGTGTGCACGTTTACGAAGGGTCCAATGTATAATAATAATAATAATAATAATGTGCTAACGTGCGGATTACTGCCCAAGGCAAACTAGGGATTCGTGCGCCTACAACGGATCAATTAGCATCCGTAAGGACCCTGAATTGCGTTTGCGGATTAAATATACGTCCTCTTTCCGACACGTCGGCTTTCTGGGGACGCATCTCCGGAATAAACCCACAGTTCTCAGACGAAGATCTGCTTGATTGTCTACGCGAACAGGGCGTGAGTGAAGTTCGCAGAGAAAAGTTTGCCGCGGCCGCTACAGGCCCGAGCAAGAACGTCGTTAAGGTGATGAAGCCCTCAAGTAGGGTGCGGCTAAGGTTTGACAAAGAACCAGTGGGTGAAGTGACAATCGCCGACGAATGCTTTAAAGTCACACTTTGCTGCGATTCGCCCTTACAGTGTCTCTCCTGCCATAAGTTTGGTCACAAGGCATCACAATGCACAAAAAGGGAAATCCCTACCTGCAGAAGATGTGCAAGACCCGGCCATCAAATGTGGCAATGCAATGAAAAGGCCCGATGCGCTAATTGTGGTGGTGCTCATGCGGCTAGTGACGGCCGTTGTGGAGTAAAACGAATTTTCACAGAGGCTGAAAAACAAAAGCTATACGCAAAGGTAGCATCTCGCCTACCCGACCTAGCTGAGGAGTTCCCCCAGATTTCTCTATCGCCAAGTACCAGCACGAACTCTCAATCCACGAGCTTGGAGGTGAAATCGTATGCGGATGCCGCAAGACCTGCCGCTCCACAACCAGTACTAAACAAAAAAGGCGAGGTGGTATGCCACCTTCCTCCACCGCGCCCGCCCAGGGTAGACTCTAATAAGCCAAACCGAAACAAAGAAGCGCTGAAGAAAGAACAAAAACAGCAGAAAAGAAGCCCGCACAAACAGCTTATCTGATTGATGGCATTATGAAAATTTGGAAGATCTTCAAGAATTTGCTCTCATCATGGCTAACCGAAAATCCATCAATAGCCAAAGTTCTCGAATTTTTGGAGTCGGAACAAGGAAGAGTCTTTTTGATATCCGTTATTGACGGCACCGCTGAGCCCTCTCTACCGCTTGCGACTGAACTGGGCAGCGGAAGTAGTACAACATCTACAAACAAACAATGAGCACACAACCACTTCTCCAAGAAAACACCCTTCAATCTCAACCACGATCCCAACAACCATACATTTGTGATGTCTGCGGGAAATCTATACAATCAATGCGAGGCTTGCGCATGCATAAGACTCGCCTCCATAGAACTAACCCCCAACCATTACCGACCGTACCCCCGTTAAATAACTCTGAAAACCAGGTTGGTAACATCGTGACAACATATGACCCAGACCCACAGACCTTAGTAACACTCTTGGCTCGGGCGCGAAAAGACGCTAAACTAATCAGGATTATACCCAGAGGGGTCAGAGAAGTTTGTTGCGCAGCATACACAGAGGCTTTGGCTAATTTTAACTCAAAGCAAGACAACGCGTCTTGGGTCAGGCTGGTAACGTTGCCGACTCTAATGTTGCGCATCCCGGAGCGAAAAGCCAAAGATACCACACTTTGTCAAATAATTAGAAAAAATCTCGTGGATACGCAGTGGCAACGACTAGAAAATCTTTTTGCCGAACAATCACGCAGCACCCGCAAAAACTCAGAAAAACAGTACACTGATCGTGACAGAGCCGCTACAGCAGAGCGCAAATTAGCAGAAGGTGATGTAAGATCTGCCGCACGTAGCCTTCTTTCAACCGACTCATTCGCGCCACTCAACAGCCACACAGAGCAGGAATTGAGAGACAAGCATCCTCGTGCTACGGATTCAGTCAGAGAGCGCTTAAACAATTTTCAAGCACCAGTACCAGCGCAAGCATGCCTCGTACCAGAAAAATGTATTACTGACGCCGCCCGGTCTTTTTCCCTAGCATCAGGCCCAGGATTAGACGGTTTACGTCCTCGGCATCTGCTCGATATGCTCGATAGCACAGTACCGTCATCTGGGAGGCTGGTGGAAGAACTTCGTTCTCTTGCTAGTTCAGCCTTGGGTGGTAATTTGCCACATTTCTGCATTCCCATCTTCTACGGGGCCAATCTGACAGCGCTAAAGAAAAAAGACGGCTCTATTAGACCTATAGCATGCGGCCTTACAATCAGGAGGCTTGTCGCTAAAGTAGCCATTGCCATTACAAGGACAACAATTGTGACAGCAATTTCACCAAGTCAGATAGGCGTTGCAGTGAAAGGCGGTGCAGAAGCGGCAGTCCACGCAGTACGAGCATTTGTTGAAGCAGAAGGTCCAGTACGGGTCCTAGTTAAATTGGATTTTCGTAACGCCTTCAACACTATACGACGCGATGTAGTGCTTGATGAGGTAAGACTCAAAGTGCCGCAACTTTTGCCGCTAGCTTGGCAAAGCTACAAGGAACCGACTCTGCTGTCCTGGGATGAAAAAGCACCACTATTATCATCTAGTGGAGTGCAACAAGGCGATCCGCTTGGACCTGCTTTATTCAGCCTCGGGGTATCCAGTTTGGTGGCACGCATGAAGAGCCCTCTTAACGTTTGGTACCTAGATGACGCAACGATTGGAGGCCCACTTGATCTGGTTGTGGGTGATATTATCAACGTACTGAATTTTGCAGAAGAGGGAGGCCTTAGCCTCAATGCCTCTAAGTGTGAAGTCATTACATTGGGAGGTAATGCCCAAGAACAGGATGAAATTTTTAGGGCGGTTTCGAATGTCTTGCCAGAATCTAGGCGCGTTGACTTAGACGAGCTGGAGCTTCTGGGAGCCCCAATAAGATTACGATCGATTTCAAAGACCCTTAAAGAAAAGTGCACTGGACTGAAGCAAATTCGCTCTTGCTTAACGGCGATGCATTCGCAAGCAGCTCTGTGCATCTGGAGATACAGCTTGGGCTCGCCGAAGCTTAACTATACTCTGCGCACTTCACCAGCTATTAAATGCCATGAAGATCTTCAAGCTTACGACGATACCGCAAGAAGCATTTTAGGTGAAGTATTAAACGTCGACCTGCATGATGACACTTGGAAAAGAGCAACCCTTCCAATTGCCGAAGGAGGACTTGGTATTAGATCAGCGGCGGAGCTGGCTCCCATGTGCTATGCCGCGTCTCTATTGGAATTTGGTAAACTCGCAAAAACGTTGGTCGAACCAGACATCCGCCAAGGAATCACAAGAGCCAAAGACGCTGCATAGCTAATAGCTAGACAAACAATTGGACCAGGCCCCTGGCAAGAACGTCCCACACAGCATACATTGGACTCCTACAGATGCAGCGCTGCAGCTAGAGAGCTGTTAGACAACCTCCAATCTCCAGTGGAAAAAGCTGTCTTTCTGGCAGCACGGGACACATTTAGTGGAGGCTTTCTAAAGTGTCTCCCTTCCCCGCAGCTGGGTACCATGCTGGACAACACCTCATTCCGCATGGTAACAGCTCTTCGAATAGGTGCCCCGGTTTGCAACCCCTACAGTTGCCGCGCATGTGGTACCACAGTAACTGAGGATGGACTTCACCCTCTTAGCTGCATCAAAAGCCATGGTAGAGTTTCTAGACACGCTGAAATCAATGCAATTATAAGAAGAGCCTTACGCAAAGCTGGTATACCAAGCACGCTCGAGCCCAGAATAGGACTTCATGACGACAAAAGACCAGACGGTGTAACAATCCCGCTATGGGCTAACGGCAGATGCTTGGTATGGGATGCTACAGTGTCCTGTACAGTGGCTCCCTCGTATATACGCCACAGTTCACTAGAAGCGGGATGGGTTGCCGAGCGCGCAGATAATGGGAAAAAACGCAAGTACCAAGAACTGGAGACAAGTTATATCGTAGTGCCAATATCGATGGAAACAATGGGCCCGGTAAGCAAGGGAACCAAGAGATTCATCAGTGAGCTGGGCCAACGGATTACAGATCTCACAGGGAATCGGCGCGAAGGCGAGTTTCTACGGCAACTGCTGTCGCTTGCTGTGTGCCGAGGAAACGCCGGCTGTATTGTCGGTTCCATGGAATAATATTTAGGAGTTAGAAGAAGACAAGGAGTACACGTTCACACCTCACAATTGTAACATTTAAACAATATTAATAAATAAAAATAATAATAATAATAATAATAATAATAATAATAAAAAAAAAAAAAAAAAAAATAATAATAATAATAATAATAATCATCATCATCATCATCATCATATATTTGAAATCAAGGCAATTCCACATACTGTGCAGTCGACATGTCATAGTCGAAATCGCATTTGCCTTTGTAGATTGGCTGCATATAGGTCTTGGGTCAAACGCAGAAGAGCGACAATCGCCATACAGAATCACCGTACAGTGTAAAGAAGAACATAGACAAAATATAAATAAAATATAAGAACTGCTTCGTGCACGAATAACCGATTATGGGGATTGAACTCGTATGTACATAAAAGAGTAACAACTTTTACTTGTGTATTTCCATTATATTTCACACTTCTTGCAGACTGGCAACGAGAATAAGGATGGACGGTCTCCGAGATCGATCCGAGGTTCGCCCTGTCCTCTCGATGGCAAGGGGGTTTTCAGCTCCCTCGTTTCAAGGATGTCCATCTACAGCGGGTCCTCGCACAAAGACACTGTGTAGGTTTCTGACAAAACACTACAAATAAATCTCGCTCGCAGTTTTATGTCGGTCATATATATATGTCCTTTGAATAAATTCCAATTAACGGGCGTTTAATATATATATATATATATATATATATATATATCATACTCTCAATTGACTATTTCTACCGGGCGTTTTTATTTGGTGTTATTTCTTTCCAGCCCACCGCCTCTTCCGTTGAGCTCCTTTGGGATGTCAATCTTCCTCGAACAGTTTAAAAGTGCTTCGGGATACCGGAGAACCTGGAGGTGGCCGAACACGTGGTGTCGAGTTGGAAATTGTACTTCGAGCTTCAGTCGACCGAACCAACATGGCGACGAAAAAGACGCTGAAACGGTAGGAGCCTTTGAGGAAAATGTATCTGTTGTTAAGACTTTAAATGGTTGTAGGCATATTTAGCTATTGGTCTAAAACGAGTTTAATCTGTACTGTCAAGCCTGAGTTGACATGTCTCAAAGGAATCGATCGTGCAAGACAGACGAGCACTCGTCCTCAATATTTCTTTCACCTCTAATTTATTCCTAGCTTAGTACTTAACATGCTTCTTGTAATGCGTTTTCGATCTATATATATATATATATATATATATATATATATATATATATATATATATATATAATCGTACGGGGGAAGGACTTCCTCGCGGTTTTTATGCACACTTTTAGGGCAAATATTTAGTATTTTCGTTGTAGTACGTTGTATAATGCAAATCAATGTTTTGTATTCCACATAAATAGGCGAATTTTATTCGGTGACAGCGTTAGCGACGTCGTATCAGCCGTGGGAAGCCCGTCTAAGGTCTTCTATAAGGTATGCTGTTTTCTTTTCATACAGTCGTATATTTAATGGCGTGCTCCTAACGCATTTTTAGGTTAAAATGTACGTTAAAGATTTAGTTGGGTAATCATTGATTCAGTTGTTCGTGCTTGTTGGTGCAGAATTGTGGCTTTGCACATTTATATCTTTAATGCTATATCTTCAGCTACATAATTCTGCAAATCAAGAAATGTTGTACTTCTTATTTGTTTTTGATGAATATACATATTTATTTTTGCGATTACTGTGTATAAACATGTATTTATCGTGGGACGTAATCTGCGGCTTGTTGTGTATATATATATATATATATATATATATATATATATATATATATATGCAGGGTATCTTAGAAATATTTGAAAAGCGAAATAGGTAATTATAAAGCTCGTTAAAGTAAATATTTTCTTCAATGGAACATTGTCTCTGAGAGGTATTAGTTCGGAGTGAGAGTGATATTACTAAAATCTATGACACTGGTGTTATTGCAGAAACTAAGGATATTGTGGAGTTATTGGGAACATTCTGCTCTCTCGTCCGACCATGCCATATGATGCGACATGGTCGTTTAGAAAGTAATTCGCAAATAATAATGTTATTTTACTAGCTTTCACGCCTAATACCTCAAAATCATAACGCTACGACCATTCACAGCGCATAATCAACACATTAAGCAAATGCGCATTCATGACGATCATTGTTGTATCAAATATATGGCAATGCAAGCCGTGATTGCGGAGTAATTCCGATTTTGTAGTGTTTTTGCGAATTATCTTCTAAACGACCATGTAGCATCTTTTGCCGCATTATATGTTCCTCAAAATGTTCTCACGAACATGACAGTTAGTTTCAATATAGGAGGCCTGGTTGTCTTGCAATCGCACATTTAGTGCTTATATGTCAGGCCACTACACCAGTGTCATTGAAGTTGGAAATACCATTCTGACTCCGAAGCAAGAATTCTCAGAGGCCATGTTCTGTTGGAAAAACATTTACCTTAACGAGCTCTGCAGTATCCTATGTTGCTTTTTAAATGTTGCTTTATTTCTGGGGCTATATATATATATATATATATATATATACAGCGTGCTCCTATTTGTGTGTCCAAAACGCTAGGGTATGATCAAACTGAGAGATAAGGTGAGAAAATCATTTTTGCCAATGGAAAGGGGGAGCGGAAATACTCCGTATAGGAGTGAGATATATTTTTTTAATTGTTATTTTAGGGGGGCTGTTCCGACATACGTTTGCAAAATGCACGATTGTGAGAGGACGCATTCTTGGCAATTGAAAAACCGAGCACATCGGCGCATTCGGGAGAAAATTCTACATTTTTTTAAAATACCTATACCTGACCTAAGCGAGCGCAATGACTATTGTGATATTAAGAAGAGATTGCAAAATTATAATTTCACTTTTGCATGTTTAAACTTTAACGCCCAGGTTCTCAAAATGTTTCCATCACGCGTGCAAAACTAATACGTCTAGAATGTGCATTTCTAGTAAATCATTTTGGTACCAAATTGGTAGAGCTGGCGTCTGTAATTGCAGAGTAACTCAAATCTACCTAGGACCATATCGGGTGTGAGTGCACACATGCGGCTACTATGTATTTTACTTTAAATGTTGCTCGAACGAATGCCCGCCAGCCAATAAGCACATTCGGTATCGATGGCAAGGCTCGCGTTGCACGCGTTCAAAGACTCCAGGCGTCTCCCGAATGGTTCCACAAGCAGTTACTATTTTGCCAATCAGATCCATAGGAGACTCAACGGGAGTTGCATAGATTAGATACTTTAGGTGGCCCCAAAGGAAAAAGTCAAGACTAGACAGATCAGGCGATTCGCGGCGGCCAAGTTTGTGGACCGCCTCGGCCAATCCAGCGATTAGCAAACGTCTCATCCAGATAATTCCGTAACGAGAGGGCGTTGTGTGCTGGAGCACCATCGTGCTGGAACCACATTCTCGATCGAACACTCTGTAGAATGTTTGCCAAATGTTCTCGCAGGGTTGTGCTCAGAAACAGGTTGTATGTTGGTCCATTCAATTTATCTGGAAGTATATGAGGTCCGAAAAGATAGTTGCCCAAAATGCCAGCCCAGACATTCACGGAGAACCGATGCTGGTGTCTATGCGGGCGGGTCATATGCGGGTTCTCCGTAGACCACCAATGCGCATTGTGTGCGTTGAACACACCATCTTGCGTGAAGGTCGCTTCGTCGGTGAAAAGAACAAAAGCAGGAAATTCCACATCGGCCGCGGCTTGTTGCAGAAACCAGCGACAGTAATGAATGCGTGGCTGGTAATCAGAATCCCGCAAGGCTTGAACTCGCTGCATCCGGTATGGGTGTAGCCCCTTCATTTAGCACCCTGTGAACAGTGATACGACTTACACCGACACTTCTAGCCACCTGCCTAATGCTTGCAGAAGGACGCGCAATTACTTGCTCAACAATGTGGTCCTCCATATTTGGGCTTCTCACTGTCCGCGGTCGTCCCGCTTCGTATTGACGGCCTTGAAATGATCTAGTTTCGCAGAGCAAACGATGAAGTCTCGAAAACATTTTCCTGCCAGGTATCCGTCGATTTGGGAAATGCTCTGCGTACAACCGATGTGCAAGACTTGCGTTACCGTCTGCTTTACCATACATAAAATGCATGTCAGCTTTCTCGGCATTTGTGAACCGGTCCATCACGATACACGTGGCACAAGCGCCTGCACTTTGTAAACTAATTGGAAAATGTAAAGAACTAATTGGAGAATGTAGACTCAGCTAGGCGATTACGACAGACTTACGAACGATGACCGAAAACAAACGACGTACGTCTAGCGCGTAGCGCAGCCGAGCGAAGAATGGATGTTAGGCCATGCTTCCTTGGCCTATTTATTCACTCAAGGAAAGCTGTAACTTCGTCACCGTATCATAAATTGCCTGAGCATTTAGTGAAGCCTCCGCATTTTTGTTACTGGAGTGCAGGCATTTTCTATTTCCCATCATGGGTTTAGCTTGCTTTGCCTTTGCTCTAGTCGACGCTATGTATGCTCGCGCTGCTTAACGAAGGCTGCTATCTTACAGACACACAGCTCAGTGTGCTTATTGGCTGGCGGGCATTCGTTCGAGCAATATTTAAAGTAAAATACATATTTGTTTGAGCTTCTACAGGTTTGACGAGTGACTTGATTGACAAAGAAAACAAACATAGTAGCTGCGTGTGTGCACTCACACCCGATATGGTCCTAGGTAGATTTGAGTTACTCTGCAATTACAGACGCCAGCTCTACCAATTTGGTACTAAACCGATTTACTAGAAATGCACGTCCGTCTGGAATGCACGCGTAACTACTAGAAATGCACGTTCGTCTGGAATGCACGCGTAATGCAAAAAGTTTGAGAATCTGGGCGTTAAAGTTTAAACATGCAAAAGTGAAATTATAACTTTGCAATATCTTCTTAATATCACAATAGTCATTGCGCTCGCTTAGGTCAGGTATAGTTTTTAAAAAATGTAGAATTTTCTCCCGAATGCGCCGGTGTACTCGTTTTTTCAATTGAATTGATTGCATTCTCTCACAATCGTGCATTTTGTAAACGTATGTCGGAACAGCCCCCCCTAAAATAACAATTAAAAAAAATTATCTCACTCCTATACGGAGCATTTCCGCTCTCCCTTTCCATTGGCCAAAATGATTTTCTCACCGAGTTTGACCAAACCCTAGCGTTTTGGGCACACAAATGGGAACACCCTCTATATATGAAGGTACTTCTTTAGTCTTATATTATTCTATTTCAATTCATATTCTCTCATGTATGGTTAGTTGACTGCAAGTGCTAAAGTATAATCATATGGCTTTATTTCATCTCGTTTTCTCATCACGCATTGCAGGAGGAGGACAAAATGCGGATTCACGCGCCAAGTGCTCGCGACTCCATCGATACAACGAGTGTCGAAAGATCGGACTACTTTTATAACTATTTCACGCTCGGCATGGTATGCTTACTTCTTTCTGTTATTCGCCAGAATGTTCAAATTCAATACGCCGTGCGGCTTTCTATTTTCCAAAATTATTCTTAGCATTATTATTCTAAAATAAATACCGGTAATATATGTTCGTGCATTCAAGGTTCAACCATTTTACCATGGGAGGAGTACTATTTACGTGGTGGATTTTATATTCGTATGTAGCTTTACAAATACTTTCATTTGAGAGAAGTTGCTTTAGTCAGTAAATATACGATGCCCGGAAATCTGACGTACGCTGTTTTTGTCACCACCAATACATCAGTGCAGAATGTATGCACTCTGGGGCCTAATCCTAGATCTAGTGGTACGTGATTATTTGCGTGATTATTTACCGCTCTTTTATGAAACCCAGGCAATGTCGTGTACTTCATGGAAGCGCTGCAACTATGAGAATAGACACCTAATTGCACGATTTGCTGTACATGGAAGATTCGTATTATTCTACCGTAATTAACATCTCGTATGATGTGTGATAAATATGAGAATGAAAGAGAAGAATCTGTATTCGAGAGAAGTTCCATGAAATTTCCTCGTTATGCTTGTGCAAACTTTGCGGGAGACAGTGTGACTTATATTACCTTCAAGGATGCGATAGAGCAGTTCTGTTGACTCGACTTTTAGAACCGTGATGAATATATGTATATGTGAATGTGTGCTTTCTCTGTACGCGCAATATTGTAAACCAACCTATCGGTTAATAAAGCTATTACGTTATGTTATATCCACAGTGGTACGTGATTGACTGAGTGCTTATGGGCGAGCGGATACGACTTGTTCTAATAACACTGTGCTTCTTTTATTTTTTTCGGTTTCGAAATTTTACCATCTCTTGGTATATAGGATGTCCTCTTTGATGCTCGGCGTCATACGGCGAAGAAAATTGTATTACACACGAACTTCCCGGGCCACTACGACTTCAACAGCTACCACCGATGCAATTTCACCATGGTGCTGCCCTCAATACAGGGCGAACCCGATGTTGTTGTTAATACATTCACAAAGGTGAGCTAAGAGATATGGACACCAAATAACTTCGTTTGTACAGAGAATAACCCTTAATCTAGATGTGCACGTTCGATATATATATATATATATATATATATATATATATATACAGGGTGTTGCAGAAATTTTTCATAATAGAATATACAAATTGTAGAGCTCGTTAAAGCAAATATTTTTTCCAATGGAACATGGTCTCTGAGAAGTCTTGTTTCGGAGTGAGAGCGAAATTACTACAATTTGTGACACTAGCGTTTTTGCCCGACATAGGAGCATAAAATGTGCTGTTGCGAGACAACCAGTCCTCCCTACAGAAACTAAACACACTGTCGGGTTCGTGAGAAAATTCTGCTTCTTCCGAAGAATATACAAGACCGGTCAGAAGATGCGACACGGTCGTTTAGAAGAGAATTCGTCAAAAATGAAGTTTTTTTATTAGCTTTCACGCCAAATACTTCAGAATCATAACCCTACGACCACCCACGTGTTCAAAGCTAGCATATTCAGCAAATGCGCATTTCACGACGATCATTTTGATACCAAACTTATGGCAATACGAGCTGTGGTTGCAGAGTAATTACGATTTTTCGGTGGGATGTCCAGATTAAGTGCATGAAAAATGACTGTGTGGCGACGTTCACTACCGCCGACCTGTCGCGCGACAGCCGCAGCGCGTCATTTTCATGCACTTAATCTCGACATGTTCGACGAAAAATCGTAATTATTCTGCAACCACAGCTCGCATTGCCGTAAGTTTGGTACCAAAATGATCGTCGTAAGATGCGCATTTGCTGAATATGTTAGCTTTGAACACGTGGGTGGTCGTAGGGTTATGATTCTGAAGTATTTGGAGTGAAAGCTAATAAAAACGATGAATTTGACGAATTTTTGACGAATTCTCTTCTAAACGACCGTGTCGCATATATGTATATTCTTCGGAAGAAGCAGAATTTTCTCACGAAGCCGACAGTGTGTTAGGTTTCTGTATAGGATGACTGGTTGTCTCGCAACAGCACATTTTATGCTCCTATGTCGGGCAAAAACACTAGTGTCACAAATTGTAGTAATTTCGCTCTCACTCCGAAACAAGACTTCTCAGAGACCATGTTCCATTGGAAAAAATATTTGCTTTAACGAGCTCTACAATTTGTATATTCTATTATGAAAAATTTCTGCAACACCCTGTATAGATCAATATTGTAATGCTAACGCATTGCATCGGCAAAGTCTGGTTTACATTCAGGATCGGCCTTTTTTTGGCTCCTATGGTTTCCAATTTAGATAAAGAAATCGGAGGACTCACTATAGAAGCCAAAAATAAACTGATATGGTGATAATAGCGGTAACGAGGATGGTGGATGCTATTCAAAACTGTATCTGCAGACACTTTACTCAGGCTTATGAATTGTTCGATAAACAACAGCGTAGACGATTTTTCTTGCTCACAAAAACAACAACAACAACAATAACAAGATAAACCACATTAAACTCACAAAAACAACAACAATAACAATGTAAACCACTTTGAACTCTACGTGCATGGCGTTGCAGTGGAACGACATCACGGACCGCCTGATGTCCAAAGAGGAGCGACCCGTCCTTCTGAATCGTGGTGGTTCGACGCCAAATACAGCAAACCCGTTTGGGCCGACGTACTGCTATGGCTGCTGTGGGGACACGATCGTCGAGGTGATTCCGTTCAACAACCATATCGCTTCGGTGACTCTATTCGATGCGTCGGTGGCTTCATAGCAGTGAAGAAGGAGACGCTAACCTCCTTATTGTTCTTAGCGCTGTTCGGATCGCCGTCACAGCCGCTGCCACCAACATTGCGGGTGCTGATAACGTGCCGCTTCGTGCACGCCGATGGAGCTCTTCGCCTAGCCGGAGTACTGATACTATTTTTATTATTATTAATATTACCACCAGTCGTGCGCTTTCGCTGGGCTTCGACAGTGAGGTTATCCTGTGTGCACGCCGCGCACGTGGTCGGATTTCAGTCGCGCAACCACTGGCGCCACCATTGAGGCCTTGAGCAATTTATCGGTCTTGACTATGAGAACAAGAAACAAGAAAAATGCCAGCCTCTGATGGGAGCGCTGACAATCGAAAGACGTGCATAATAATAGTAACAAAAACAACAACAACAACAACAACCACAAGAACACCAGCAAATGATAATAACTATTCTGGTTTCACTAGCAGCAACAATAACAACAACTACAAACAACAGCACGACGACAACATTCGCACGCAACAGCAATAAAGCAAAGAACAAGCAAAAAAATTAGTATCGAGACCATACGAGCCACACACCACAGTAGAAGTAAGCGGCAATATGACGACGATAACGACAAAAACAACAACAATACAAATACGTATATAGATATATAAATAACAAGACACACAATATGGCCACAACATGAACGTATAGTGAGTAATTTGTAGCTATAGCGTCTCTTGTCGGTCGGTACATATGGTAGGAACTAAGTAAACAAATGCAAATGAATATCTGTCGGAACTGGTTGTGTGTGAGTCGCAAGTACCATCACAGTCGTTACCGTAGTTGTGGTATAACTGTACGAGGTGGTTGCTGCATGGAGGGAGCTTGATGTGCTAGGGCAGAAAGGCGTCTGAGAAGACGATGAGAAGAAAGTTGTACTGTACACCGGGCGAGTGAGGCAGACCCTGTCAATGCTAGTGATTCTGGTGGCTTGATAGAACGAAGATATGCCACCTAATTGTCGCAAAACATTAATGGCGATCGCAGCGGTTGGCACATTTGCTAATGAATGACTCATTGCGACCCAAGCTTTGTGGCTAGACGGATATTGCTGGCGGCCGCCGGTCTTCTGCCGTCTAGCGTCGTTACTGCACATATACTCATCGTCCATCATCTCATTACGATGTAGCAGCATAATATTTGGTTCAGCTAATTTCCACATTTAATATATATATATATATATATATATATACGATTTACGACGACTGTGTTAATGTGGGCGTCGACACGATAGAGTCAGAGAACGAAAGCAAACAAGTTTGAGAGAGCGAACAGCTCTTACTGGATGCTGTGCGAGACGAATCTGTGGTGGTGCCTGAAGAAACGACCGTCGTCATGCAGCCGACACAAGAAAACTCAGAAAAACAAGAGAAAGAAAGGATGTGTCTATGTGTGTATCTGTGAGTAAGAGAACGAGAAACGGGCAGTGTCTAGACAATATATGTAACGTTGATGTGTTTTCTAGTGAACGAGCAAGAAAGAAAGAGAGCCGCAGCTGCAGCAGCAGCAGACCCGATAGCATTCAGAATTGGCGGTCCCGCCGACACTTCTCAGTTAAGTGCTGAAAAGCATATAAACCGACTAGATAACTAGACCGTTAGGTATGAAACTAGGGCTATTATTAATTGCTGTTATTGATTTGAGGCAAAACAATATCTGAGGGCCAACTGTGTTTAAGGAGGTAGGTGTGTGCGTGCGTGCGTGTGTGTCTGTGTAAGTGTGACAAAACGGTATATGAGGTGAACAAAAAGAAAATCATGTAAATCCCGACTAGAGAGCACTGTTAAATTGGTATAGAGTGAAGAGGATAATCTTTGCGTGCAGACGAGAAGACGTTGTAGCATCGTAGATACATGGTCGACCGCGGCGATGCTAATGATTATGGCACTGGCTATAATTGTTAACGACTGATATTCATGTGTCATTACGATTACGGTTAATGAGAAGAAAAGGTGGCGGAGAAACGAGATTGCACAATTCAACCGAACTTAGCTTAGTACACGTCTCGCGGCGTGGACGAGTGTTTTGTTTGATTTCAGGTACCAGTGTCGTAAGACCGCTGTACGTCGAGAGATCTGGCAGTATGTATCAAATCGATTTGTACCATGCTTTATAATGGTTGTACATTATATTTAAGGTGTTATTACCGTTGTTATAGATAATCATACGAGTACGGAAAACATTAATTAGTGTCTTCATGTGCTATGAGATGCTGTCAATAAACAATTTTAGTATTAGCTAGCCTAAGCCGTTCGTAGAGGATCGATGAATTGTTTGCACATATAAGTTGTACGTCTGTGCCGACGAGGCGCAATAAACAGAAGAAGGAGAATAACGAATAAAAAGAAAGTATATCAATTTTAAATGCAAACATTAGTAACTGCCGTTTACAACGAGACTTAAAAGTTGCCGTCATGGTGTGCGCATTCGCAATAATTTTTTTTCGGGGCATTAACTTACCTTAGAAACACGAGAAGAATACTAAAATCCGCCTAGCTAGCCACAAGTCCTTGAAGTGTAGAAAATGCCAGAGCGGGCAAATTTTGACCGTGAAGAACGTGTGGAAATCTGAGGTTCACTCTTACATCTCCTCCCACGAACCTTTTCTATGTTTGCCTTTAGATAGACTTATTTTTAAGAATAATAGATCATTGTTGGAACAAAATGGAAGACTTATCACTGTTTGCACCGCTTTCCCTGCGCCATTATCATAATTCTAATAACAGCACAAGCTCAGTGGAATGCCAAACAGGTATTCAACGTTTGAAGGAGGGTCTTAGGATTTATACACTATACGTGGGTTTCTTCGTTCCTGCAGTCTCGAAGAAAGAAAAACATTGGAATACGAGCGAGTAAGTTAACCCATCATGTAAATATGTTTGTTCGGTCAAAAATGATATTCCGCATTCAATAAAACAAAAATCCAGATAAACGTAATATTTGACATCGTTATCAAAGATGATTTTATTTTTCATTTTGTACGCCGTTTGTTTGGAGGAAACATTTAGCCGTGGACATGGCATTATTACCTTTCAACCACGATTAACTCACAAATAACAAGCTACGTCTGAAATTTCCCAGCAACATTTATTAAGCCACTAAATAATGAAGTTTTCATTAGGATAATCCTCGTTTTCAAATTTCGTTCTGTAACCTTTTAGTATTGTTACGTTTTTCAGGGTCACGCATGTAGTCAGTAAACGGCATTACATATTGTGCTGTTTTTACGAGTGGATGAAATCCAAGGGCTCTTCTTAATGAGAACTGTCGAAGCACCTCAAAAAATAATAGTATTAATGTCCAGTTTTAACGAGGAAGTATTCGGATATTGCTGTAATCGAGGTTCTCTTCTAATGAAGAAGACGTGACTTGGAACGTAAAGAAGACCATAAAGGTGGTCCGTAACTATGTGGATCAGGACGCCGTCAGGGCTCAGGTCAATGCGTACAGTGCTTATGGCAGTATACAACCTATCGACCATCTTTATATCCAGATTCGAAGGAGAAATGGCAAAACGTATCATTGCCGTTTCCATGATGATATGCAAGCAACTGCATACGGAAATCAAATTGTCGTTTGATTATATAAAATATAAAAAAACTATTTGTGTATATTTTAAACACAACTTCATCTTATAGCGTAAGACAAATTGAAGAGCAGTGAGTTTCACTCTTAAAGAGGTACAGCACATAAAGTATACATCGTTTTTTCGAGTGCATCTATTGAATAGCTTGAGCAACAATTCCAGTGGCCACCTTTCACCTTTACTTAACATCGTTTTTGCCTTTAATTGCCCTTAATTGTTAATTTAGGAGTAATACATTTGATACACTGAAGTAAATATATACATTATCGCAATCATTTATTTGTTGCTTAGCGAAGTTCAAGTCAACCTTTAACTGGTTTATAAATATATAACATTTGTAAGATCAATCTCAAAAATGTTTATATTAAAATATAAAGTTACCTGTATATACATTTGTCTAATTCTTGTTTTAAAATAAATTATTGTACTAATTCATTCTCTTGGTTTTAACAATGTTTATTAACTACTTTATTTTTGGGATTATCTTTACTATCTAATTAAAATGTATGATTACAAATTGAAATTAATATTATTTTATTTTCATTATATTATGATTGATTGATTGATTTATTATTCGCTTGGCATGCATACCTAAATACACATGTCACCCTTTTTTATCAGGGGCGCTTAGAGCGGCAGCATATATGTTACCTATGCATCTGAATAATCAATGTACACTTCCATACCTACTGAGTATTTGCTTTCCATTGGGACAGCCTCTTCTTTGTAATATCGACCAGGTCCTTTCTAACGTTTGGTCTTAGAGCTAGGGCATCCGACAGCTCTATATCTCTGCTTCCCCCAAGGGCTGTACATTCTTTAACAATATGCTCAATTGACTCATTCCCTAGCCCACATGCTCGACATTCTGTACTTTGTCCCTCCATATATTTAGCTCTTTGTATCCTTGTATCCAACATCCCTGCCCTGGCATCTGCCAATAGCCCGCTCGCTCTTGAATTATCGTATACCCATTCTACCCCGCCCCTTTCCGTCTTTTCCTTTCCATATATACTTGCCAAACTCGATCTGGAACCCATCGCCAATTTCCATTTGCCTGTATATGACTTGTTCACCCTCAATTTCACCATCTTCTCCGATATTCCCGCTCTGGCCCATTGCTGACTATTGTACCCAATCCCTAGCTGCAAATTCTACTCTGCAATCCCACTTCGTTTTCATCTTTAGTGCCGTCTTTACCAGCTGCATCTGTTTAACCCATCTTTTATTTGTGACACTTTTAATCCTAACACTAAATCTTAGCTTACTTTGTACTTCCCTTTGTATACATTTTGACATTCCTCCTTCGCCCTCAAGAAATTCCCTAGCGCAATTAAAACGGCAACCCAATGCAAATCTTATCACTTCTCTTTGTATTGTTTCTAACTTCTTTCCTAACCCCGCGCTGTGGACCAGAGAGGCGTTAGCAAAGGTCAATCCTGGCACATACATGGCCTTCCATATATTCCTTGTTACTATATATTTGTTAAACCCCCAGAGGCCCTTACACCTTACTGCATTTCTTCCTCTTTCAGCTTTCTTCCTCCGTAATATCTCTTCTTTTTCTAGATAATTCCCCCCTGTAGTCATTGTCACCCCAAGATACTTGTACTCATTTTTATACTCCAATTCCTTCCCCTGTACTACAAGCTTTCTTTCCTCCCTAATTCCGTTAAATACTAAAATTGCGCTCTTTTTTTCATTAAACACCATGTCTAGTTCCTCCGCTGCTTTCCCACATGCATTCAACATTTGTTGAACCTCGCTAGTGCCCCGCCCTAACACTACCATATCATCAGCAAACAGCAGCACAGGTGTCTTGATATATACACCTTTTTCCCCTATCTGCCACCCTAAACCCGTTTTCTTAATCCTTCGCGCTATTCTCTCTATATACATCAAAAAAATAACCGATGACAACGGACAGCCTTGCCTGACCCCCTTAGCGACTATGAACTCTCTAGATTGTTCGGCTGCTATTATTATTCTTACCGTGTTATTTCTGTAAATTTCTTCCACCAACTCTACCCAACTTCTCTCCAAACCCTCCTCTAGCATAATTTTATACAACTTTGTTCTGTCCACCATATCATATTCTTTCTTAAGATCTAAAAATCCTGCCACACACCCTTGTCCCCGCAATCTCGATGTTTCGACAACCTGACTTAGTAGGAATAGGTGATCGTCTAGCCTATATCCTTTCCTAAATCCGCATTGCCATTCTCCTATTTTCTCATTTGTCTCCAGAATACTCTGCATCCTATTCTTAAACACTTGCATAAATATTCGATACGCTATAGGTGTAATATAGTAGTATAGTATTATATAATACATATTACATAAAGTATATTATATAACATCTACTTTCTACCATAAACATTGATTGTTATTTCATGCGTCGTACATGACGTGCAGCATTCCACTTAATAAAAGCTTATACGGTGAACGATCGCGAACATTTTTCAGAACGTTCGGATGTACGAACCCCTATTACCCCCAGCGTTTCAGAAGCCTCTGGTTGGACTGGATAAAGATTACACCTCTATTCATTCCGGCTAGTCGAAAAGAGCAACGAATCTCGGAGGATGTAAAAGTCAGTTTGCGCACACATATATATATATATATATATATATATATGTGTATAAGCAGCGGAACAGAGAGAGACAGAACAAAAACGGGGAAGGAACAGCGCATTGTATAGGAACGCAACGGAACAGACGTCCGTCCGGCCAAACGCTGGTGCAGGCTTTGCTGGACGTTATGGACAGAGAACCATCTTGCACAGAGGACGCGGACGGGCACAAAGTAACTTTAAAAAAAAAGCGCACGGCTGCAACGTTACTAAGAGAACTTTAATGTCGGTGGTGGTGGTGGTGGTGGTGGTGATGATGATGACGACGACGACGACAATGATGAGATCTACCGAAAAGCCGCCCTCAAAGTGAAGTAAAAAAGCTACGCCTGTAACATGCACATAGGACGACAAATAACAGAGGGCCCGGTCCCTTTGGTCGACATAGAAACGCTGTTGTTTTTGTGTCGATTTCTGTTTTTAGGAGGTCGGCTTCTGGGCGGACCCTGGACAGGATAGAGGGTGCTGGCACAGAAACTGGAAGTGCTGTTCGGCTAGGCGCTCGAGAGAGAACAACGACAAGCACGGAGGCGCTGCCACCATCGGGGCTCGCTGTGAGTTCCTGCCGGGCTTGTTCGGGACACACAAGTTTGTTCGGGACTGTCTGACTGACTGCCGACGAACTGGCGTCGAGTGGGAAAGAGAGGGAAGGTATCAGCCAATTTTACCGGCAAGGATTTCCTCTCGCCTATGCTGATCGGCTTCTATTGGAAGCCTAGCTTCGTATCGCTTATGTTCGCCGTAGTAGTCACCGTGGTTGTTGTGTTGTTCTTTCTCTGAAGAAATGGTATAGGTAGAAATGAAAATTCCGTGGTATTATTTGTTGTAAATTTGTCTAAAAAAAAACCCAAAGACCTAGATATAAAAAGAAGATAAATAGATAGATAAGATAATATAGGAGATAGAGAAGAGAGATATATATATTATTATATAATATATATATATATAGTATATATATATATAATATATATATATATATATATATATATAGATATATATTTTTATATATCTTGTTAATATCCATGGGATGGGCCGAAGATTAGAACTGATCGCCTTGGAGGGGCGAGAGAGACCAGAGCATCAACACGATCACACTGAGATCCGCATGCATCGAAGCAGCAAGGCAAGCCAAGCGTTTGGCGTGCGAGCTGTCAGAGAGTGAACACTCTTCCGGTTAGCTTGCGTTGTTTGAAATCCTTAAATAACTTCAAGGAGAATTTAAAGTCACACCTATTACCCCGTCAATAATGGATACACTAGTCTTCCTAAATTGACTCTCGCACAAGTAATTTTATTCCGGCTGCAACTTTTTACCAACACAATGGTAACTGTAGTAGGCTTAAATTACTATATCCTCCTTGCAAATAATTGTGAATGTATGAAACAACATACCATTGTAATTGTGTATATAATAAATAAATGACCTTGTTCAAAAAAAAAAAAAAAATATATATATATATATATATATATATATATATATTAAATAATAAGTAAAGTTATACATATATATATATATATATATATATATATATATATATATAATTTGGTCTTTGGGTTTTCTTATTTAACATATATATATATATATATATATATATATATATATATATATATGTATAGGGAAAAATAAAAATGTTATTTTTTTGTTAAATTTGTTAAATAAGAAAATCCAAAGACCAAAAATATATATATAACTTTATTTATTATATAAAATATAAATTAGTATTCAACCCGCGTTATTGTTCTCTTGTGATTGCTGGTGTTGTTGTTTTCACTATTAAGGTTGTTTTTGTCAATTTTTCGTAGCTTGTCGCTTGGTTGTTTAGGTGATGTTCCCCACACATCTCGTTGTTGTTCTTGTCTGTGTTCTCGTCTTTTCTTTTTGTATATCCTTGTCGTTGTCCGTGTCTTGATCAGATCATCCGTCCCATTCAAGCTAAGATGGAATTGTGCACGAAAGGTAGTAATCACCTGTAAAATGCACCTGCAAAAATAGATTGCGCATCTCAAATTTGTTTGTATCTCATACTACTGAGATATGGGGGCACGAGTTGTTCATAAATATAATGCACTCTAAGGCCTTGGTGAGCTTCTTTCGTGTATTGATGCAATCGCTTTATGCAAGTGTTAATTTGGTGGTAACTTAGACTCAATTCCAGCTGTTCATAAATTTGAACACCAGCTGCAAGTTTCACTTGACATATAACAAACCCGAACATGAAATTCGTACGATCTGCCATTAAGACCCCGCAACTAGATAGGCAGGTGCAGAAAACAAATTTTAGAGCACTTATAAACCTAAAATTGATACGTCTTCTATAGATGGATACAAATCGGCCAAGCGCAATTCTATGTTGAGTCCGTTACTGCAAATTTGTTGATTCATGCCCGAATAATTATCGTGCATTAAACACTCTGACGTTTAGACTTCTCGGCGTAACCCTTAAACTGATTATCTGACTCGTTCTGAACTTACGTGGTGTGCCAATAGCGGCATAATACATGTTTGGTCTCGTAAAGAATCTCCAAAACGTATTTACGGCGTGCGTCAATTGGCGTTATTGAACATATCTATTGAAAATTAACAATGGTCTCATTTGTCAGACGTCCCGTAACAAATTTAAGACTCAGTGACATTTGTTAGCAGAAGAAGAAGAAGAAGAAAAACGGCCGGCGATGCAAGAGTGTGCTTGACGCTGTGTTACCCATACGCTTATGCAATTGCCACAGAGAAACGTGTGCTTTCACTCTTTCTATAATAAGGTAAACCCGAAATGTTTTGCGCATATATAGCAAGGGGAGTCAATTGTTGGATAGAGATAGTCGTCGACATAACGACACAGTTGCATGTCGTTTTGCGCTTATTCTCCATTCGGATACGTTTTTTTTTCATGACAGCTTTTTACGCTATATTTTCTGCGATTGTATGGTTTCGTTGTCGTGTGTTGGTGGTAACCAAGCCGCTGGATAGCACTTGTTCGTTTCTGCGTATTTTGACAAACACGTTATCGTCGGCGATTTATAATGCTGTTTAAACATATGTATTACACAATCAATATGATTCTAGCTCACGTTACATTTATAAACAACTCTTGACATATATTGTCCAGATACTCCAGATACATATATTGTCCGGCCGGATACTCGGCGAAATTGAGAGCGTTGGGTGTAGAGCGTGTGACATAGAAGAAGAACCCATCGAACATATCGTGCTGAAGTGTGACGAGCTAGGAGGAGTCAGAACAGTGTCCATAGCCGAGGCATTAGGTTTCGGTGATAAACCATTATGGCAAGAGGCAAATGAAACCAGACGCAGGCTAGGCAAATGGCACAGATTGTAAGGAATCATGGGAAAACGGCCCGCTAAAACAAACTATTATGTAATTAGGTTGTAATATAACCATCGTGCTAAGCCAATTAATAGTATGAATGCACGGCAGACGAGGATGTTTCTTAAAATACATATAATGATATCATAGCAATAATATACAACTATATACGAAGCCAGCAGCACGCTGTATGACATACTACACAGCGAGCGCATCTGATTCAAAAGATATTGCACAAGGAATGATAAATGAAACTCATATATATATATTTATATATATATATATATATATATATATATATATATATATATATATATATATATATATATATATATATATATATACCTCGAGTAGCGTTCATCCCCAAGGTCACTGATGCCTCCTCCCCAGTGACCTCCGACCCATCTCGATTAGCTCTTACTTACAAAGAACGCTTAATAAAATCCTTTCTAAACGTATCCAAAAATCTATTAAAATTCTCCCCACTCAACGAGCCTTCCTCCCATTCGATGGGACTTTCGAAAACCTGACGGTTCTCGATGGCATCATTCATGATGCCAAGTCCACAGGCCGCGAATTGCGGATCGCGTCGGTCGACCTGCGTAAGGCGTTCGACTCGATCGGCCATGACGCGGTCCTGTGGACACTCGGGGCCAGAGGGTATCCGGAAGTCTTCATCGAGTATATCGAGCGCCTATACCAATCGTCCCAAACTCTCCTCGAATTCGGTAAAGAATGTCGTACTATCAGGCCCACCAGGGGTGTTCGTCAGGGTGATCCCCTGTCACCCCTGTTATTTAATCTAGTTCTTGACGACATTCTCAGGAAAATAAACTTAGACAATTTAGGATATCGACTAAAAGAAGGAAACCGCCTTATGGGCCTAGCCTTTGCGGACGACCTCATCCTCCTCGCCTCCACCAAGAACACCCTCCAACAACTCCTAGATTTAGCTTTCCCCTTACTTAAAGAAAGAGGCCTTGAAATCAACACTGATAAGAGCTTTACGATCTCGCATCTTTATGATAGCCGGGTGAAGAAGAGCCTTTATCAGTCAACCCCCGAATTCTCCGTTGGAGGGAGGCAATTGCCAGCCAAGGGTATATGCGCTCGATGGAGATACCTTGGCATCGAGTTCGACAGTAATGGCAGAGTCGACACGGCCAAGGTCACTCTCCTAGAACTACTCGGCAGACTAACATCAGCTCCCCTTAAACCCCAGCAACGCTTAACAATACTGAAACAATTCCTTATCCCGAAAATTCTCTATAAACTGGTCGCTGGTCCCCGACCGTCTCAAAAATTCCTCCTAGAACTAGACTGTGAGATCAGGCGAACGGTGAAATTGCAGTGGCTCAAACTCGAAAACAGCGTGCCAAACGCCTTCCTATACGCGCACATCTCACACGGCGGTCTGGACATCCCCTGTCTCCGTACACTAATTCCCAGACTTCGCCTCTCCCGCCTCACTGCCCTGAACAGATCATCCCACATAGGCACTCAGTGGCTGCTGTCGACCGATTATCACAGAAAGGAGCTGGCGAAAACCAGCGCTCTCTGTGTGTTCGATGACACGACCATTGAGGACGCCGCACACGAGACCGAGTACTGGTCTCGTACACTACATAACACAGTCGATGGGGCTCACCTGAAACACACACACCTAACCCCTTTTACAAATGACTGGGTCAAGGGTACTCCTTACCTATCCGGTAGGGAGTACATAAACCTGATTAAATTAAGGATCAACGCACTACCAACGCGTGCCAGACTCGCAAGGGGTCGCCCCGGGTACGACAAATTTTGTCGTCATGGGTGCAACGCTGTCGAGACGCTGGCCCACATCGCTCAAGTGTGCGATCACACCCATCGCCCTATAATCAAGCGCCACGATGACATATGTGAGCGAGTCACCCGCCTACTCCGTGCTAAAGGAATGCAGGTGGAACGAGAGCGCACCTTCCGAAGACCCGCCGCACCGGCTCGGAGACCAGACCTCGTCATAACAACACCTACGAGGGTCTGGGTCTTGGACGCCGAGGTCTGCGGCCCCTCAAGAGACCTTGCATTGGCCAGACGGGATAAGATCAGGAAATACGATATACCCGGGGTCAGGGATCAACTTCCCAGCTCGCTTCCCCACCGATTCGGGTCCATCACCGTGTCGATGACCGGTGTATGGGAGCCCGAGTCGGTGAAGGATCTCCTGACTCTCGGGTTATCGAAGAAAAACCTGATCGACCTAACCGTCCTGGCCATGCAGGGTACCCTACGGGTCTTCCGGGCGCACCGGGACCACAAGAGCTGGGTCCGTCGCGGAGGAGGAGCAGGCGAACTCACCGGGAGGCGATTTTAAACTATTTTTTTAGGCGGGCACTGCCTCAGTGTGCAAATGTGCAATTATTGAATAAATTCAATGTTGTATTCCAAAAAAAAAAAAATACGCAGTCTCTTTCGATCTCTCTCGGTCATTCTGCTACCACACAGATACAGCATATGTTATAATTGGCATTACATATGTATCAAATAACATAACATAGAGTTCAAGTTTCGTTATAATGAATGAACATATTCCCTTGTTGCCTTTACGGGTCGCGTTTGCAATGACGTTACTGCTCTGCTCGAAATCCGCCGAGGTGTGTATGCCTAAACCTTTAACCGCTGAGCTGGACCGAAGGGTCTTAAAAGGCCGCTGAGAGTGTAAGAAAGCGTCGAACGTTTCCAGGGCCAAAATGCATTACCACACATTTTCCGTTTGCGATAGCGATAGGTCTAGGTTTTTACCTTTAATTCGCGAAAGCGTCAAGTGCCTTTCGTGGATCAGCAGTCGATGCGGCATGACGATACGCCTTCATATTATCAGCAAATCACGATTTTTATCATCACGTTTGAAGGAAGCGCCTAACACACAGTGTGTGATATGTAGTGTAATTTGTTCCCGAAGTTCTAAGATTGGTAAAGCAAGTCAGCGCAGAAATCTCTTCGATAAACTCCTGTTTGAAACCTGCGCGGGCAATAATCGCGTTTTAATGAATTTCCCACCGAGCTAGGAGGGCTTGGTTGTGGCCCGTAGCTGAACGATCGATTGCCTCGTTGAGATTTTCATTTGTCTCTCGCTGAGAGAACAGCGAGACTGATCATCGTCGTTTTTCGATAGTTACTATCGAGGTGAAGGAGAAGCAATACTATAAATAGTTGAAAGTGCGCTATGAAGACTCTGGATACCTTATTTGTACGCATTTGCATAATATGCATAATCGATGCTTGCTGCATTGCTATATACATGATCTTTGCAATTTGTGCTTCTTCCCTCAGCGCTCGCTTCAAATGGTCTGCAGTGAACGACCGCGTCAGAACAACTTGAACATGAGATGATACTCACTGAAGGCATTCGCAGAATGCTTACTCTGCTTCGTTTAAGACCAATTCATAATCGATAGAACAGAATATGAGAAAGAAACGGGGAAGCAGAGGGAGATAGCGAAAGAGAGGTCTAACGGTAGAAACAGAAAGCCCACTTAAGATGCTAAGAAGCCGAACTGAACGGGACTAGAGTCTTGGAAATAATATCGGGGAGGAGACATGAAATCAAGAGTAAGAGACACACCGAGCGAGGGAGGGAGGGAGGGACGGCACAAGCCAGGGAAGAGAGAGGAAGAGAGCGCCGGGAAAGAGCTCAGGCACAAACAAGACGACAGCTGACGAGTCGTCCACAATGGGTTCGACGGGAACCACTCGATCCCGGCGGGCGGTGGACGGCAGAAGCAGCGTCATGAATCCGAAAGGGAAGTACAGCCGCCAGGGCAATGGCTTTTACCGGGCGGCGGAAAGGGCAGCATCTCGCGCCTGTCGCCCGCCCTTGGGAACCCCGGGGAAACGGTGGGAAATCGGGGAATTTGCCCACAGCAGAAAAAGCAGGAGTAGCGACAGCAGCAGCAGCAGCAGCGGCGGCCGCAGCTGCCGCAGCAGCAGCAACTGCATAGACCGCTAGGGGGGGCGAAGGGTGGCCTAAGACAAGCCTTAGGATTCTCGACGTGATGATGTGATGGTGGTGGTGGTGGTGGCGATGATGATGATGATGGTGGTGGTGAGGCTGCTGATGGTAAGGAGGAGGATGGTGATTGTTGTTGTTGTTGCTGTTGTTGTGTGAACTAGGATGATGATAGGGTCATGTGGCAATCATGAACCTCAGGGAAAGGGTAACAACTACATCGGTGGGGGTAGCAGCAATGGTGGTGGCGGCGGCGGCTTCCGTGATAGCCATTGCAGCAGCGCTAGACGCCCCTTCGCTGCTGCTACATGCCGCTATCCATCTCGACCATTCGCTCGACTGCAGGAAGGAGCAGAAAGAGACGGAGTATCTGCTGTTGATGTTGCTGCTGCTGTGCTGGTGGTGGCGGTAAATGTGGAGGACCGCCAGGGGGCGGAGTCAAAGATCACACACCATGCAGGCCATGGCTGGTTGGTTGGCCGGCTCGTTGGTTTGTAGGTAGTAGGTAGGAAGATGGCTGGCTGGCTGGCCTGCCTGCCTGCCTGACATTTCGTTCTCGCGGGATAGAAGCCTCCGCAGATACATACACACACACAGTCAGATGGCCACGCTTACATACACATACTTCTCCACCAAAAATACACATACACTTCTCCACCAAACATACTCATGTTCCTCCATCAACTGCCCCCCACTACCGCTTCCACCACCACCACCGCCTCCGCCAACATCACACACGCGCGGGAGCCCGTTTGAGTGTCTGTCCGGATCTAGCAGTCGCAGCTGCAGCAGCAGCAGCAGCTGGAAAGGAAGCGGCAGCCGGGAAACAAGCGGTTACAGCGGAAGCCCGCCTTGTTCGATTGCTCGGCCGGACGAACAAACGAGGAGGAACGAGGATATAGATATCTTGACACAGACAACAACACCAACAACAACAATAGCAACAATAACAACAGCAAAAACGGCATCAGAAGCAACACCATCAGCAGCAACAACAGCAACAACAACAACAACAACAACAACAACAACGACACAACAACAACAACAACGACTGCTTCCGCAATGGTGTAACAGCCCCGGCGACGGCAGTAGCAGCAGCAGCAACAGCAACAACAGCAATAGGAACTCAACCTAGAAGCCAAAGCAAACTAGGGGTTGAAATTGAATCACCGATTATAATGATAATATTATCGGAAGCAACGCATCGCGTCGCACAGCAGGTCGTTTGATGGTCGATGTTGCAAGAGGCGAGAGGGGTTGGGGTTTGGGGGTAAAGGGGGACGCCGCTAGCTAGATCGGTAGCTCATTGACGTGTCATTGATCGGTCGAAATTGCATTATTTCTGCCTTAACACCGATCAAAAGGAAAAACGGGGGGGGGGGGGGGGGGGAGAAGAAAAGAGGCCAGCCAGTCGAGAAGACAGAGAAGACACAGCAGCAGAAGAAGAATAAGAGGAGGAATAGTAGTAATAATAATAGTAGAAGGAAAAAGGAGACATAGCGGAAGAAGTGCAGAAGACGAACGGGAAAAGAAGGAAAAGGAGATGGGAAAAGGGAAGGGGCTAAGAGGAACATGCCGATGAAAAGGAAACAAGAGACCTGAGGGCAGCAAGCAGCAAAGAAGATCTGGACAAGTGTTCGTTCTAGTGTGAAGTCAGTTAACATTGTTACCTGCGATGTGTCGTTGATGTCGCTGTGGTGACTTGATGGTCGTCGACACACTGTGTGGCGAGACAATGTGTCGACATCGTGCAACAACATAAGAATGTCCTTTATAGCAGTAATAATTTTTGTCGTCACCATGCTTGTGGCTACCGAGTGGCTGTGATGTATCCTGTAACGAAGATGTTATACAGAAGAACAAATGACCGGTGTGTGTGCGTGTGCCTGCCTTATTAACGCTAAATTAAGTAAATTATTAACGCTAGCAAGGTACATAGCTCTCTCGACTCCATTGGCGCCACACGCACAAATCTGCACTGAAATATATAGCCCATTGGCTTGTCGTAAGTAAAGTAAAGTTTTCGGGCTGACCCTCAGCCAAGATTTAACGCTCACGGGACTGCCTTTTGCATTGCTTCATAGACGGACCTCCATAAATACAAATGTGGGACAACGGTGGGGCTCGAACCCGCGCACCTATGTGTCTCCTCCGGCGCAGAGAGGCGCAGACTAATGCACCGCGCCACCAGGCTCGACATTGACTTGTCGTAAAGACAGCAACCTCTACATACCTCATTTGCGAATCGGGTATTCTTCGCCTAGAAGAAAGCGTGCTTGTTCAAGGCGCATCGACATTTACCCCAGAGCTCAGCTTGCTTACTCAGGTATCCTTTTTCAAGATGCTATTTTCGTCGTGGAGGCAAAGTAGGTAAATTTTTTTTGCAGTGCGGCGGATTGATTGGGATTTCGATCTATTTTGCTGGTATTCCGACTTTTGCATACATATACTTTCACATTTCGAACGGGTAAACTCAGTCCGTTCGATTCGTAGTCCTCCGGCTTTTTCTGGATAACATTTTCCTTGTTGCGGAACTCTGTGAATAAATGCGGCTGCTGAACTCAGAGTTATTTCGCGCTTGGTTATCCTACCTAGCCTCAGTGCGTACACGTCGGATGTAAACGGACGTATGAGCTACGGAAAGGGTTCGCAAAAAAAGATGTGAAACGCTTCATATACGAAGTAGCAATATCAGACCAATCTCACTGGACTACACTATCTGACGTTATCAAAGGTTGACCTCTTCGCTTGTGTTCTTGGTGATACCGTTTATTATTTCTGACTGAAAATATTTGTCAAATAAATACCGTTTTTCCAGTTGCGTTCTGAACATGATGCAATTCCATAGACCTCTGTGAAAACTAGCGTAAGTCATACTGTTGGAAGGTGTCGTATTTATCTTGAACAGTCAGTAGTAGAGCAGACACTAGAATATGTACAGCGTCCCCGACCTCATCATTTATACGGGGCGTGTAAGCAAAGTGTTTAACCCTAAGAAACGTCTGCAATCTTTTCTTACAGGAGTAGTTGTCGGTAATTATAACACTAATAGTCGATCCCGGCACGTCGTATATCCCTTCGAGAAGATTACTTCGAGATTTGCAGCGATTTATAAATGAAGTATAACAGTAAGTTATAAATGAAAAAAATACCGACGTATCACAGTGGGTGTGCAGATATGTGTACGTATATATTTTACTTTTATTTACCCTGCCTAATAAATTTGAAACGGTGTATGGAATTTTAGGTAATTGAGGTAAAAATGGAATGTAACTATTTAATCGCGTATACCATGTTGTAAAGAAGCCATTGGTAAATATTCAATCAACGGCCCCCTCTGTTTCCCAATAAAAGTATGACTAAGTTGAATGTTTAATATGCCTTATGCAGAGCAACATCTAGCCAGACTTATGAATAGGCTCATTGATGTATCCTAAATCATATTGGCAGTGGCAGAAAACTTTAAGCAAACACAGCTGCTTATACGAAATAAGTAAACAACACGTCTACCTCGAAGACGCAGCGACGATTTGATACCTACCACATCAATGTCTATGAATGCAGTTTACGAATAGTCATTAGTTGTGCATGACAATTAATTCAGTACAATGATTTCACCAACGTAAAATGCTTCAAGTAAAAGTATGTAAACAAATATATAAATAAAATAGCAGTAAGAGAAGATGTCGTTTAAAAACAGCGGCCCGGCTTGCATTTCGAAGCGCCAATGGCAGCTCGTTCCAGACCGTGGGTGCAAAACAATGGAATCCCTTCAGATTGTGTTTTTGACTTCGTCCTTACCCCAGTAGCGCTACAGGAACCAACTCAGAGTGCCAGGGTTTAGACTCACTCTACTTCGGCACTCACTGGCCTACATGCTGCCCACGGTCTGGAACGAGCTGCCATTGGCGCTTCGAAATGCAAGCCGGGCCGCTGTTTTTAAACGACATCTTCTCTAACTGCTGAAGAACGAAGAAAACAAGTGACTCCGAGTGAATTGTTTTAAACTTATTTTACTATATAGGTATTAAACTTGTATTAGGTTGGTTCTAAAGTTTTAAACTTGTATTGTGTTACTTATACTAAATTTTGTTGATTTACACTTCTGATTTGTGCATACATTCGTAAACTTCTGTTGTGCTACTTATACTCAATTTGATTGCTTTATCGGCGTACACACTTTTGATCGGTACAAAGACTCGTATATTATGTATATTTTGAATGAAAGGTGACAGATTGCCAACTTGTTGGGCACGTCAATAAACCTGATTGATTGATTGAAACACACACATTTCTAATGAAAACGTGTTCTACTCTATCTCACTATATTCTTCCACAAGATGTCTACAAATCGTTATAGACCGTCCGAAGAAGTCTAATCACTTTGGTCGGCGGTGCCCTGCGCAGGAATACAATTTACGTTTAGAGCCACCGTAAATGTGAGTCGAGCATCCTTGTAGAGAAGACACCGTCGGAAGATGCAAGGCAATATCACGCCATAAATTACCCCTCCTTGTGCATTTATAGCCATGATCGATTTTGCGAAAGATAATAATAGGTTTTGTCCCGACTTGTTTTATATGTCCCGACGAAGTTAGCGAAGAACAGGCGTGTGGCAATGAAAATCCTTAAGATAATGTTGCGTCCCCAACTTTATTTAAACATTTATTTTAAGGTATTGCAAATTTATTTTAAGGTATCAGCAAAATCACACCAACTATCCCTACTACTTATTTATCACATATGCATACAATTAGAGCTTGTAAAACTGACAATCGTTTTAGGCCTTTATAAAATACTGTAACAAACTATCAATGATAAAAAGTAAAGCAGGTACAGCAAAACCCCTGATTCGTATCTATGAATCGGCCTAGAATACTATAGCGGCTAGCTGTTCAAGACATTTTTCATATCGAATTGATCCAGTAACATCTAACCCAAATACATTTCTGTGTTAGGGCCTATTTATTTATAGAAAATTTACGAATTTAAAAAAATCCAGCTGTTATAGTGGCCCAAGGGCAAGAGCTGCGCGCTGGTTACGTTTCTGACCAGTGCGTCAAACAAATACGACCAGCAAGATCGGGGCTCGAATTTGGGGGTTGTTTTGCTAACCACAGTTGCCATGGCAGCCCCCTGTATCGAACGGTGCGTTAGACGTTTAAGCCACCGCCGCTACAAACTGTGAAAGGCAGCTATGGGCAATTATTCTTTTTAATTTCTTGTTGCAAAACATGGCAACTGATTGGACTATGATTAAACAATAAACAGACATTACTGCTCTCTGAGACCAC
>QVRM01002286.1:0-26974 GCA_003439945.1 Dermanyssus gallinae
AGTGACACCCGCGTTCGATCCCGCAGGTCATTGATCCAGCCGTCGAGCGGTTACAGTACAATCGCGAAATGTGCTTGGAGTACTGCGAAATTGAGTACCTCATCTACACATGCAAGTGCATCAAGAACGACCCCGCCGCGAAAATTCACCCGGACCTTGTCGAGTTCTACAAGTACTGCAAGACACCGAGAAAGCAGAACTGTACCGAAAGAAATCTCGTGGGAAAAACGAACATTCAGTGGCAGGTAAGGCCACCACCGAATGTTTGTCTTTCCTTCGACGGTCGACATGGTTCCTGCGCAACTTTTGGCGAAATTTTTCCCTGGCGTTCGCTAACGGCACGACGTAGTCGATCACCTGACAACGCACTCATCTCGTAAACAAGCACATATACAGAAGAAAAACACCGTGAAGCGCTTAGCAACAGCGTTTAGTAGAAAAGAAAAACGAATACGCAGATATATACGCTGCGCTATTTTTGTTATGGGGTATATGGCTTAACTACATTTACGTACACCTAAATAAAGGCGTACAGGAATTGGCTGGCCCCTTAACATGCTCACGCTCAGACATTGTGGGACTCGGCCACCAAACAGCAAGTCTCACCAGCAAGCTTTGGCGCTTGGCAAGAGTCGAACCGTAGGCTTGAGGCCATACCCTCATAGAACCCTACATATTTGCACGACAGTGCATATATATGTATCCCTCTATGCTACATATATGTATTCCTCTTAAGATGACCCTTCGACGCTGCGGGATTCTTGACACAGAAGAGCAACTACGCACAGGCGGGAAGCCTCGAAAAGTTTAAATCGTTATGTCCTGCTTGTTGAGTCGCGTGTGGCAAGCGATTCTCTTACGCTTTCCACCATTATTTTCCATTCGGCGTTTCCCTTTGCCGTCATAATACGTTAAATAGGCTTTGCAGTCGCGTCCCAGTTTTTGATCGACGTGAGCATGTGTGCGACTAGCTCTTCTTAGCGTCTCCCTTTTGGGCATGCCTCGTCTGGTCTCGGCCCATGCATTGAGTCAACCTTTCCTGTCCGGTTTAGATTTACCTAGAAATCGCCATGGTCCGTGAAAGGGTCATGTGGTAAGTGAGACGATCCCCGGGACGATTCAATCATCGGCGGATGTTCGGAATAAGGTTCCTTACAGGCGCTCCGGGTTGTCCGTCCGGGGGACTGTCCCACTCCATCTGCCTCCGATCGAGTCTGTTTTCGCGTTCTTCTTCGATTTCCTTAGCTGGGTCATTCCACAGGCGCCGACGTTCTGCTGCCTTTAGGTCTCAGGGCACTGGCTCTGCCAGCACGAGCGAAGCCGCCGTACTGATGGTGCGATACCCCTGATTGATGACCCACTGAACATTTCTCAAGAGCTTCATCGTAGCGTCCGTGTCCATTGTAGGGCGACATCCAAACTGACAAGCCAGACAGGATGATGAACTCGGACTCCGACATCAGTAGTTTCTGTGGGCTGTCTCTGGGGCATTGCGTGTTGGGCAACAGACGGACAATGCCTATTGGCCGCCTTTGCGGCCGCTATCCTAACATGAAGGGGTTCCCCGCAGTCCCCGGTCTAGATGCATACCCAGGTATCTTGCCGTATCCTTCAAGCTTATTATTTTCGCCGGACAGCGTAAGCTGCAAGGAAGCCGCATTTCTTTTTCCCGATGAGTAGGATCGCCTTACTCTTTGAGGGGCGAGTGTTAGGCCGGGACACGGCACTCTTGCCAGGTGCCAAGTGGCCCTATCGGAGCTAGAGTTGGCTGATGTCGATAGTTACCGAGGTTTGTACCCACCATTGGTGGGCGTTTTCATACGTCTCCCCCTCACCATTCATCCCCATCTTTTCGTGGTATCCGCAGGAGCGTTGCAGTAGCCACAAAGCAGGATGAGGGACAAGTAGGAGAACGCCCGCCAGTGGACTTGACTTCACTCGTGCCAACTTGAGCCTCGGTAACGTATTAGCTAACTCTGATGTTAGGACACTTGGCATTCCGGCAGTATTTGCATATCTCCGTTTTTTTTTACCAAAAGAAGAAGAATAACCGATTATTACATAATTATAATATATAATCTTCCATTCGCAGGAGCGTTGCGACTGCCGACGGGAATGCAAGACGCAACGGTACGCGACAGACGTTAGCGTGACGGGCTTCGTAGTTGAACATCATCATCTTGACGGGTCTCATAATGCAACCAACAGCACTAACCATGACGACGGATTACTTCGATGATGATGATGATGATGATGAGGGCGATGATATTGGCGGTGGTGATGGTGATGGTTTTGATGATGGTGATAATGATGGTGAGGACGATGATAGTGATGATGATCAGGGCGACAATGAGGTCGTCGACGCAAAAACCGACAATGGCGCTGGTACAACTGCGGATGAATATAACAGCAGCAGCAGCAGCAATTTTACTACGACCAGCAGTGACATCAGCACGGCAACAGAGGCCAGCAACAACGATACAACGACCGGTGAGAGATCAGCAGTGCTCCTGTGTGCGGGCCTAACTGCCTAGAGGTAGAGAGAATTCCTTCAGGATCTTGTCACAAAGGTGCCATCTTGTTGTGTAGCCGACGTTGTGCAACACAGGTGCCAACCTTGCACCTGATCGTATAGCAAAGGCCACGTTCGCAGATACGCTTCAGAGTACCGTAGACTGGCACATTTGGCTGAGTGCCCACGGCTAATAGCGAGACAGCGATCGGCCATGTCGTCGGTCAATTTTTGTTTTAAAGTTTTTTTTTTTGTTAGCTTATCTGTAAGGCTACGGATTGCCCGTGTACGGTTTTTTTCTTGTCATGGCTAATCTTTAATCCACTCCGGCATTTACCCTGTCTAAATTGGACACACCATGCAAACCAATTTAAGAGTGACCGGTCTGGGTGTCGAACCCAGTCCTCCCGAATGCAAGGCAAATCCTTTGCCACTAAGCCATCTTGCTCGGTTGTCAGCAAAGGTTTGTCTCTACTTGCAGGTAGAGACAAACGCACGCCAAAAGTTTCCAAAGTTTTTACGTGGAAAAACAACTCATTATTAGAAGGAAAAAAATCTATCCTCTCGAGGTTGTTTTTGTAAGAGACTTTTTTTTAAGAGTAAGAGTTTGCAAGAGAGTTTTGTAAATTTGTAAGAGACAACAATGGTGTCAGATTTGTAAGAGACAACTATAATATCAGATTTGTAAGAGACAACAATAATATAGGATTTGTAAGAGTAGGAAAAAAGGGGGTGTTTTCATGGGTAGGTCACCAATATTATCGGTGTGCGTCCCATACAGGGCTGCACTGGCTGCTACAACAGCAGCAGAAGTAGCGGCAGTATCAACAGCAGCTATGGCAGCGACAAAAATAACAGAGAGAGAGAACAACCTGAATAGCCAGTGGGCAAAACGGTAATGTTACTACAGGCCTAGGTTCTCATTTAGGACACTTTGTCCTAAGTAAAAACGTAGCCTGTTAGCGTTCGTAACGATCACAACGAACAAAATAGATAGGGGGTTCTAGGCGGCGAGACGCCGAGAATTGTCATGTTCTAATCGCTGATCCGCTAAGCCGATTCACGAGCGACATTTCGGCGTTTTGTTCACCTCCTCATATTTATAGGCAATAGTACAACGATCTACAAAGAGGCGTTGTCGTTGGACATGAGTCAGGCTCGCCTTGTGGTTTATTTTCACTCGTTCACCTACGAGCACGTCAAGGCGATCAAGAAGTACGACGAGATTCGCGTCCTGTCCAACATTGGAGGAATCAACGGAATGTACCTTGGCCTGTCCTTCTACCTCCTATTCCAGGTAGGTCAACAGCAGATCACTCCCTGAAGCTAGAGGCGGAGAGAAAGAGAAACTTTAAAACGAACAGCGAAAAATTATGCTACCACATACCCATATAGAATTTGTCAACGTCTACAACCTCCGACTAACAAGGGTCGCCAATAATACGATGTCGACGAATATCGTGATAACTGATTTAGTGTGCAAAACAGTATATCCGCATAGAACTTCTTGCGTAATGGCTGTCGCATGTAATTTGTAAATACTACCATGTAGAACAGGGCATATGATTCGAAAATCGATTCGAGTACGAGGAATCTGCGTGTCTCAGCGCAGTCAGTCAATAGCGGGCAATTTCGTTGTTATATGTGTGTAAAGCCTCAACAGTTCGGATTGCTGATTTGTGACACTGGTTTTATTTCTGACTGTTTATGTCTGAACTTCTCGGCTACATTTGAGCGAAATCAGGCATTAGACATTCTCGTCGTTGGCGCAATACAGTTTATTCGAATGGTCCGGGATGCGAAGTTCGCGTTTGCCAACGATGGAAGCCTCATGAGTTCGACCGCTGTCCAGACGAGCGCAAACCCCCAACGTCGAAGGCGCGACATCATCCGACCGTCATACGTCTGTCCGATGCCCCAGCCCGTCATGGCTTCGGTAAGCTCTATTGGCACACGATCTTCACAGCAAGGAACTAGCCATTCCACAGCGCTATAGGTCAGCGCCGATTTTTATTGATAGTGGTCCTCCCCTCATGTGTCAACGAGACGTAATAAAGATAGATTTCTCTAGTTTTCTAACATAATTTCATGCGCAACGTGAATGGACGAGGCAACGAGCAGTAACAGGGCCAATATAATTTAGATAACATATCGAAGGAAACAATAATGTTTTTAAACTGTTTCATGAAGCTATTCGTTTGCCCTTTCTCCTCACGTGTGCGGCACGGAAATACATGTTTATGTACTTTCGTTTCTTCGAAATGCGGCGTTATGCCCAAATAGGCATGTTGATACGCAAACACAGTAAGCACAACAATTGCGATATCTACTTACACTTTTAAGATGTGTTAACGGAGCGAGTGTAAAAGATACCGACAGCAATATCTCAAGGCAAAGCAGTTACATTGGACGTGTTTTGAAGAAATTATTGTTTCGGTTTGCCTTTTAGCTACTTTATATGCACACAAACGAAATAAGAGCGCATTTTAGAAATAAATATGTTAACTTTTACTTAGTATATTTAACCTAATTGTCAATTATTTAGAAAAATCGCCTCAAAAGACCCGGATATGTTGAGATATCTAGCGCTTCACCAGCAGGCAGGCGTGTCAGCCCTGTCCCTCAACGATTTAGTTTATATATATGTTCTCAAGGATCATTGCTTAAAGAAAATTTCGATCAACAAAAAACTTTCTCGGGCTGACCTTCAGACGACATTTAACGTCCTCGGGACTGCTCTCGTATTGCTTCGTAAGACAGACCCCATAATTAACGACAGGCGCCGGACCGGCGACATCCCGGGTGACATTCATGACTAGTGGGCAGGTTCCTTAAAATACTCCGCCGTGGTGATGTGGTTTTAACGAGGATGCGTTTACGTTGCTGCTTGGACAGGAGGTGCGGTATGCTAGCGGTCCGCGCAAGAACATCTGGGACGTGTTCGAGAAGCCTTCGAGCAAAGCGACGTTCAACACGGCTGAGCGCTTCCCTACCACCTACGGCCCGTTCGCCATTCAGTATTACAGAGGCGGCAGTAACCAACGTTATTGCGACAGTGACTCGCAATAATCAATCTTCTAATGGCAACAAATACGTTCACCACCACGCCACATATTAATGGCATATCAACCATGCTCATAAGGCTTTCGTTGGCCTGTTTGTATTTTGTCTGATAATTAAGACGAATACTATGCTTCAAAATAATGATTTATGACAAGCTACCACCACGCAGTCAAAGCAGACATTTGTTGGAACGTCATCTTGTTTCTTCCAAGCAGTGAGATTATTTTACGCAACACTCTTAAAGAGCGAGGAATCACAGGACTGCGGTCGGCGATGCAAAAGAGGACTGTGCTGTCTCACCACAATAATGCGCCCGCCTACACGTTCGTCCAATTACGCAAATTAAAGCTCCACACTTTCAAGCATGGCATGTATAGTGGCTCTCTATGGATCACGTGAGGGTCCTTGGTTGCCCATACGTGACAGTTGGCATATCACGTACTGGACATGTCCTGTAAAATTTTAGCACAGGTTCACAAATTAGGTTCTCACAAGGCCAGTTATGTTGACCGTAAATTGCATAAGATGCTCGCTAGCACGTCTGTACAAAGTTGGCCCTTTAAATAAATAAGATACTTCTTCATAATCACTACGCGTTTGTTCGTTAAGTAACAGGAATTCCGTTTACAAAGAGAGCAGGTCGCGGTGAGAGCAAAGCTGAGCGCGGGCACTTTTAAAATATATTTGTCCAGCTGTTTCAACCGCTTGAAACTTAAATTTCTCTAGACCTTGTGCAAAAAGCTAAGCCAGGAGCGTATTCTGTTCTATTTCTTGTGCTCACAGATATCTGTAGGACTATTATGTGTCTAACCCTGAACAGACTAAGACGATAATTTTACCGTCTAATAGTTGCTTTGGGCAAAATCCTGTCTAAGTGTTTTAGAGGAAGAACTAAATGTCTAATTAATGCATCTTTGTAAATCTTGTTCATTTTACCAAATTTGTTGTTTTTGTACACAGTAGTTGTACAGTAGGTCCTCGTAGTGATGTGCCAATTACTCCACCAAAAGTTGCTAATGTCGAAAAGGTAAATAATGCGTTCGCATGGAAAGTTTCGCGACGTGCCCATGTGTGTAACGATTACAATGTGATTTCAATACTTTTTTTCAATAAAGGAGAGTTTGTAGTGTATCGTATTGTTGTATTGTAGGGTCTAACGAACTCTCAAAAAAACCTAACCATTTTTCTCTCGTGCGCTGTTAAAATGAGGAAAAATGTATTGAAACTGTGTGCACTTATCTACTGGTGTGCCACTCTCAGATCATTGATTCCGGAATTTCGGATAATCTGGTGTCTAACAGAGGCAGATTGTCAACTTAGTTTAGGAGAGCCCAGTCATCATCTGGAAGCAGATAGGCGGACCGGCTGACCTGTGCAACGATAATAAAACGGCGCTGGCTATATAATTCAGGACCTCAAGGCTTCTGTTTGATATGAGCATCAGGTCTACCGCTTGCTGCTGGGGATTAGCTCCAAATTTAGAGATGACGCAAGACAACCGTCGATGGGTCGCTGACGACCTGCTCGGTTCTTAGCTTGCTCCCCCTCAGGAGGTGGGTAAACAGTTGAACATTTATGAGAGGAACAGGAAATGAGAGAGCCCCAAAAAGAGGTAGACTCTCTAACATGGCCGCCAGGTTTTCTTTATGGAATTCTAGAACATCTTTGACTTCTTCTTGTGAACATGGGAAGCGGAGCAGTTCGAGCGTTTCACCAGTTTCAGCTCTGTAGGTAGCTCAGCAGTGATTTATCGCATATCTGAGGAATGCGAGAACGAATGGGACGCTGATTAGTAGCCAGCTGGCATAGAGTAGATTTTCCCGCATCTACTGTCATGGTAAATTTCGGCTGCATGCATCGACTTTGAAGCACACAACAAGCTGTTTATCTTGCGCATCCGTGACGAGATTGTTAGATTTAAGTCATGCGTTCTGCAGGAATACCCTATAGGCTGGCCCTTTTCTACCTGTCTGCTTGCAACCTTATGACCTCGCTGGAAAGCCAGCTCAGCGTTTAGCACATGAACGACAGACTAATTGACAGCCATATCAATAATCGTGTATTTGATGTTTTAAGATGGGTCAGTAAACCTAGTGAAACGATGTTTACTTAAAACGTACGTATTAATTTATGACTTCCTGTTACCAATGATAGCCGCCAATGCAGTTTCGGAGACCAGAACTAGGTTGCAAGGGACACTCCCAGATAAGCAAAATGTTTTGGTACCCTACTTCCTTAGAAATTAGCCCTATTATGAGTCTATGGGGTAACACTTCCAATTAGAGCAGCGGCAGCCGTAACCAAGGCACTGTATGCTCAACGTATAAACAATACGTTCAGGAGTATCGAATAATTAGCTCACAACGGGTTTTCCGAATACACAACGTTGAGTACTTTCGAATAGAAACAAAGTTTGATCCAAACTGCAAATCACCGAAGACAACATCGTCCTCCTTGACTTTACTTCTATATTTTGTACAGTTTTTAAGTAGAAGAAACTTTTTGTGCAAATATGCGCTACAAATATTTGAGGCCAAATGTGAACGGAAGTGTAGCCGATTATTTAGTATCGTTTACGTCACCATTTGTAGTCCTTTTCATATATGCATTGTAGCTTTTGACTAAACCAGGCGGAAAAGCTGGTAGGCGGCTTAGGTGTAACCCGATTTGTAGCTTTAGCCAGGCAGAACAACAACAACAACAGCAACAACAACAACAAAAAGCAAAATGTCAACGGTCGAGGAGAACGTAGAACCTTACTGCCTTGAGCATTTCATTCGAATGGCTGCTGTGATCTTCAGTACAAAAGCGCAACGACTGCTGATACCCGATATACCTTCATAGTGTCCTTGCAGACGAGTATTGGATACTGAGGCCAATAGATACCAGATAAGCACCGTGCTATAGAGCAGCACCGCCGCTCATTCCACAGCAAGAAATTGATGATACGAAGCTCGGCGGGGCTGTGAAATGTACGCGACCAGTCCGTTCGCAACCAAACCGTGGGCCGTCCATTTGTCCCCGCGGACGCGTACTTTTGTGTGTCAAAAGTGTGAAATACAGCAGAACGTCTCTTAGAGAGCAAAATCAAGGTTAGAGGGTTGTAACGGAATATACAACTGCAGTCAGTCATCGGGGGGAGCCGGATGCATACGTATCGAATTCGATTAGGGTTTCGTCGTGTTGTTATCGACTATTGGCGATGACTGACGTCCTACTGTGTGTCACGCTATACATGGCGAACGAGTAAACTGCTGCTAGGTACTGAAGGTTGCGGAAATATTAGAAATCAAATTATATTATTAGCCGTACAGCGATAAAGGCAGCTGTGAGTGTTCCGCGACTATCCTGCCCACGAGTTAGAGTCCGATAGATCGGTTGGTTGCACGCGATCGGCTCTACCTGTTTACTCCATGAGAGTATACCCGGATCTACGAACTGATCCCAGAGATATCACACACAAGACTATATATTATATTTTTAAATTTCCAAAGTGTTTTTGTTCTTTTCAAAACAGTACTTGTTTAGGAGAGAGAGAGTGAAGTTTATAAAAGTAGTTTTTCTGCCTTTTTTCCTACATAGTTGTGCGAAATCTCCGTTTTGTGAGAGAACCAGTCAACGCATGAAGGAACTGATTACACCGGCGTGTTCGGAGGAAAATTCTGCACAACGGAAGACACTTCACTAGCTTGCGTAGCAAAAAGCTAAAACCCAGATTAAGGAAAGTCATGAAAAGTCGATATTTTACGTTAACGCCTTTTCATGAAAAATCGTAAAATTTTTCCATTGCGACCAAAAATGTACGTCCGAAAGACCACTCTCACGCAATAGCAAATTTAATGCCCATCATTTTCGAATCAAGGTGATGGTGCTGCGTTACGTAGTTGTCAAGTCACTAAGCTTTTTCGAACACGAACGTGTGCTTAGTTTCTGTCTAGGAGGACTGGTTGTCTCGCAACATCACATTTTGTGCTCCTATGTCGGACAAAAACACCATTGTCACAAATTGTAGTAATTTCACTCTCACTCCGAAACAAGACGTCTTAGAGACCATGTTCTATTGGAAAAAATATTTGCTTTAACGAGCTCTACAATTCTATGCATTGCTTTAAAAACCTTCCTGTCACACCCTGTATATATATATATATATATATATATATATCAAGAGGGATAACAGAACGAAAAATTTCAACTTAGAATCGATCGAAAATTTATACGAGTTAATCTTATTCATTCAAAAATACCATACTACTATCCATTGCTAGCGTCAACCCGCCCCAATCTCTAGACCAGACTATCGATTCGGATTTGTGCCGTCTCTATTGTCCGCAAGTGTGTTTTATTGCTTCTGGTAAAGGCAATTATTTGCCTGTTTATTCTGCAGCTATCTGAATAGATCGTAGTAGTCCGATGGTGCGACGTCCGGCGAGTACGGCGGAGGCTGCAAAATTTCTCAATCAAAAATTGCTATCTTGCGGAGACTGGATAAATAATAACGCATGCGGCTTTGCCTTCTCTTGGTTGAAAAGAACGTCCGTTTTATGTACGAAATTGTGTGTTTTTCGTCGAAGAGCGGCAAAAATTCTAGCTAGTCACAGTAGACACTTGTGTCTGTCGTTTGACCACTAGGAAGAAACTCGTGGTGAACTATGCCGTGCCTATTTCACCAAACACAAAGCAAAATCTTGCGCGAATGGGTGATTCCTGGGGTGATTGGCCTGAGGTGCACCAGGATCTTCCATGTTTCTTTTATCATAAGAAACCCATTGTCGTCACAAGTGACAGGTCGATTTAAAAGCAGACACTCGCTTTTTTCTGGCAAGCCCAGATGATCATTTTGTTAAACGCTCCATTTTTTTAGCTCGCTCTAATCATGAGGTACCCATTGGTTTAACTGGGACACGAAGCTATGGGCGTGAGTGACGATGGCTGTGTGACGCACCCCGATGTTCATATTTAGTTCACGCATAGTCACTCGGAGACTCTGCTCCACAATTTCGGGCAAACGGTCTTTCTTAAATGTAATAGGCCTTCTAGAACGGAGTTAATTTAGAAGGCTTAAGTTGCCAGAACGGCACTTGGCGAACGAATCAAAGCAACAAAATCGTTGAGATGCTGTTTTTGCCAATAAGCGTCAAATATTTCTTATATTTTTTGCACTTGTATCGCCGTTTGTACTGCAATTTTTAGAACTCATGCAAAATTGCCGCCTGTAACTGAAATGTTTTGCCGTTTACTTCGACAGATTTCACATAGTAAAAACACCAAATGAAATCACTTTACGAAGCTCTCGGTAGTTATACAGTCTTTTCAGAGGCGTGGCGGGCATTTAAGAAACACATCTACAAATTACAGTTATTTCCTGACCTACTATGTATACATACTTTCATTGACCTGAGACACGGCTAATGATACGAAATACCCGACCACTCCCCTTCCTACCGAGCAAGATGGCTTAGTGGCAAAAGCCTTTGCCTTGCATTCGGGAGGTCTGGGTTCGAAACCCAGACCGGCCACTCCTAAATTGGTTTTCATAGTTCCCAATTTAAACAAGGTGATTGCCGGGGTGGATTAAAAATCGACCATGATCAAACAAAAAACGGGGAGCACAGATGTCTCTCCTCCCCATTTTTTATAAGCTATACAGATTTACAGACGAGGCAAGGTTCAATGAGGAATTTAGAAAATTAGCCCAAGAACCGAAGAAAGGCTCCCACGCACTCCTCATGGAGCACAAGATGAACCAATAGCGTGCACCCTATACCAGCGTGCGGGGCGGGCTGTTGCTTGACATGCCACTCAAATACTGGGGTCAGTGAAAATTATTCCAAAACGTATTCCTAAAAGTATTCTTAAACGAAAACACCGACAAGTAGACGCATGCACTTGAGCATTATAGCTAGATTATACGAAAAACCGGGCCCTACTCAAATGTGGCATAATCGACAGTAAGCCATGTGCGAGAGCAAACTTCTTAAGGAGACCGAGAACGATCTCTGGGAAAACTGGGGTACAGGATAGCTTATAACGAATATGTTGCTTTTAGTGTTTCTCGAAACGAACAGTAAACCAATGCGGCTCTCACTAAGCTCACGTGCCTTTTGAAGCAACTAGTCATGAACATGTTCCCACAGAGAACGGCAAGGACAAAATCCCTAATCATTCAGCCACACGAGGCAAAAGACAGCCACGTCCGACTGTGCGTCGCGGCAGTGTGTATGCCTACGCCTGTGTGTGTTAAAATGCATGGAAATCGAAGGCGCTATACAAACTTTGGGCCTTTCAGCACGTTTTGGCAACCGGAAACGCTCGGACCGATCACGGTTGCGCTAAACTGGGACCAACATAATATGCCTACTGTTGCTGTTACTATTACTATATTCTTATTGACGTAACTTTGAGCATGAGTGAGAAGAGACATTGCTAGATGGCACTGTATGTATTCTATGTACACTATGAACGTGTGCTAGCTAGAACGAGTCACGTTTCGTTGCAAGCCGCAACAGTTATTTGTCGATACGTGCATATGCTGATAGCACCAACGGCAACGGTAGCAGTAAGAGACTAACAGCCGAAATGGAAATCGTATGCCGTAAAACTGTGTCGAGTCTCGTCTACGGCGACGCCAAGGAACCCGCGAGTCGCTGAAAAAAGGTATCGTAAATATTGTGTTTTTGACTAATCTAGACACACATTTGAATAAGCAATGTCATAACAGCGTAACTGCAAATAGCACTGCTGGTTTACTTTTCGACTTCTTCTTTGGCTAATCGTTCGCCTGTGTTCGTTTAGGTCAAGTCATTTGCGCAGATTGTATCGGAATGTGTGATCTACAATAAATCGCTATAAAATGCAGTAAACAAACGAGGACAAGTGAATGCTGTAACGACACACAAGTAGCAGCACATTAGCAGAGTGCACGACCTACAATCCGGTGTGTCGGTTAACGGCAACAACCAACAACGATGAAAGCAACACATGTTGGCAGTTAGTTGGCAATGAGCAATGCGTAGGCTAGTGTGTTATGGATGCGCGCGTGCCACCTAGCCTGGACTGAGTACAAACACGAACGGAAGCGAGACAGTGTGTTTTGTAAAAGTTGTGTAAGTAACGGTAGAAGTGGTAGAAGTACAATGTATAATAAATATTTTACCAGCATAATAATAATAATAATAATAATAATAATAATAATAATAATAATAATAATAATAATCAATGCAATCGTGGTAAATCGAAAGAGCAATTAGTAGTGCCGTTACGCCAAAGCAAGTTGGTGTTTCAGTAAAAGGTGGGCCGAGGCTGCAGCACACGCGGTTCGAGGATTCATAGAGGCGGACGGTCCCCCACGTGTGGTGGAAAAGCTCGATTTTCGAAATGCCTTTAACACCATCCGACGCGACGTAATTCTCAATGAGGTGAAATCGAAAGTGCCCCAGCTTTTCCCATTTACATTGCAGAGCTACAGCAAGCCATCGCTACTATCTTGGGCCGATAAGGAACCTCTCCTTTCATCCAGCGGTGTACAACAGGGCGATCCGCTCGGCCCCGCTCTGTTCAGTATTGGAATCTCTGAGATAGTGGCCCGTATGGAAAGTCCATTAAACGTTTGGTATCTGGACGACGCCACCTTGGGAGGCCCAGTAAACTCAGTTGTCGGTGACATTCTCAAGGTGTTAAGGTCCGCAGACGAAGGAGGACTGGAACTAAATCCTTCTAAATGCGAAATCATCGCCGTAGGCGGAGATTCCCACGAGCAGGGCGAAATGTTCAGAACCATCGAAAACATCTTGCCCGGATCGAAGAGAGTTGATCAGGCGGACCTGGAAATTCTAGGTGCCCCGATTGGAGCTCGAAGAATTCTTGAGACGATTACAGTTAAGCGCAACGCGCTTTTGCGGATTAAACCCCGCCTCATCACAATGCACCCGCAGGCAGCTCTTTGCCTCTGGAGATATAGCTTAGGCTCACCAAGGTTGAATTACATCCTGCGGACCTCCCCTGCGAGCAACGAGCTGGCCGGCCTGCAGGACTTTGACGACACCGCAAGGGAAATTCTAGGTGAAGTTCTTAACGTTACTCTGACCATACCTGGAAAAGGGCAACTCTTCCCCTTAGGGAAGGGGGGCTTGGCATCAGGTCCGTGACGGAGCTTGCGCCCGTATGTTATGCGGCTTCGCTACTAGAATTTGCACAACTCGCTGGGACCCTCGTCGAGCCTAATATTCGTCATGTAATACAAGCGACGAAAGACAAGGCCGAGCTAGCTGCAAGAAACGTCATAGGCCCTGGTCCCTGGGAGGAGCGCCCTACACAGCATACGCTTGACGGTTATAGGTGCAACATTGTGGGTCAAAATCTTCTCGATAGCATGCAATCCCCCACGGAGAGAGCGGTTTTTATAGCCGCCCGAGACACCTTTAGTAGCGGATACCTAAGGGCTCTACCCTCGCCGCAGCTGGGCACCATGCTGGACAATACCTCCTTCCGCATGGTGACAGCGCTCCGAATTGGAGCTCCCATATGCGAGCCATACACCTGCTCAGCCTGTGGGACGCCTGTAGAGAGTAACGGCCTTCACCCCCTGAGCTGCATCAAAAGCCAAGGAAGAGCCGCTAGGCACGCGGAACTTAACTCGATCATAAGGAGAGCCCTGCGTCGTGCAGGCATACCGAGTACGCTGGAGCCCAGACTCGATACAAGCAGTGACAGGAGGCCCGACGGAGTCACTATTCCATTGTGGTCTTGCGGTAAGTGTCTGGCATGGGATACAACAGTATCCTGCACTGTTGCCCCGTCCTACCTGCGACACAGTGCCCTTGAGGCCGGCTGGGTCGCCGAACATGCAGATCGAGAAAAAAGACGAAAGTACAGGGACTTAGATACCACGTCGTGCCTATCGCTATGGAAACACTAGGTCCCGCTAGTAAAGGCACAAGGAGATTCATTAAAAAGCTTGGCGAGCGGATACAGGAGAACACAGGCGACCGACGAGAGAGCGAGTTCCTGCGGCAGTTGCTCTCGCTGGCGGTATGCAGAGGTAACGCTGCCTGTATAACCGGGTCAATGTTTTGAGAGGAAGAGACTGCTACCGAGATATTTAATTATATATTAATACATGTTCAGACCTCACAATTGTATGATCAGCAATAAACAATAATAAAATATTAATTATTAAAAAAAAATTATATTAATAATAATAATATAATAATAATAATAACATTTAATAGAATAGCAGTGCTAATGTTGACCGCTGTTTTTTTGCTGTACGAGAATTGTTCAGTAAATACCATCTCTATCATCCACCTTGCTCGCTCTCTCTCTCTCTCTCACACACCCACATTCTCTATATACGAAACATGAGTGCATTGCGATGCATATGTAGAGTATGCATAATTGCACAGCTACCCAATCGTTTTGTTCGCAGGCCGCAGCAGTGTCGCAGCAGATTTGCGGATAAAAACGATCGTGGGAGGAACGTCATGTCCATGTTCGTGGCGTTGGACGCCGGTCGCAGACCTGGAGAACCTGGAGAGTCGCGATCACCAGCGGCCACCTCCGAAGCCATGCCAATCAGAGATCACCTGATTCTGCCGTGTGCATCTGATGAGCGACCAGTAGCCATCTCGCCTACAGATTATGGACTTCCGCCGAACAAGGCGGCCGGTGCGGCGCAAGCAACAAGGCCGACGAAAAAGCGACCAACGACCATGGCGGGCAAGCTTCGTCGCCACGGAAGCCATGTAAGCAAATCAAATACTTTGTGGGCTGAACCTCAGCGAAGTTTCAGCGTCCACGGGACTGTTTTTCGCAATGCTTTCGAGACGGACCCCATTATTACAAATGTGGGGCAACGGTGGGACTCGAACCCGCGCACCTACTATGTGTCTTCTCCGGTCGCGAGGCGCAGGCGGAATGCACCCACCACGCCACCGGGCTCGACATGTTAGCAAATCAACTACGCCTCCAGACCGCCACGGACCGCGCGAAGTACATTCGCAGCCCCATCGATGATGCATTGGTCCGAGTCTTCGATATGAACAAAGGATTCGATGCGGGAAAGATTATAGTATGTGGTGTGTGTGCGTGTGCGTTGGATATTATTATCGACATCTGACAATATTATGAATATATACAACGCAAATAATCGCGATTGAGGCTCGTGAATTCGTTAGACGCAAAAATTCTAGACTCCCAACAGCAACAAAGAGAGCCAACCAAAATATGATCGGCTTACGTCATTAGCATTTAGCTGGCTAGATTAGATAACCACAATTCACTCTTATAGAGGTGGAGGTGTGTGAGCCACACTAGCGTGCATGCTAGATACACCGCATTGCATGCTGGTATATGTAAGCTTTGCGTGGTCTTTTGTAATGACATGCATTTACAGTTTAAGCGTTTTCTTCACAAAGAAAGCTTTGTGATTCGGAGATGGTTCCGGAAAAAGTCCGTGCTGCTTCACGAACTCGGAAAAATTTATCAGGACGGATTCTACAGGTACCCACAAAGCTTTACCCAAGTGTATATGTATATATGCATATATATGGATTTATTACTTACCGGACATAAACACCTGAATACACACTCTTAGAGCGGCAGCATACGCAGACGTGTTGAAATATCTAGGGTTAACGCAACAGTCCTTGTGGCAACATAGTAGCTGACTCTTAGCAATGAGGTTTATCAACAATTCCCAATAATAGTATCGCTCAAATAAAACTCCTCGGCTAATGATAATCATGACTAGCGCACTGGACCCCTAAACTACGCCGCTATTTATGTATATATACATGTGCACATCTTAGCTGTTTAATTGCAATGAACAATAAGGGCACTTAAGTACAGTTTAGTGCCTTAGGCGTCCGCTTCTGTTCGGTTATTGATCGCTAATGAGACGTGGCCGTTGTTTGGGTGTGTAGATACATAAATAGATAAGTAACTTTAACGTAAGCCTAACTAATGGAGATGTTTGCCGTCAACCAGATCGACGATTCCTTCAGCTGACGTGTTGGCCAGTCCTCGGCGCGAGCCCATCCGCAAGCTGCTCTGGTGCGCTGCCCTCGCGCCCCTCATTTACTTCACTATCAGTGACCTCAGAGACGTCATCAACGGATACATGCAGTATCCCGTAAGTGTCATAATGCAGCAAATAATCATAGCTTTCATCTATGGTCGTGACGAAGAGGACGTCAAGAAAGGCGACGTCGAATTCTCATACCGGGGAGACCGCGATCAATGTTTTTTCACTAGAGGAGAATAGGCGTTTCCTATAGTGAACGTAAATAAGACTTCTTCAACCGCGTGCCCCCTCGATCGACTCCTCAAAAGACTACATGAGTGTTTGATTTTTTGCGTCTTGTAGTAACCTTTATCGTTAGTTGTTATACTCAATGGAGACCACTACATGTAAAATATGATAGTTCAGATTACGGTTTTTTAATGTGTTTTTTTATCCTATACATAACGAGCTCTTTAAATTGCTAGGCGAGTTAAGGGCTATCCATACATTCCACGCTGACGACCATGTCATACTGGACAAATCTCAAACATATCTGCACCTGTATTATTAGAAAATCGCAAAATAATGGCGCACAGACGACGAGCATGTGTCGCCGCCGATCATCACATAATGATTGAGTGTTTTTTTATTCTCTTAATAGATGTGCCTAGACATATTATCCTTTTATATCAGGGGCGCATAACGCTCCAGCTAATAATTTCCTATATTGCCCTCCCACGTTTTCTTGCAAATGGGTTGATCACCTTCCATCGGAGTAGTCTCCGCTTCGTAATTTTGACGTGTTCCTTTTCTACATTTATGACTAATCCTAACGCTTCCTCTAAATTTAAATCCCCAGCCCCCTTTTCGTTCACACTCCCTAACAAGATAAACTACCAATTCCTCTCTTCTTCCTTCTAGGTGCTCTAAGTGCATAACGTAAACTTGAAAACGACCTTGATTATTTTACGTCTTAGACATAGATAATAGTAAGAGGTATATTTCACTCACAGCTTCGAAAAGCGCAATCTTCAACGTTCATATCATGATTTATTCACAAAAACATAATACTTATCCACAATAATTTATAATATTATATATATATATATATATATATATATATATATATAAGTCGAAACCTTATTACATAAGTTGTTCACATTAAGTGAAAGCGAGTGAGATGAACAAATGTTATGTTCCTATAAACAGTGCTACGCGTCATGAATGCTTCAAACGAACGGAAGCCGCTTGAAACCCCGTTTACTTAATATATAGCCCGCGTATTTTCTGTCGATTTTACAGCAAAATGTATTTTCTCATGGAATCTTTCTAGCCTAACAGTGGCAGTGCAAGCGATGTGGGCTGCGTTGAGAAAGCAAAGGTCCAAAACCGAGCCCTACCTACCCCTACGAAGATTCCGTTCACACGAACTCTGTAGTTAGTAAATGTGATCTCAGTTTAGCGAAATGCGTCATTAAATAGGAATAAACTGTCTTAGCAGTTGGTGTGGATCTATTTCCACTGGTTCTGGTACATTGCAACGGGATGCGGCGACAATGGGGGCGCTGTTCCTATCAGTGCGCTAGGAGATCTCGTACGCATGTTTGTAGGTTCATTTGTTTTAGGTAATTTACACGTACGAGTACAAGACAAACGACACGCTCGTCTTTCCCGACGTGACGATCTGCAACGTCAACCCGCTACTACGGAGCCTGGCGTGCCAGAACACTTCGATTCTGTTCACCGAAAAAGCCATCATCGAAGACGGCGAACGCATCGAGATCAAGCCATTCTGCAATCGGCACCGGTATGCAACACTCAATCTTTAGTGTGATCACCGCTGTAAGCCCAGGCTAAACATGTGGAGGCTGGACAGGAATGGCTGACATACAGGAGTGCGGTCATTGTGTTCTGTGCTTAGTCATTCCACGCTGTCACAGCAATTTGATGCTTAAAAAGCGTTAAAAGTCACCTGAAAATCCGTCATTTGCGTCATAAAGCTAAACGGGGCGAAAAATTAATGATGCTACTCGACTTAGAGTATAGCAGAGTAGAACGTGCTATATAGGTAAATCCGGGAAAGAATCCTTTTTCAAACGCTTTGAACGTACTCACGTTAGATACAGTTTTAAGGAATCACTTCAAACTGTTATTTATCGTCAATTAAAATTTAGAAGATGTACAGCCTTTGCGGTCAGTTGACATGGGCCACCAGAATACAACATAGACACAATCCAAATACAATCTGATAGAAAGAACAAACCGTGTACAATCTGATGACTAGAGAAAGCTGTCGCTGCGCTTTGTCGAATATTATTGACCGCCGTCGGCCACCACCACGTTCAAGGGAACAAGCGCTATGCTAACTTGCGTTTGGTCAGTGCGCACCTTAGTTCACGCTCAACGGTCAAAGAATTTCCGACATGCGCGCTGTGCGCGATCTTACCGCTCTTATTTAGCGTAACCTAAGGTTTCGGGAATACTTCCCCCAAAAGATTTAGATCTGCCTCTGTGATCTATTTGTTGCGCTACAGATAGTTATTACGTGCGCGCAGTAACGAATATGATGCGTTACAACAACCAGAATGTTATATTTCTCTTCTTCTACCAAAGCCTCACGCAATGCCGAAGCAACGATATTCGATCGATCGTAGTTAGTCTAGTTAGTGCGGTATTCCAGTTAGTGTAGTTTGTGCGATGTGGTATGAGTTAGATCAGTTTAGCATTTGAATTATAAATGAACATGCGGTAGCGATGTGTATGTATACTCTATATGTCTAGTCGATAGTACATAGCGTACCACATAAGTGTATTCAGTCCGTTTTTTGAAGGGATTGCGGTGACGCTTGGTAGGCTGCGGTCGCGCCGAGAGTCATTGCCACGCATTGTCGAATAATCGACTATGGCCTATTGCGTATGTTGTGGCTGATCGTACAGGCTACATACAATGTGCCGACGACTCTGCGGTCCCGACGAGACTCCTCGCCAACCGAACGTGTTCGACGCGCGCATCCGTATCGAGCTGGCCGCCTGGCTGAAGGAAACAATGGCTCTGGGCAAGAAGGCCAGTAACGAAATCGCCGCTCTCGGACATACCGTTCAGGGTAGCATCAAAAAGTGCAGGTTGGCAGCGCACGACCGCGACACGCACGGTGTATCAGAGCGACGCGGAGTATTAGTAGTACTATGCTAAAAGAGATCATAATGTATGTATTGTGTATATATATATATATTTATCAATGGGGTGATGACTCTGTGCCACGAGTGGCTACACGCCTTCTGATACCTTCAGCTGAGTACCCTCCTGAACAACAAGTCTACATAAATATTAGTCGGGTTAAGTTGGGAGCAGGAGTGATAGGTCGACTCCCTAAGTCACCGTGGACTCTTTTGTCCCCAGACTTCAGGCAGAGTCACGTCACTCAACCCACCTTAAACGAGGCATTGCCAAAAGGCTACAGTCGGCAGGCTACCCATGCGTTTTGAAGTCTCCTCGTTCAGTCAGAGACGATGGAAGGGAGGAGGTTTGATGGCACGTCCCTGATCCCCGTCGAATGGGGCCAAATGCCGGTTACTACACACTAGCATTTGGCTCCATTCACTGGTCGGTGTGCGCGCAGCTCGCCCTGAACACGCGGTAGCCCTAGCGGAAGCAGCCAAGTGCAGAAAGTATTTGACATCCGTTACATGCACTCATTCTCGCTTTTTGCGTTCGAGGCATTGGGGAGGGGGGCTAGGTTGCTCAGGAAAAAACTTCTCAACGATGTCGGGACACGGTTGGCGCTTGCTACAGGAGGCAAGAAGGCGGGCGAATGTTTACTGCAACAGCTGTCATGAGATGTTTAGAGGAGGAATGCCGCCTCCGTTAGAGAAACTCTCTTTTTCCGAAGGTTTCGGGAAATGCCTTATGCACAAACAGAGCTGGCAACCGTCAGCTCCTAGTATGGGACCCTCATTCGCTAAAACCCGTCTTCCTCCGCGCTTCCTTAAGATTCGGAATTGTGGGGCACTACTTCGAGGCCATGAAGGGGGAATCTCTTACTTCGATCTGCTCATGGATCTCTCGGTAGGTTTGTTCCAGGAACCGTGGGTGCGTCGAGACTCTGCGAAAGGCCTGTTGCATGTCGCCCCTTAATATACCCTCCCTCGGGAGAGAAACCGGATAGGAACCCTGCCTAGGTGGACCAGCCCAACCATGGACCTAGTGCCTTGAGTTATGCCCGGAGGCAGGCCGTGCACACGTTCTTACATCACATGTGTATAGTTAATTATATATATATATATATATATATATATATATATATACAGGTAGTTCAACAGGTCCTTAAAATGAGCTTTTCTGAATTCGAATTTTGGCGCGCTTTCACCGCTGTTGGAAACGGCAACTTTTCGACTGCTAGCAGTCAAAATACTATGGTGATTGGTCGTTGCGATTTCGTTTGATCGCTTTTCCCATGCAACGTATCAACGTGATTCTGAAAAATTGAGAACAAAGAGTTTGGAGTGGTTATCAAGCATTTTTATTTCAAAGGTTGGAATGCGATCCAAGTGAAAACTGAGTTAGACGAAGTGTACGGTGACTCTGCGCCATGTTTTGCCACTGTTTCCAATTGGATTAATGAGTTAAAAAGAGGTCGCAGGAGCTCGAACTACGTTCAGGACGCCCAAAAACGGCAACTGATGAGGAAAACGTGGAAAAAGTGCGGAAAAATCGTTGCTGCAGATAAGCGAGTGAACATTAGGGAGATAGCGGAGGCCTTGGGGATCAGTTTGGGTAGTGTGCATTTCATGCTGCACGAGAACTTGAAGATGAAAAAGCTGAGGGCAAAATGGATGCCGCATTTGCTCAACCAAGGCCAAAAGCCACAGCGAAAATTAGCCAAGATGTCGAAAAATCCGTCGGATTTTTGACGCAGATTCGTGACCGTCGATGAAAGCTGGGTCCATCGCTACACTCCCGAGACCCAAGAAGCATCTCGCCAATGGTGTGCACCTGGTGAAGGACCTTCGAAGAGGGTGCGGACAACGGCATCGGCCGGAAAGATGATGGCGATGGTTTTTGGGATCAACGTGGAATAATTCTGGTCGACTACATTGAGAGCAGTAAAACGATCACGAGAGAATATTATGCAAGACTGTTGGACTGCCTGAAGCAAGAACTCATCGTGAAACGGCCCGCTTTGCAAAAGAAGATTGTCTTGTTTCACCAGGACAATGCTCCTGCACACAAGTCGCGGCAAGCATCGGCAAAACTGGCTCAACTGAGGTTCGAACTTATTGAACAACCTTCCTATTCTCCAGATCTGCCCCCCTCTGATTATTTCCTCTTCGGACATTTGAAGAATAGTCTCGGTGGAAAGCGTTTTTCCAGCAATGAAGGGGTTAAGGCTGCTGTCAATACCTATTTTCAGTCTAAAGACACAGAATTCCACTCAAGAGGTATAAATGCTCTGAAATCTCGGTAGGGAAAAGTGTATTGAGCTTTTCGGGGAGTATATCGAATAAGAAAAAATGCAAAACAAGATTTGAAAAATTTTTGGTTTTTATTTTAAGAACTTGTTGAACTACCTGTATATATATATAATTTTTTAACATATTTGTTGTGCTATTTGTGTGTGTTGTTTTATATATATTCTGGAAATTGGCGCAGTTATGCATCAAACGATGACTGTACGAGAAACTACACTCGCTTTACAGAGACAATGAGTCAGATTTACGGATCATGCTTCTGCTTTCATTGTCGGGACAGAAGCAATACGTCTGGCAACAGGCGACCAACTAGCGACGACCCATTCAACACAGGTATTTCCCTAATTACATATATAGGTAATTACAAGTATATCATGCTTAAATATCTCGAGTACATTAGTGAACACTTTGACAACATCAATCTTTGTGAGAACAACCTAACACGAAAGTTTCTTCATGATTAACGTTCGTGTCGCATTTTATAGGCGACACAAAATCGCAGTGCTAAATTAAAATACAAATGTGATATTTTACTATACATGGCTTTAGAAAATAAATAATATTATAATTTGTATATAAGCGCTTTAAGGCAATTATGGATTTAAGGTGTTCTTGAAGTTTTTATATTTTTCGTCACACATCTTGTACCGCCAGACTTTCTGCGGCGTGGTATCATCACATTTGCTTCAGTAGAATTGCTTATATTCGGCCGTAGTTAGACGCCGATCTTTCACCCCGCTGGCCTCCCATCCCGCGCTCCTCATTGCTGCTATCCTATAAAACCCTATGACTACTAATTTTGGCTTGCCAGATCCGCATATAAACGTTAAGGCGCACGTTTTCTTTAGATGGCATTGTTTTGCAGATCCTCCGTCATCAGTAGACCACGTTCCAGCATGTGGATTACCCTAATTCTGCACGTATTCGATAGCGCAATAACCCTCTTTAGAAAGAAAAACCTAATCCCATCAATCAAACGCAATCGTCTACTCCCATCTTATCACATCTTAGTGAAATATCATATGTGGCGATGGGTGCTATCTGTATCCTAAAAAGAGCGATTACTGCATGAACCGAAAGCCACATATAGGCATTTCATTGCCGCAACTGCGATGGTGGTCTTCCTGGCCCTCTCCTGTATATGTGATCGAACGCTGCCGCCCCTTGTCGATAAGGTGAGCCCTAGGCATGTAACTTTTTTTTACAATTTTTTTATTCCTTTCCTGATTCGAAGCACGTCACCCTGGCCAGACGGCCACCCCTTCGAAATTTCATGGCTACAATCTTTCCTAACTAACTTTTAGGCCTTTTTCATTCATGAATGTAACTAATTGATCCATGGCTTGCTTCAGTCTCGAAAGCTGCAACTAAAGATGACCACATGATTGCATATAGTAAAATTTTGCCCACTCTCGGGTCCAGCCCGTCCTTATCTATTTTGGCAGTGCACCCAGAAGTACGGGAAGATAGCAGTGGACTCAGTCCATCGCCTTGCGCGATAACTGTGATTTGCGATACGTCCATCGGAATGCCGATCTCGTTATAAATCACTATCGTGTTTGTTTTAAGATGCTGATAAGCAACCCCAGCATTGCTCCAGGCGCACCCGTTTTGGACAGCTTCTTTACCTATCTTATCCATTGGTGCAATGTCAAACGCCGCTTTTAAATCTACAAACACAACATATAGGCAACTCGTCGGCCTGGGCAACGTATCCCAGATTGCTCTGAGTAGCTTCCCCTATTGCTAAGTGAGTAAGAATCCGTGCTGCTCTTCCGGTACTACCCCTCTCTCCTTCTGGAAAGACTCCAATCTCCTCGCTATTATTCCCGAGAATATCTTGTATGGGTGGTTTTTATTGCTATTCCCCTCCAAGCTCTAGTTCTGTTTCTACACCAATTTCCTCGGAAATTACTATTGAGGTCGCTTTCCTCTAAGACGGTGGAATTTTCCTAGTGTTTAAGCATTTATTGAATAGGGCTTGCCAGCATGGTGCGAGAACTAGGGTATATTTCATGATATCCCTGATGACGTCTATGGTCTCATTCAAGGTGTACTCATCTATATACTAAACTTTAAAAGTAGAGCTCGCCACTATACGCACATCCATCCTGAGCAAGAGACCCGGCTTCGGTCACAAGAGGAGTTTATTGGAAACACGAATAAATTTCAACGACCGAGAATGAAAAGTGTATTCGGCTCTCCTCTAGCATTACGTCCGTCTGGAAAGTGCTCTTACCAGATGTTGAGAATTTAATTTCCAGGATATCTTGACTTCGCTGAATAGATAAGCCACGTGCAGTAACCACTTTGCATCGTTCTTCTACACCTTACATATTAATTGCAAGGACGCAACCAAGGCTGCAACCTCTTTGATCTATTTTTGCATTTTTTTCTCGCCAGGTGTCGTTGGGTGTTTTCGATAGTCATCGATCGAATGCCCTTATTATTTTATAGTACTTTTAGGTTGTTTCTCTATGGAAACACGTTAGAGTGTACGCGTTTATTCACTGCGAGTGTGCAAATGTTTACGAGTGAGCGAGCTATCTTATACACCTTTTTCACGCCATGAACCGGCGACACCTCAGTAGATGACGATCATGACTAGCGCACTAGGCCTCCAGATCACGCTGCTATATGTTGTATACTAAAAGTTTTTTTCTATCCGCATGTCTGTAGCAAATGACGGAGGCAGAGAGGATTGAGAGGGAGTGGGATAAGTACTTTGAATACGGTACCCTATCGTCGCCGCTAAGCGGGCTCGTCGTTCACTTAATACTGAACTTGAGGTAAGTCTTCTCTAGCGGCGCGTTAAAACAAAACTGACATACATGCATTCAGGCAGAAAGCTATTAGCACTAAATTATTCTAGTAATATGTTTAAAAACTTTAGCGTCATTTATTGTTGTGCCATACTGACCATACACAATTTCAAAAAACACCGAACAAAGATAATTACTTCTAATATATATATATATATATATATATATTGTTTATAGAAGCGTATCTATTTTCTAGAAAACTATCTATGTTCAATGCATTAACCACTCTTAAAAACGTACCTAAAATGTTGATCGGTAATAATTTAGCCAGTTTCACAAGCTACATTAAGGTTACCTGTTTAGTATGGTATATGTTTAGGATCTCCTCATGCCATAATTTTCGAGACATTTTTGGAAATGCATGATGCACATGCGTCACTAGCAGCCTGCGTGACTCACAAACCCACTCAAGGATTCCATTTATTCTCCAAGGCTAGGTAATATCTGGCATTTCTTTAATGCAGTAGGAGCGGCGCCTCTGCCATTCTCCTTGAATCATCTACGCATCTGACTATGTTTCTGTATATGCACATGCATTTAGAATGGAAGCCTATGCCAAAGTATACACTGTTCTGAAAGAGTAGGTCAAGACCTTGAGGGCGTGGCTGCACTTCTCCTTCTACTTTGCGATTTCCGTGGCTCGAACCGCTCCTGCCTAGCGATTTCCGTGGCTGTTTTAAGCGTCAAAACAGCGTCGAGGGGATTCGTCGTTTCCTTCTGCGCTTCGTCGAGCTCGTCGCTTAGCTAACCACCTCCATGATAAAGCTTGCTTCCTAAAGAGACTCGCAGTGTAGAACAATGTATTCCACGCAGTCCGCCTCCTCTGGCGTCACTGGTGCCTATACAAGTGTCACTAGTGGTCTTCCTTATGTTAACCATATAACTCTGGAACTGACCGTGATCGGTCAGAACTAAACTTTACAGTAGGTCAACTCCCCGTGTCGGCAGTCATACCACTAATATAAGACCCTTGGTCCAGCTCCCCGTTGACCACCCCTGGTGTAACCTGCAACCTGCAAGATTTGTGGCAGATTGTGGCACCCCTGGTCTTGGCGAGATCCAGATTTTCCTCCAAGTATCTTGCTTGTTCTTCCCGCCAGTCGATCTCATGCAGATTCCTTAAAGCTCAATACTGGTCTCTGTTATCTTGACCATCTCTTTATTCCACTTTGGTGGGCGGTAGCCTCTGCGCCGGTGCGAAGGGCCCGCCTTCTTGCAAGCTACAATAAGCAGGGCAGGGGGCTAGTGTTCGTTCAGTTGGTTTTCCGTAAGCCGGCTACAACCCCCATTTAATCGTTCAAGATTCCATGTCAAGTCTACGGATTTACCAACACCTGTTCATGAATAGCTTAGGTGAGTTGAGTATTCAGAGCTTAAAACAGAGTGTATATGTGATCACTTATAGTCTCATTCTCCACCTCCGCAATGCGCAATTTTCCTATCACAAGAAACACCGATTTGTTGACCAGTGTTAGACAACAAAAGCTGTCTAGTTTGTTGTCCAATAACTTGTTGGGACCCCTGTTTCCCTCGGCACCCGCCCCAATGAACTTCTTGAGTTTCTGCACCTTTCCCTAACAAAAGGGACAGACTATGCTGTCTGCGTGATGGCCATGTAGGTGCCCTTAGCCAACCCTAAGGTCTTCACCACTTCGACCCTAGTTTTAGGATTCCATGCACCTAAAGTCTTTGTCACCGTCAGCAGCACGACCACCAGGAAGTACCATACCTCATCTCTACAGCGCGCTTCCATAGTGCGGCTGTGCGAGTCGACCTGCATCTTTTGTTTTCTCGAATAGATGCTACCAGCGCCATCCCCGCGCCCTCCTGGCGCCCTTCCAGCCAAATAATGTGGTCCCCTTCTTGCTGTGAGTGACCCGGGTTGCTCTAATTTTGGTCGACCTGATATGAGTTCTAGGCCCCAGAGATCTTCTACCTTCACCCTTAGTGCGCTGTGCAACTGCGATGCAACCCCCGGCAGGATTTTGTCCGTGGCAGACTATTTAGATTTTCCCTGACGCAGACGCTCTCGGAAAGACGGGGTCTACCTGGGTGAACTTGATAATTTTAATCACTTTGTCCGGCCATTCGATACCTCTGCCTGTTTCT
>QVRM01002287.1:0-88478 GCA_003439945.1 Dermanyssus gallinae
TATTTGTGTCTCTTTGCACGCCTTGCACTGATACTGATATTATTGATTTAGTTTTAACCTCAGACCCGTCCATCATTGAAGATATACGAGTATTTCAGTCGCCAATTCCATCCGACCACAATGCCATTTCGTTTTCTATTTTATTTGATGCTAATTATCCTACGGTAGACGAGGGAGGTTATAATTTCTGGAAGGGGGACTATGAAATAATCCGCTGTAGGCTTGCTTGTATAAACTGAGGAACTTGTTTTTAAATTGCGATACCGTTGACTCGATGTATGATAGCTTTGTATACCAGATACATTCACTAATTGAAGAGTTTGTACCTAAACGAAATGGAAAGTCAAAAAATAATGCAAATTTACGTAAATATGTCACCAATCTAGAACGGTTGATTGACCAGGAGCCAAATGTGCAGTATGAAAAAAAGTTAAGGAAGGCGACTAGAAGACTTCGTATAATGGAAGAAGCCAGTCTTGATTTTAAAAACACAAAGTCGTTTTTTAGATATGCAAATAAGCGATTAAAAGGAAAAGAAAACATTGCGGCTTTAAATATAGATCAGACGGTCCTCGTAGACGACGCTTCTAAAGCAAATGCATTTAAGGACTTCTTCTCGTCGGTTTATGTTGCCCAAGGGAGTTCAGTTCCCGAAGGTGTTTCCAACGACGTGGTCTCGAAAGATAGTTGTCCATACTTGGAAATATCAGAATATAATATTCTTTCTAAAATCAAACAACTACCCACTAAATGCAGCTTTACTCCTGATTTAATCCCACCCATATTTTATAAAAATGTAGCGTCTGCGATAACTGAACCCCTTTTCTTGATATTTAGTAGGTCTTATGAGGATGGCATTGTGCCAAAACATTTTCGGCAATCAGTCGTAACCCCTGTACATAAGAAGGGTCTAAGGTCAAATGTAGATAATTACAGACCTGTAGCTCAATCATCTATCGCATGTATCATCTTTGAAAAACTGCTAGTGGACCACATTTTTAATTTTTTTCAATCTAAATGCTTGCTGGATGAGAATCAACATGGTTTTACTAAAGGCAAATCCACGGCAACTCAACTCGTCGAAATGACTCAAGATTGGGCTGTTATGATAAACAATAGGCTGGCCTTTGATTGTATATATTTTGATTTCTCGAAGGCATTTGATAGAGTAAACCATGTAAAACTTGTACAAAAGCTTAGGTACTTGGATGTAGATACTCGCTCTATATCATGGATTGCTAGTTATCTTACCCGTAGAGAGTTCTGCGTTCGCGTAAACAATAGCTTTAGTGAGTCGGGCACGTGCCCCTCAGGTGTTCCTCAGGGATCAAGCCTCGGGCCACTTTTATTTTGCACATTTGTTTTAGATCTTAGAAACGTTATTCCTGAGTCGATAACTTATAAGCTTTATGCTGATGATTTGAAACTATACGGACCTTCCAACACCGCTAGCGAAAGGCAAGTACTACAGAGTACGATTGAAGCGGTTTCTAAGTGGTGTGTGGATAATGAAATGCTTATATCAGTGCCGAAATGTGCTGTATTGTGTTTAAAAGAAGCCCATAACTACACGCTACATGGGGAGGCTATCCCTATTTTAAATTGTATTAGGGACCTAGGGGTTGCGGTGACACCGCAACTGGATTTTAGCACCCATATTACACAAGTAATCCGATCAGCTAATCTTATATCTAATACTATATTTCGTTGTTTCATAATTAATGATTACAATTTTTACATGAGGCTTTATAATAGTTTGGTTGTACCTAAGTTTCTCTATTGCTGTGAGGTTTGGCGGCCTTACTTAGATAAACACATTGAAGCAATGGAAAGTGTACAGAGGAGATTCCTTCGTCGTGTTTCGTTAAGGTGTAACGTTGCCCGAAATTCTATTGTGATAAGCCCTATTCGGGAACTTCAGTCCAGAGCGGATTATCGCATGTTCAATCGTATTATAAACTCATCAAATAAGTCAAATTATTTTAGCATTCGGTTGAACAATCTTAGAAGCGGTAACACCATCTCGTCGAAACAAATTGCCAAAACAGATCGTGTAAATAACATGTTTTCGTGGCGGATGGCGAGGGCAATGAGAACTTAAAGCACTAACAGTGCAAATGTCGCCACACAAGTAAACTGACTATTGTATGTATCTAGGTAACGGTTTCTAAAATGTAAATATTGTCCCCCCTTTGACTAAATAAAGGTGCATTTGATTTGATTTTGATTTGATTTGATACGTTGATGTTGTTTACTACCGCCGCGCCAAAACCATGTTAATTATTGTTCTGACAAGATTTCACTTTTTTCTGACACGAGCTAGGTACGCAAGCGATATTGCAGTTTTTTTATGGCATAACATTCGGGAGAGACGTGTGCACACATCATACGCTGTTGCCGAAATCAGGGAGATCACTACATTAAAGTATCTTTATTACTTTGAAGAAAATCGTTATTTATAATTATTTGGTGTCTATTTTATATGTGCCGGAAAAGCTGGAGCCTGTGAACGAAGCCAAGCATAAACCGGCCTGAGTGACACGGAATTACCACGTGAACAGTTACGACGAAAGCCTATTTAATATGCGTATAGTCACATTTCTAAAAAGCAAGTCGTCAGCGTCTAGCCGTTTGGCACTGTATCTACGGCTTAGTACATCCGTAAATATCGTCTATATAATATAAAACGTAAATAGTGTTCACCAAACAGTTCCACCGACTGTATATATTCCGTTCATTTTCTCCGAAAGTTGCACTTAGTGCGCGAACACGGCAGCCTTTTCTCCGGAAATGGAAGCCATACCCACAACAGCCGCTGCATTTCCGCGTTAAACCTTCAAGGAGATACGCTGCAACAAGTACTCTTCGGCACGCGCATCCTTCGGTACTGCAGTTACCCTCTTTCCGAGCTTCTTAAGGAGCTTCACAGTCTCTTTACCCACTGACCCGAACGTGCTTGCGCCAGCTTACGCACGTCACGCGTTCTAGTATTATAACTCCCATTCCGAAACAAGACTTTTAAGAGATTATGTTTCATTGGAAAGATATTTATTCTACCGAGCTTTATAATTACATATGTTAATATTTAATTTTCTAGGGGAAGCTGTATATATATATATATATATATATATATATTCGTTTTTTAGTACGATGCAAGTGTATTGAGATGTAATATACAGCGGCACGCTAAAATTGTGTAATATTCGGCTTTTTTACTTGAGATGCCATTCTGTGTCATTGCGTCAGACATTGAGAAGAGAGACAGAGAGACATTCTGTATCAAGAAATAGTTGCTTATTCGGCGGATAGCGCAACAGTAAATGCCAATTTAGATTTTTCTCCATAAAAACTGTTTAAATATATCATGACCCATGGTTCGATTCTTGGTATCTCATAACGAATTTTTAGAGGACCACAACTGAAAAATCCAGTCTGAAAACTCTTTTAAGCCGATTCGTTCCACCTTATTGAATAAGAGTGCCTATGGCCTCTCCATACTCGTATCTCAGCGATGATTTGATCGCATTAGGGGTCAGTTCACGCGCCTCTTTTGAATAATTCTGGCCACCTTGAAAATCATTGGAAATAATACCCTTGGCATGTAAATCAGTCCAGTGATCTAATGATGCCATAATTACTATGCGTTACAGATCGTGATTCAAGTTGGCGAGGAACTAGAAGGGGGCCGTGTTCTTGTTCGAACAGGAATTAACGACAGAGCGCTTCCTGTACCCCTTAAGTACCTGCAAGAGATCTAGAGAGAAATTTTATAGGACAAAGAACCAACCGTACATACTACAACAGAAACCAACTACAAGAACGACAACAATAGGACAGCAGCAACAGTCGCAGCAACAACAATTGGAACAACACCTGCAGTAACAAAGTCGTTCCGAGGCGCTAACGCATATTCAAGCAAGATTTCTCCACAAACGTCATCGTTGAATGACTTCAAAGCTTTCTGTCGATGAATTGACGCGGGCCTTTGCTGGCTGCAACGGAATAACGGACGGCAAAATGAAAAGGGTCCCGAAAGACCGAAGAGAAAACGGCGGGGCAGACACCGTCTCAAGTACCTCTCCAGGATACGATCCATAACGATAGCATCCATCGACCCGTTATCCCTCGAAAGATCGGCGAACTGGCTGAACAATTAATCGATGTCTGTTCGCACTGGTTTAACACCTTCGAAGTTCTGTTACACGAACCGATTTGGTAATCGATAAACAGTGATATAGGGTTCCAATCAGTAGCCTATCTCGGCGGGTAGATCGATGAGGTTGTAACGGACTCGGCCAGAGCTATGTCGGCCACCGTATACCGACAGCGGTGCTCGATCAATCACATGGCTGAATAGCCAACCGTTTCGTTCACTGCCCGTTTGAGTCGAGTAAAACGAGAGAATCGAACGTAGTCAATGTAGCTGAAAGTAGGCTGAAACAGGCTGACAGTACAGTTGAAACGACACCCAATGCGACACTGCGACACTCGGGCTATTCAGCCAGCCCGATGTTATCGTATTCGTTTAAAACAATGTGTCATGTCTCTAATTCGTCAGGTTATTAAAATTGTCACATGTGTCAGCTGCTATATTAGTTTGGCGTGACTTCGTTAAGCCTCTATCGGAGCATATCACACACGATACACAGCTCGTTGACAAACCATGAACGTACTCGACCTGTCAGCCCAAGTCCGGGATCAACACAAGAAATCCGTCATGCCTAGCATCCGAATAGAATTTGTGGAGGTGCTGCAAAACGCTGAAACAGCAAAGTCAGGTCCGTGAAATGAACTCGTTAGGATCCGTAAAAAGGACCTTGTCAAAGAAATAAAAAAACAATGCTGGAAATACACATACACATAGATATATATGTATGTTTATATATAAGCTCATAGAATGTTGTGATCCCTGATACATGGCCGACAGTCAAACTATTGTATAACCTGACGGCTAAAGCACTCGACAACTTTTAAGCCCACCTCCCTACGATTAGGCAATACCAGATATATCTCCACATTAGATGTTGACGTGCAATAAGTACTCGGAAAAATGGGCGCCTCTTGGCAAACATTCATTTTTTAAAAGTATATACATATGACAAGGCTAATTAAAATGTAATTTTTAGGATATATAAATATATGTCCGAATGTGACAGACTGATGCTTTCAGTATCTATTTTGTTGTCACGAATTGGTGATCAACGTAGTGGCAGCAAACAGCTAGATGGGCTGGGGCGGTACATCATACAGATACGAATAGACATAGAGAAAACGCGAAGAGGCGGTGCTAAGATGATGCATAGATGCAGTTACGAGATGCGTCTAAATCTATTTTGGGGGGCGTTTGAATTTGTAATTCCTGTCATTGGCTGATTGAAGGCATGCAGGTTCTGAGAAGTACATGCATGCTTAACAAGAGACAACACAATGTATAATTATAGTTAGAGTGAGGTCGTCTCGTGGCATCGTATCGGCACGGAAAGGAGTGAAATATTGTTTTTTTATTCTATCTAGTCAATACTATTAATAGCAAATGCACGTATAGCTGCACTGTGCTAGGTTTGAATGTATCTGTTGTTGCTAGAAAGTAGGCTCTACGATAAAGAAGTGTAGATCATTCAGAGGCCAGTGGGCATGTTGTTTTTTTTTTAGGCCAACGCCAGCAGGCGCCACTATGTCGACGTCTCCGAGCGTTTTGTTTCGAATCGGATGTATACTAACGGTTGTATCGAAGCATCCACGAGAGCAGGGCTGGCTTTTTGCGCCCACATCCTCTATTCGATGACCCTTCTACCACGCAGTTCTGAGAACCGTGGGACAGTTGCATTTAGTGCGCGAAGATAAGAACGGATCGGATTCAGTTCGAGGAGGATCGCGCCGTTGGTGGTGCTACCAAACGGCAAAATTGCGTCTCCTAAACGGCGATAGCTTCTAGATGGGACGGATCAACGAGGAAACGACTCACTTCGAGCGCTGTCAATACATGCCGAACCAAGAGAGTCTCAGTAACACGAGCGTAACGTCGGCTGTCGGAGCGTGCAAACTGGTTAGATCTACCGGCCTCTGGAGGCTCTGCTTTCCCATCGTGTGCCGGAGCGGTGTCAGACAAAGTCGACACGTATTTTGCGTTTCAGTAGAAGCACATCAGCATAAGATTTTCAACTGCTCTAGCTAGGACGAACATAAAGGAATCTGAATGGAGGCTTTTCCTTGCTCCCACCTCAAGCACTGGCCCCCTCGGATCCAACATCGATACAGCAATCTAGTAGACATGCACCTAAGACTAAGCACTGTTCGTGAACGAATTCGCGTGCTCACAGCTCGGTTTACGCATTACAGGCCAATAATCTTCTCGCGCAAATCGTCGAGGTCTCTATCGACATGAAGGCTACGAATGAATGCCGACGAAAGACTCCTCACTACGACAAGACGAGATGGTTACACACACCAGTAGTATAGTAGAGTGACCAGCTCCGAACCTGAGACGGTAACACCTTTATAGTCATAGTAATAATAATTATTATATTATTATTTATTGCATGGTAAATAATGTTACAGTTGTGAGGTCTAAACGTATTGTTATTGTTATTATTATTGTTATTATTATTATTATTTCATTGCCCGTTCGTTTGTCGCCATCCCGCTGTTTTCTTGCCTAGCAACTTCCGGTGGATACCGCAAACGACGAGAGAGAGAGCTATGACACCAACCTGGCCGATGCCACAAGCAGTTTAAGTGTGCGAGAATGCTCGATCGCAATACGGTCGCCTCTAAAGGCCCTACCTACCAGCTGCCGCCCCGACACAGCTGTCGTCCACGAAACGCTCATCCTAATCGCTCTATCACACACGTGTCGTTAATGTGACGAAGCATAAGAAACAAAACAAACAGGGAACACGTCACAGTAATAACAATGGAACCCATTCGCCGGCCCGGGTCAACCCATGGTGATGAAGGTGGTCATGCTGATAATCCCTGTAGCAACGTAAGGCAGCAGCGTCGTCGTCGTTTACAGCCCATGCATAGATGTTGGATTCTGCATTTTCCCGGTGGGAAGTCGAAGAAGAAAAAAGGAACAGGAAGAAGAAGAAGACGATGGTCCGAGACTTTCGCAAGCCGTGACATTCCTTTAGCTAGGGCGGACATCGGGGAAGGAGGATACGTGGACAAGAGGCAACATAGAATAAAAGAGCACTCTACTTAGCAGAAGCACCAGTTGCAACATCAACGCCTTGTCGGCTGCTTAGCTGACGCCACTACTCCATCCTCAATAGCCAACCACGTATGATGATGATGTTATTGCATGTCGTCGCCGTAGTCGCCGTATTGCTTTGCTAGTATTTCTCACCCCCCCCCCCCCCTGCACACGAGTATCGAACCTTGATCCCTGTTCCTTCTTCTCCACTTCCACCAGCAACACAACCATCACAAGTCCAGAAACGAACTTCACATCAACAGCACCAACAATAATAATAATAATGGCAACCATATGAACATATACCGTACAAGTCTGTTGTTTAGTCGTTGATCGATGTTATTTATAGTCAGAGGCAGACAGAAGTCGGTCATCATGTCATCGACATGAAACAACCAGTAAATGGATAGGTGCGACCGAATGCGTTCGGCGCATGTCTAGGTACCTCCGAGAGATGTCACCTTATGTGTACAAATGCTCACCTCAGAGAAAAGGCAACATAAACATTGATAACATTATGATACTATTAGTAGTAAGTATAATGATGATGATAATAATAATAACACGAATCAACAACAACCTCAGCAACAACCACCACTACAACGTGAGGCGAAATTGCATTCAAATATTGAAAGCGTGTCGTCGATTAGGGAAGTGACAATTGTTGCTTTAACAAAGTTTCGTTAAGGACATCGCTGGTCAACGTTCTTAGCAGTGGCCACCAATCGTATACAATACGTGCCTAACATGATGAACAAGACGAAAAAGAAGAATTGAAGAATTCGTGAAGGATGATGTAACTCTTCTACGGAAGCGTGGTTTTTCTATTATCCAGCTAGCAGGTGCCGACTCATTGCCAGTATAGAACGATCCGTGCACAGTAATTACTGCATGGAGACGCTGGTAACTTGATTTGACTTCAACTAATGCATTCGGCGTTAAGAGACCAAAAGAGTGAGATACTTTCGTATATGTATTGATACGTCTCGATCGATGAAGGTAACAAACTGCCCCGCTGGCTGGTTTAATTGCTTAGATAAATACGCCGCGATCCTGGGCTGTGATGCCTAGTTAATACGGAGGCGGGTTGAACAGTGACTAAGATAGAGATTCAAACACAAATCATATGAAAGCAGCACGTCATGTCCGCTAGCTTATCCTTCTAAGCTTCCGCAAGAAGCTTCGGACTTGTCGCTTGATTAATGACCTTCACTACTCATCAGCAGGCAGTCTTGGTGACGGCCTTAGCTCGTGTGAGGCCCCTGTTGACGATCGACCGGTGGCCTTCGATCAGAGCCTAATAATAATAGAAAGATATCAGAAATGCAGCACTGTATGTAAGCTGCCAAAGATCCCAGCGAGAGTCGTTGAAAAAACTCATACTTAATTTTCGTACGTCATTGTTGCAAACGTAGAGCACTCAACAGATGAGTCTAGACACACAAATACATATATATATATATATATATATATATATATATATATATATATATATATATGAGGATATTTAATGCGCTAAATTTAGAATAATTAGTGGATGAATGTTCATAGATATTAACGTGGATAGACTAATAACAGTATTGGCTGCCTTAAACGGTATATCATCCATTTCGATGTGCGTCCATAGGCCACGTTTGCCACGATCTTTATATATATATATATATATATTTATATATTGAGTATCTCGGCTAGGCAGCGTGGCGTACGCATACCATATCTATACGTCGTCGAGTGTGCATTGAACGGCCACAACGAGGACAATGGCGCCGTCCCGTCCTCGTCGGACGACGACGACAACAACAGCAGCAACAACAACAAAAATAAAGATAGAGCGGAGCAACGCAGACCACATTATCATGTGCCCTGGTATGCGATTTCATTCAGGGCATACCTGTTCATGTTTTTCACAATGTCGCCCCCGGCCGAAACATATATCTGATACTTGAGAAATACTGCATGCTTATATATATATATATATATATATATATATATATATATATATGGGAAAGAACGTATATTTTCTACACACCGATGAGGTGTTCGTCGGTTGGGGCTCCACCGGGCGAGGGAAGAAGCGATACACGAATGAGTACGAATATATGTAACAGTTGTAGACAAAAGACTTCAACCACAGCAGCAGCAGCAGCAGAGCCACCACTTCTACCACCACCACCACCACTTCTACCACCATTACTTCTACCACCAGCAGCAGCAATGACAACAACCAACCCAAGTCGTAGCAAAGAAGAACACTCGCGACACACACGACAAGCATTCAGCAGATAGCAGGCGTGTTAGCCGTAACGAAATGGACGGAGAGTGATGGAGAACGTGTGGTGAACGATGTCTCGACGACAAATCTCGATAAACAGGTTCTCCCTTTTCCCGCTTTTCGTGTCTTGGTTTCTCTCTTTCTCTCTTCCCGTCTCTTGTTCTCGCTGTCTGTGTCAGAAAGTAGTTGCAATCGTTGCAGAGATCATCAGAGGCCAAGTACAGCAGACGGCGGAGAGAAGCAACAGTAGCACACAGAGCCGGCACACAGTTTCTTCCAAGCCAAAATTTGTAACACCATTAGCGCCACCTCCTTGCGTACTACTCTCGTACTTAGTTACCGCCAATTACCGCCAATCATCGTGAAACTTGTCGTAGAGAATGTTGTGTTTCAAATCAGCATTAATTCGGTTCGTTTGCCCCTTTTTGAAGACAAAGAGGTGCTGAATGAATGAATCATTGCGTCAACATCATCGAACTGGCTACAGTCGAAACGCATGACACGGATACACAACCTGTGCCTACCCAAATGAAACACACAACGTCGTGCAGCCAGTTCGCAACTGTGGTTGTGCTACTACGTCTTCGACACAATAGCATCTATCTCTATTATGAATCAATTGGAGCCAAATCCATCGTGAACCCCTACTCGAAAGATCACCGACCTATTCGAGTCGACGATTTCGAGCGGGGTTACCGACGGAACCCGACGAACAAAAAATCATTGCCGATTAAGAGTAAATGGGATTCGACTGAGCCCACGGTGGTCTCTGGCCGGAGAGCGCACTAGAAAGGGCTAAAGAGAAACAGAACATATGACGACAACTTTAGCTATATATATATATATACATATCTTAGGGTAATTGTTATAGAGGAAAATGCACTGTGAACTCTTACTCGAAATAAATACCTGTTGTAGAACAGCAAACGTGTTTTATTTGTTTGCGCGATGCGGCTGAACTGCTGTGAGACGCCATTCGACCTGGGATTTCCTGAGCTAATAATCATCATATTATTTAATATAAACGATTTGTTCGTCCAAAGTATTAACAAATATACAATACGTAAATATTACATTAGGGTAGTATAAAGCGCATCGGAACCCGTAAAGGAGTACCCCATATAAGGGAAGTGAATCGTCATGGCTTGTAACTGTTGACACAATTAAATGTAAGACGCCAGGCAAAACGTACTTTCCTGAGCATAGACAAATGTAGACGATGTGCGCAGCCGTTAACGAAAGTCATCACTACTCTTCCTACACTTCCGGTCTTTCCAGCATCAATGCTGCATAGGACAGATCGCTCGGTGCTAGGAGGCGTTCGGCTACTCTAGCGCGTGCTTTTAGGTTTGCTCTTCTACCAGTATTATCTTTCCCTGAAGAGATAAATAGGCCAAACAAATGGGATTAGACCTCGCCCGAGGTCGCGCTGGGCACCTCATACCAACATTTTAGCAATCGTCCGAATAAAGTATCTTTTCCTTTTCTAAAGGCTAGGTTCTTCGACAACGCACCAATGAGAACGGAGAGCTCCGAGCAATTTCGTCTCTTAGACAGCAGGTAAGACAGACGGTAAACCCGGAAAATGCACTGAACTGTGATACTCAGCAATAATTTTGAAATATTATGCAAACGACAGTAGGCCGAGCTACTGATGCCACGAAAGGTGGCGCGGATAGTTGTCAACGAGGAATTATGCTTGCCTGTGTGTAAGCATTGTAAAACTAGGATTGTAATGTGCCGAAATAACGTATAGATCTAGATCATCCGTTCACGTAATGGCCGCGAGGTAGAAAGCGGCTTGCCACGATTACTGAACGGCGGTTAAAGCATCTATTTACAATACAACCACAACGTGAGCCATGGAATTGACGTGTTTTTTAATCTCATTGTCAGAAGATGATGTAGAGCAAGCATTTATGACTACTGACGACTTCACATTCCTTGGCCATCGATAAAAAAAAATCGACTCCTAGCTGAGGCAGGAAAGGCCAATACCTGAATATTATTTACTTAAACTGCTGCCTCTTGAAGGACACCATTGAGGCAGCCTTACTCATGATTGAGCAAACGCTAACAGCGTCCAGCCGTTCCTCTATAGTTTAATCTAGGCATGATACGCCCCCTAGGTACTATGATCCGTCATGCCATCTGTTGTTCACGCGGAAGGACCTAAGGCACTGTTTAATCCAGCCGATCTTATCCAAGCTATCTTTTTCTTAAACATGAGACTCTTAAACAAACGCATCATTCCCAAATCAGCCAGTCCAACAGTTGCTAAAGGTCTCACACGGGCCCTCTAATCGGTTGCTTCTAGTAAAACCTGTCAATCCGGGCTCTCATTGATGGCGTTCGCTTTTGTGGCCTCCTAAGTGCCGCGAATACAATCGCGCTTCTCCGTCGGTCCGAATTCGCGAAAATTGTATTGTGTCTTCCGAGAGGGTGAAACCTTTGGTCTACTTTCAAGCCCATCGACGCCTAGGGCTAACTCCCGCACCTTCCAAGCCACATTTGGGTCGGGCTCTGCGTGCCGCGTCCTGACCAAAGTCACTGAAAGGAACGTTTTCAAACCGACTAGACTTTATGCTCGACAGATTCCTTCGAAGTGATCCGCCGCATTCCTACGATCAGCCAATCTCGACAGATGTCTTGGGGTCACTCCTAAGCTAAATCATTAAATGTATCATGAACATTCTGGCTGCAGCAAATCGACATCGATACGATGTTCACAGTAGTAACATCATTCGTAGTACATACGACCTATGCCGCTTGTTTACCATGAACTCATTACCAACCATGACTGACACCGTAATCTTCTAGACCACATCACCATATATATATATATATATATACATTTTTTTTAAACCTAAATCTTTGAATATTTAAAGAAAATCGCTTCCATATGGCACATGCTACGCCAAAATCGAAGTTACGACTTCTAGTGTCGGAGTCGCCGGTCATGTGTTTCAATCGGTTCCATTGTCATATATAATGGGATCGTCGTCTCCAGACGGCAAATTTAGTTGAATTTTGTAATTCCTCACTGAGCTTGAAAAATAATAATCCGCGTAAATTCGGAGGAGCCATTATTGATTACAAGTTGGAGATGCCGAAGATACTCCCTCAGACTTCTGCAACCACAGTAGCCGTGATACCAGGCCCAAGTTACGCCTCAGTTGCCAGAGGTATCTGCTTAGCAGCCGACGACTAAACGCCGCAGACGTTCATTTTCCTGAAGCCTGCAGTTACTCCGCGCAAAGGCGCTATGTGGACTAAATTATACCCGTCGACGCGCTGGACGCTACCAAATATTTGCTTTCAAGTCGGGCCTCAAGTCAACTTACACAGCTAGAGATACTCATGGAAATTTAGGCCGTACATGCATTGAAGGCTCTTTGCCCAGATTTGGAAGAAACTATCAAGATGGTGACAGAGGTTCTACATTCCCTGTTAGCTCTGCTACCACTGACACTCAGAACCAGCTCTCAATGTCAGATAATGATTTCTCATCCCAAGATCCCACAGTTTCCTCGACTTCCTCTTTATCTAGCTATGAATCCGAGTGCCCAATATGATACGTGTAATACACAAAACAGCAAAAATGATTGCGCGGAAATGCTTCGAAAGTCTTGTAGTGACTAAGAATTATCATTTAGCATGGTTGTCTCTGCTATCGCTTGCTCCTGTTATACTTCGCTTTCCAAATGTCAATAATGGCACGGCATCTTTGGGGTGCATTATACACTAAAACCGCGGGGACTACGAGAAGAGTCCCAGACTCGGATTGGCTGGTCGAGTCCATCATCAGATACGCAATAAAGTTGTTACTGCTGTGAAACACTTTAAAAAGAGAGTGATTGCAAAGTTAACCGATGGTGATGTGTCGGGCGCTCCAAGGCTCATAAGCACGTGGAGACCAGACGGAGGCTCTAAGCGACAAACACCTCTGCCAACCAACGAACTTCAGATGGGCTGAACCCTTGCTGAAGTGTTCCCTGCGGAAAGCTTTCACCTGTCAAGAGACAATATGTGCCGCGCAGTGGAAAGCCTTTCCACAAGCTCCGCTGAGGGGTTTGACGTTGTCAAATCAAGGTTTCTTCAAGATTTGCACTTTCCAAGCTCTTCAAAATTTTACAAAGGGGGAAGCCGCCAACTGATCTCTTGCCAATCATATTTGTAGCGAGGTTATTCGGTTTGAAAAAGAAGGGTGGCACAACCCGCCCTATCGCATGCTCATCTACACTCTATGTAGGATAGCAGCAAAGATTGCCTACTGGAGGAATACATTGCGAATTGGCGAAGCAATAGGTGAACACCAGCTCGGCGTTTCTACTAGAAGTGGCGATCTATGCTGCGCGATCCTATCTGCAAACAAGGTCAGAATACATGGCCATAGTCAAACTAGACTTTTTAAATGCTTTCAACAGCTTTCAACGTGACCACCTTCTAAAAACCTTTTGTCTCGCATGTGCCTGACCTACAGGGCACACAGATATCTAACTCAGCTGCCGTTGATGAACCATGTCATACTTCCACAGTCGGGCATGCAGCAAGGCGACCCATTAGAGCCTCCACTGTTTTGTCATGTCATCAAGGATTTGATAGACTCTCTCGAATCCCCGACTACTGTATAGTACTTGGATGATGGCGTGTTAACTGAGTACCCTCTAACGGTAACTCGTGATTTTCAGAGGGTGCTGGATTTTGCAACGAAGAGCCCTCAAAGATGCGAACTCGTTGCGAATCGTCTTCAAGTCGCTTGGGTCTCCTGGATGCATACAAAGGCTCGTTCCTTTTAAGATCCTGCTTTTCGAACACACGGGTATTAAATATTTCGGGCTGACCCTTAGCCAAAATTTAACGTCCACGGGACTGCTTTTCGCATTGCTTTAAAGACGGGCTCCCATAAATACAAATGTGCAGAGGTAGGGCTCGAACCTGCGCACCTAGGTGTCTCCTCCGGTCGCGAGGCGCGGGCGAATGCACCGGGTTCGATATCACGGGTACACCACCTGCTCCGTGGGATTAACTTAACGGAAGATATAGATTTTAAGCTTATTTTTAGATAGAGCAGTTGCCCCTTTATAGTGCTGGTGCATGGCTCGATGCTCTACCAAGTGGTCCCGTTGAAACCCTCTTGGAGGACTTTGTCGTCGGAATCTGCGTTGATTTTCGTCTTGGGATACCACTATTCGACAAACATGAAGGCAGCTGTGGTGAGAAGGTATCTATCAAAAGTACAAGAAACACATTTATTGAGGCGAGCGTTCCGTGCGACGTCGCTCTCTGCGCGAACGTCGCCGGTGACGTCACAGTACCACCGCTGGCTCACTATTGCTTATCCTGTATCCGCAGCTTAGGCCGTAGAACGAGACACGCTGCTCTGAATACCTGAAGTACCCTGGTCCGTGCTCTAAGATCTTCTGGCTACTCTTGTGTTTTTGAATGTGCAGGTCTATACGAAGACGATTCCCGTCAACCTAACGGAATTACCTTAAAAGCTTTTGAGGGTGGGAGGACACTCGTCTGGGACGCTACCGTGATTGACTCTTTAGCACCTTCAATGTTCAGTACGGCACTGTCCAGACAGTTATGCTATTTCGGAGGCAGAGAGAAATAAGTGTCGAAGTATGCATTTATCGGAGACTCTATGGGCCTTCGACTTTCTGCCTTCGAAACCTTGGTGGTCCAGGTTAAATTACTGAGGGAGGCTAAGGTATGCAAGTATTGTATTTTCAATTAGTCACGGGGGACCCTCGCGCTGGTGAATTTTTCGGCAAAGGCTGATATACGACGCAGTAACGCCACAACAATGCTTAGCACCTTGTCCGGGTGGCTCAGACCATGTCGAAACGTAAAAATTACATCTGTTCAATGGCATATCTTGAGCTTTAGTATCAGCGTAACACCCCAAGGAAGCCTATGCATGGCAGGCAATGTTAAGTGGTGGTTCAGCAGCGTACCCCATCTTGATTTTCATATATTTTTTTTCCATTAAGACATAGATTGATAGCAACCAGAGATTGATACTAGCCATGGCGCTTGTTGCATTCTCTATTAGCTCATTTTTGGTATCATTCTCAATCAGGATGCATGTATAATGCGCAAATCGAACAATTTTCACATCACTGCAAAATAAGGGTAGATCCTAAATGTGTATCTTAAACAGTGCTGGTCCCAGAACGGAAGGTACTCCGTGACTAGCAATAGCAATTCACTTAATTTATTTATTAATCTTATTTGATCTACACAATCCAATGCTTCCTGTAAATCATCTTTGGTTAATCTGACTCAAATATCGTGGGAAAAGTTTCAGTTTGTAGACATCATTTAAGATATTCCACCCGTCGTGTTATCAGAGCATCTGCATCTTCTTTTACCAGTTTTGTAGAAATCTTATCAGCTTCCTCTTGCTGAGTTTTTTAGAAGTTAAATAGCTTGCAGTACTTTAATTGAGGATGGTGTTTCGATGATTGTTTTGTTGGTTGGCCCTCTGAGACCAGTTAGAAATGTTTTACTAACTATCAGTTAGCTGTGTTTACTATGGACCATACGAATTCCGCAAGCTTAGTTCTAATCTTAATTTATCTTTCAGCGGTCCTTCACGTATATATTGTAGATGTCTAATAGAAAACGGTTTAGCATTCGAACACTTGAGCTCGGTTAAAGCTCGTTTCGTATCTTTCTTCGAAGCTAAGCATTTAGCAGTTCGGTATTCGTCACGTAAATTTCTATTTATTGGTAAGTTTATTTAAATTATATTAAAATGTATGCTCATTTGCATATTCTATACTCTGCACAATGGAGACATTCATCTTTTCCGTAGTGTGTTTGCTTTCTCGTACAGCTGTTTGTTTGGAGCACAATAGTATATTGTGACGAAGTTAATCCAACCACGCATTACACTGTATACGTATCATGGCGCAATTCAAATAAGTCCTAACCGACCACGTCCAACGTCCCCTCCAACGGGATTCAAATCTAAAGTAAAGTTTTCAGGCTGACCCTCAGCCAAAATTTAACGTCCACGGAACTGTTTTTCACATTGCTTCATAGACGGACCCCCATAAATACAAATGTGCAACGATGGGGCTCAAACCCGCACACTTATGCGTCTCCTTCGGCTGCGAGGCGCTTAATCCACCACGCCACCGGGCTCGACGGGATTCAAATCTAGCCTAGCCGACAACGTCCAACGACTGCAGCGTCCACGCCAAAATCTCAGCGTACCCAACGTTCACCGACCGATACATGTCTCAACCAGCTAGCAGAGAACAGCCCTTTGCGCCGAGACTCCAACGTCTTCCGCCGTCCAAACGATCGTCGGCCGACACCGGGAAAGGGTCGACCTACGATCGGCAATCCAAGTCAAACCGGCACTTAACCTGTATTCCTATACGAAACAAACACAAACCGCTGTAAATTTCAACCTATTTCTACCACCCTTTGGGGTGTCAGCACGCCGCGGTGCCTCATGAAGCAATAAATAGACCGAGCAGTGTGGCTTGAAAAACATCCGTTGCTCGGCTGTGCTTTGCATTAGAGTTTATGCTGCGTGTCGTCATTCGTCGTTCCTAAGTCACTCGCGGTCCAGTACCCGTCCGGCTGAGTCTATACCCCCAGCTGGCTTAGCGTATCACGTTACATTTTAACGTTTTAAACTGATTCAGTTAAATGTATCGCGGCATGTTTTGTAACAGATTTTTTATAGTAAGAAGACCAGTTATTTGTATTTGAAATTTCATTAACTTGTTTAAAGCTATTATATATATATATATATATATATATATATATATACCGAGCAAGATGGCTTAGTGGCAAAGCCTTTGCCTTGCATTCGGGAGGACTGGGTTCGAAACCCAGGCCGGCCACTCTTAAATTGATTTGCATGGTCTCCAATTTAGACAAGGTAAATGCCGGGGTGGATTACATATTAGCCATGACACGAAAAAACCGTACATTATATATATATATATATAATTTCATTTTTATATTATCAACTTTGGATCGGATTTTCTGGAGATGGAGGGTGCCAGTACAGCATGATCGGGGTAATTCACCTTTGAAAAGCTTTAAAGTTTAAATATATATATATATATATATATATATATAATTTTCTTTTTAGATTATCAATTTTGGACCGGATATTCTGGAGATGGAGATTGCCAGTACAGCGTGATCGGGGTACTTCACCTCTGAAAAGCTATGAAGTTTACGGTCAATAGCTGGGCCTGATTCTATTCTTGTAATATCTTTAAAACATATAAACAGGTTGTCCCAGGAATACTTCGAGAGCGATGTAATAAATTGGAGAACTCGTTAAAGCAAAAATGTTTTCCATCGGAGCTCGGTCTTTGAGAAGTCTTATGGGATCAGAGTGAGAGTGATATTACTAAAATCCCTGACACTGGTGTTGTTACCCAACATATGAAATGAAATGAATGTATTGTTTGTTAACCAATATTTGGTTTCTGCACATATGTGCTACAACTCTTCTAAATAGCTTTCATCAGCGATATTGCTTTTTTACACTGTTGGAGGTGATACAGATCACATGATGATCCGCATAGGTTGCATTCACACTCGGTTGATATCTCATGCCACCCATTTCGTATACATTTCGTTGCCCAACATATAACGCCGAGCAGAAGATGCGGTATGGTCGTTTAGAAGACACTTTGCAAACATGACCTTAGTACACATCGCAGCGCTCAAAACGAATGCACTCAAGTTCACATTTCATGTTGGTACCAAAAACATGGCAATGCAAGCCGTGATTGCGGAGTGGTACGAAGTTTTTTCGGCGGGTATGTCGAGATTGAATGTATGCATAAATACCAAAAGTGATTTATCTAATGAAGTAGGTCATTTATGCATGCACTCAATCCCGACATGTTTCCTGGAAAACTTTAGCCACTCTGTAACCGCAGATTGGATCGTATGGTACCAAAATTATGGTCCATATATATATATATATCGCTCCGAACTACAGCATTTTTGGGAAGCGGCCGACAGAACCCAACTGAGTCCCAACTAGCCGGTCGTCGGCAAGAGCCGAGAGGAATCTCCTGTCTTGAGACTGATTTAAAGATGCTTGGCTCAAGTTCATTCCACAGCAACCTGTCGCTCGGGGCAGCTGGTTGGCGGGTTCAGCTAGAGCGTCATTGTACAGCAAATCTCGTCTCCCACCGTCCATCCGACCGTCTGCCTCTCAAGGCTTTTGGATGGAGCATTGAGCACCAGCGACGATGGGTTGGTTCCTCATGAATGGCCGAAAACTTCGTTCCCAAATTCCACAGATACTACTTGTGTATTATGCGTTTATGAGCGTGGCCGAGTTGGTGTGTGTGTATGTTTGCGTGTGCAAGTGTATGAGTGTCTAAGGATGAATATGTGTGAGGTGTTTAGCCTGTTTTGAGCCTGTTGCTGCGTTCTGCGATTTGATCGAACTCTCTCCACCGGCTAGAAGGCCGCTCACACAATATCTTCCCAGCTTTGCAGCAGGTTGACCTGTGCTGTTGTTGTGCGATGCAAATGCACGGCTGTGAGTGAGTTTGTGATCGCGCATATGTCGCTCAGCATCCGTGACCATATGTCCTGTCGATCTAGATGCCCTTGCTTCCCTCCATTCCGCTCTTCTTCCTCCAACCGTCCTCCCGTCTATCTTTCTCTATCTCTCGCCGGCTGCTGACACTCCTGTCTCTTCCGGAGGGTTGGGCTCGACTTTGAGGGCAAATTGTCGTTGCAATACAGCCCCGCAATACGACCATAGCAATGGAAGCAGCGACGGGAGAACCAGCAGCAGCGGCAGCAGCAACCGGTAGAAGTTGATAGGCTGAAGAACATGGCTCGCCTATCCACAGATCGGGGGCGAGATGGTACGGACAACAGCAGTAGTAGCACAAGCGACAGGTACCACAGCCATAACAACAACAGCAACAGCAATGACAACAACAACAATAGCAACAAAAATAGTATTCACAGCAGCAGCAACAACAATGTCGACGACTACTTCTACTACTCCAGTGTGTTTGGCTACGCCTGCCTGCAAGACCGACGAAGAAGAAGTGCGGCGGCAGCAGCATCTGAACGAAGTTGACCTTCTTCCCCTGCCTTAGTGGTGATGCGTCGTGCCTGCCATAAGGTGCTGCTGTTGTTTCGAGGTGGCTGCTAGCGCTACCGCATACTGTTGTTGTTGATGATACGGATGATGATGATGATGATGTCAATGTTGATTATGATGATGATGATGTCAATGATGATGATGATGTCAATGTTGATATGATGATGATGTCAATGTTGATATTGATGATGTCAATGTTATGATGATGATGATGTCAATGTTGATATTGATGATGTCAATGTTGATTATGATGATGATGATGAGGTCGTCAATGACGACGACGACGACAACAACAACCACTACTGTCGCGATAATAATTGGCTCTGATGATTCCTGTGGCGGCTGCCATGCGCAGCGCGAGGCAGCAAGTTGTCTCCTCTTTTTTGCTGTGCTCTTCTCCACGTCTCCCTCGCAAGCCTTCCGCCGCAAGCATTTCCTTTCGGAGATTATTTCTCTGCGCCCTGGCGCCTTCTCTCTATATCTCCCTCTCTTTTTTTCGTATCTCACACACTCTCTCTCTCTCCTCTCTGCTGCCTCTCCCCAATTTCAGCTCTCACCAGTATGACGATAGCTACAACGGCCAATGACCAACGATAGAAACGTTCACAACCATCCCGCTAGATGGCGCCACCGGCTTGCCGGGCTATAGCGGGTAGTCGTTTCGCCGTTGCCGGCCCTGTTTGGCGGCGGCGGCCGGAATGATTGTCTGGATTGGCTTACTGTGGCTCGCCGGCTGACTAGCTGGATGTTGTTGCTGCTGCTGCTGCGGCCGCTGCTGTTCAGGTGTTCTCCTCACTCACACACCCCGCCGAAGCAGAGACGAGCCAAAAGTCGTTGTTGTCAGCAGTTGAAGTTAGGTGGTGGATGCGCGCGCGCGACCGACCGACCGATCGAGCCAGCACGCCTGTGACGACGATCATATGCTGTCGTGTGGGCACGGACGGGCCGTGCAGTGAGGAACGAAGGAGTTGGCGCCTCTGCTGGCCGCTTCGAACGAACGAACGAACGAAGTCGTCTTCTTCATCATCATCATCGCCCGCTGACGCACTTCGTCGCTTGGCTGTGCTGCTGCTGCTGCCGTTATTGATGATAACGATATGATTGAGGTTTGGGTGTTTGTGGTGGCTGGTCGTTGCTTTCTGCTTGCTCTGAAGTAGAACCGCGCAGACAGACAGACAGAGAGCCAGAGGGTAACGACTGCTCGATCTTTCCATCTCATCATCATTCCACCTCGATCCATCTCAGCACCTCAAAGGTTAACCTCGTCGAGAGACGTCGGAAAAAAAACGCAAGAAAAAAAGGTGATTTAGAAAACAAGTTGATCTAAGATAAATTTATTGTAATTGTGGCTGCTGTTGTTTTTGTTGTTGTTGTAGTTATTGTTTCTGTAGCTGCAGTACAGAAGTAAGTACGTCGTCGGAACCTCACGCTGCCTCCTTGCCTTGTCGTTTCCACGTCTGTACAGTGTGCCTCCATGTGCGGATGAGTGGGCAGGTGTTGTTGGATGTATACGTGTGTATGTTGTTCTGTTGCGTGTCTAGTCGCCAATCAAACACTCTGGTCAGTTTTAGTCAGCGAGTACGGCCGCTGATTAATGATTAGTTAGTTATTCATGACTACTACTAGTGTCGCCGCTAGTGTGGTTCGTGAGGAAGTAACAACAACAACAATAATCTGCTACTGAAGACATCAACCCACCTCTTGTGCGGTGACACCGGGCGGAGACGGGATCATTGTGACCGTGATCACGCCACGTGCCTTTGCTTCTTCCTTCCTCGTGAAGTGCTTTCTCGAGGATTTATTTCAAGTGTAGAACGGAGAGTGTACTGTGTACGTCAAGTGAAGTAGTCTGCGTGGATACTCTGACGAGACGTCGTAACGTGCCGTTTTACGTAACGCGTCCCTGCGTCATACAACTCTACAGTCAACCGAGTTGTACCAAGAGTGATCGACGACTTCGCGAGACACAAGGTAAGGAAGGCTCTGTCATCTCACAGCATGACAAATGTATTCAAAGTTAACCTTTACGTAATACGTAGAAAAAGAGAGAGAGAGAGGCTTACTGGCCTGCATCAGTCAATCATATCATACTGTCATCATGCATGACGCGTACTCAAGGTACCGTTGACTTCATCAACGGCTCGTTACAGCATCGGGAATTTAGGCGAGCATGCACCGATGCACCAACACAACGCTGTGTCATCATACATCCCACCTAAAATGGCCGTAAAGTAACCGAAGGGCCACAGGAGAAGAACAACTGAGAAAAACACCAGGGTAGAGCAGTTCCAGGTAGAGTTCAGCCAACGGGATACGGCGGTCAAGCGCCGATGCCCAGATAATAAAACCATCGCCCATGTCTCTGGTCGCATCAAGGGTAGTGCTGCTAGAGCGCGGGTGCCCGGGCGCCCAAAGACTGCCGTAGGCCGAAGGAAGAAGAACTGTAAATGGAATCGGCCGAGTGCCATATAGAAGCAGATCGAGCAGAAAGATAGTGTGGTACATAGTGTCATCGATCAAATGGATAGACAACGGGAATTGCCATCAAACATGCAGATAGAAACATAGTAGAAAACAAATAAGTAAGCGCAGACGATAGTTGTAGATGGACAGTCAGAGACGTTCACCCGTTCGGACTCGTCTTTTTGGCAGTTCCAGTGGGCGAGAAGAGATTCGCGATTCGAGCGATTGTTTCGTCCTGCCTGCGGTCGGTCAGATTGCGGCCGCCGGGAGTTTACGAATATGGAGTTACTTGACCTGGCTGGAAAAAACAGCTCGCAAAACTCTCACGGTCAACGCTCTGGCTTAGAAAAAAAATAAACCTATATATATATAATAGGAACAGAAGTTATTACTATTTTAATGTCATAGTTATGTAGGGACAGAATTTATTTTGTCGTCAAACTGTCTTCAGTTCTGTTTGGTCATATATATAAATATAAATATGTATGTATGTATATATATATATATACATATATATATATATATATATATATATATATATATATATATATATATATATAATATATATATATATATATATATATATATATATATATATATTTATATATATAGGAACAGCAAGCACGGCAATGAGGGAACGCGCACAGTCCACTTGTCATTGGGAGGGGGAGCACAGGATTACACATACGTGTATCGACTTCGGCTGGCAACAGCTGAAAAAAACAAGTGGGGCGGCGGCGGCGACGACCAATTAGGACAAACAGCCGGGGGCAACAAATCATGCTTAGTTCATACTGGCGGGTGTCAACATTGATCATGCGACACAAACGTACACACACACGTACAATACACGTACGGCGGCCGCAGCAGCAGCAGAACAGTAGCAAAGCCGGCGGGCGGGCGCTGTCAGTTGAAATGACCAAATCAACTGGCCAAAACGACTTGCATACAGACAGACAAGTGTTTCATGCGCAACACCGCTGGTTGCTGCTGCTGCTGTCGGCCCTCTGCCGCCTGGCCTGCGTCCGCATGTGTTGCTAGACATGGACTGTACAGTTGTGCGACAACGCACGGAGCGTAATCTCATCTGTCATATGTGTGTATGTATATATATATATATATATACACACACACACATATCAACTTTGTGTTTTTAGTTATTGTCAAGGTGTGCGCCGTCTATTGCGGACGTCTTTTACTGCCGACTTTTATTTTTTTCTATTACTAATTATACTACTACTACTACTGCTATTACTATTACTGTCGAGTTACGACGTTTCATCTACGAAGCAACAGCAGTTGAGGAATGAGCACGTATGATGATGGCAAATCTTAGTGTTTACTTGTGACAGACCCTGACTGCGCTTCGATTCATTACTTTACAAATTGTGCGTTTGCAAGAGGACGAGTCATTCGATGAAGAAACTGGACATGAAATGTACACATTCCGGGATCATTTTTGTATCAAATCGGCGGTCGTTCCATATGCGATTTGATGATTACCGAAAGCCTCGTTTTGCCTCGTCCCCCCGATTTCGGATTTCTATAGGGTTCCGTGTTGACGGAGGAGGTACGCCAGTGGCTGGTGTACGGTCCGATGCCTGGCGGCCGCTAACCCCTTCTCCTTCGTTAACATGGGATGGCATGGGAATTCGTCATCCGAGCCGAGGGTGAAAGGCTTACGATAATCATATCACGAATCGAACCACCCCACAAAGAAATGAGCTGAATGTGCTTGCTTTATGAGCGCAATAGCAAACTTTTAATGTATGTAACGTGAAGGCTCAACTAGATTTCGACACCCTGTATATACATATATAGATATATATACAGACACACAGCGTGTACATATATATATATATATATATATATACAGACACACTGCGTGTACATATATACATATCCGTATGTATACATGGTGTTTGATTATATATACATATATATATATATATATACACTTATCCATCCTGCACGCTCTGCTTATGCTCGTTGAGCAACTACTACAGCTATCTGTGTAATGGGCACCCCAGCGGACCTTCACTTGACCTTAGCACGATTTGCTCGCGCTGGAGTTCCCGCGGCTGGTTTTATTGTTGTTGTCGTTGATTTAGTGAAATCTGTAGCTTTTCCTAGCGCTCTTCCTCTTTTTGACGCACACATGGCTACGCTTCCGCCTCCGGTAAATTACGGCAAAAAAATTGCCTTATGTTGCTTGTGCACTTAAAGCAGGCGAGCAGGGCCTGTTGTTGACAAGGTGCATGCGCAACATTCGTATGTATATAACCACAGGTAGTATGCTTCGCATGTATATGTATGTATATGTATATGTATATGTATATGTATATGTATATATATATATATGCGTGAGAAGTATAAGCACGTTCTTGGGCACAGACTGGCATTACTTAATGTGCTCGTTACCAGGTGTGAGGTGGTGGTGGTGGTAGTATGAAGGAGGCAGATGTTATAGAGCTTACGGCATAGATCGGCGCGCAGGCAGGCCGCAGACAAGCGAACCGACGAGCACAAACGCAGATGCCAGCTATGTATGCGTATATGCGAACAGTATGAGCACGGCTACTTTTTATTATTATTATTACTACTACTACCACCACTCTACTACTACTACTACTACTACGTGGCTAGTAGTTTGTGTGAGTGATAGTGGACGGTTGTTGTGTGGATAAGTTTTGTGATGACCAACAACAAGCGCACGTTGGTGACGGTGATTGAGGTTGTACGGCGATGCGATGGATTCCCATCTATCCATTCATACATTTGTACACTCGTCTAGGGATCGTGATACTGGAGTATAGCAGGGTTGACGCACTGCTAGCGACTGCCCCTGCCATTATTACTGCTGATGCTACTGTTGCTGGACGCATGTATGACGTCTGCAGTAGCGGTGCGCTGGCGGCAGCAGCAGCGGCGGCGACGGTGACCGCTATGATCGCATCAACAGCAGCAGCAGGAGCGGAAATGGCTTTGCTGTGTTACCACACTGAGTATACTTAGCAACAACAGCAACAACAACAACAACAACAACTAACGACGACGATTTTTTCGTACGGCAATCTGACGAGCCTTGACGAAGAAGACGACAACACTAACTACACTTGCATAAACAACAACAGCAGCAACAAGAGCGTCAAACAATAATAAGTATAACATCCATAACGACAAGACAACTGTGGCCTTTTGCTGATGATAGCCAGCGTCATGACGGCGAAGCCAGGCCAAGCGTCCAGACCATAGGCTTATTGGCCTGTAAGCCTATCGTTGACAAACCGTTGATCCACCTGTAACCATCAATTTACCAAGTGGCAACTAACTCGAACAGATTGATTTGGACCAGTTCAGGGCGGCGGTGGCGGTCGCGTTTTCACACCGTGATATTAGCTAACGACGTTTAGACGGTTCAAGGCAATGACGATTTGAGTAAGCGACGCCTTAGGCGACGTTTCTAGGCAGCTCAGCCACAATCCTAGCTAGATAGAAAGATATCGCAGAGCATAGATCAATGATAGATGACCATCTTGTTAGTAGAATGCAATTCGTTGGAATCGGCGTTGCTGTGCGTCCACGCACCACAGGACGTTTCTAAATATTCGCCCTTTTTTCACCATATCACCACCATCCATCATAAAAGGTGTATAATATATGTTAGGGAACTAAATGATAATATTCCGAGGTGCGTACTTATTCTGAGATTCATATGATATTAGACTTTGGCTCGACGTCAGTCTGGCTTTGTTTCCGAGTCGACTATCGGGCAGCCACATAACGCCTGCTTGTCGAAAGCGTTATTGGGAGCCGCTCCGATGGACACACGTAAAGTTTACACGTAGACATCCAGCTACTATCCTGTTACTGTTTCAACAAATGCTGATGAAAATTTGGAAGTTTCCTTGTTATCAAAAATATTCTTCCTGGTGTCTACCGACTTAACATAAATCTGCGATTTGCAGTGGTTTGTGGTGCTTCTTGATTTGTTTTAATCGTACATTATATCACATTGAGATAACTGTTTCTCTCTGTTTAGTCTTGTGTTTCAACGATAGCTATACACGCAGTGCCACCAGATCAACATCGCGAATCGCTTACATTACACTGTGTTTATATATATATATATATATATATATATATATATAAATAAATTTAGCCCACGTGTGACTTTTCCGGTGAGTACTAGTGTTTGCACTAAGACGAAATGTGCTGCTCAAAATCGAATTATGCGCTGACTAGCTCAGCGGCCTATCTTTTGTCTGACAGTAACGCGTCAATCTCAAGCAGAGCTCGCGGCCGATGGATAATTAAAATCGTGTTTCCTGGGGCCTTCGTATCACGCCGGAAGGTCTATTCGTCAAGACTATCTTCGAACGGTCGATCGGTCTCGGACTTTTGGGATCTGTCGGGTCCGATTCGGTAGGTTGGGAACTCCACCACCAACCCCACATTTCTGCATCGGTTCCTGTCGTACGCATTGTGTATTGCTTCAGAGTCTTCCGAAAACACTGCTGCTGCTGCTGCTGCGGCTGTTCGATTGAGACTGAGACACGAATTTTCGTTGCTTGTGCTTAATGCTTGCTTGCATATGACGATTGGAGTGTGACCAATGTGAGTTGCTCGTGTGTACTGAGAGTGTGCCGGTGACATCGACAACGACAATTAACTATACTAAACAAGTATCGATTAGTAGATACCGATAATAATAATAATAATATTAATATTATTCTTCCTTTGAATATAACCAAATCGTACTATTTGTACCAACTGCCAAGTACTGGTGGTAGGTGCGACAGCCAACCATGGTGACAACAGCAACGTTGATGGCGAAGCAATGAACAACAACGTGCAGCACCAAAAACAACGACAACAGTAAAAATACAAGCTCCTTCACTCTATGTACCGTCATCGTTTGCTAGTTCTGACAAGCTGCTGGAATATTCCGAGCAGGTCGGAATTGCGGGAGCCACAGCATCAACTGCAGCAAATCCTATTTCGATCCTGGATAAAGCCAAAGGACAACTTTGCTGTGCTGCTGCCCTGGGCAATGCGTGAGGGAATTAACTTGCCGGACACGAAACGAGGAAATTGTGGCGATTTTTAACGACATCGTGACGGCCGTCGTTGCTGAATATTGTCGGTCGGCTGAAACATCGAAGATCCCGCTCGCTCAAAGGGGTAAAGTGTTCTTGATTGAAGTGGGCTGGATTATGAGATGCAGTAATTTGACTGTTGCTACTGTTGTTTTTTTTTATTGTTGTTGTTGGTGGTGGTGATGGTGGTCTGTGAAGGGTCGCTGCAACGACAAGAGAAAACGAAAATCGACAGTTAGTTAGCTGAAGTTCTGTCTATCAGTTTTCGGCTTTGCTGAAAGAGCGATGACTTCCGCGAGCCGAGGTGAGGCTCACTTTGTGTGCGCCATGCATTCCCAAAACTTCCCACATTAAAAAAACGGCGTATGGGATAGGTGGCAAGCAGACTTAAGATAAGTGCGTACCATAACGGACGACTTATGCTCATATCACAAACCGATTTGCAATCGTTTTTGTTATGGTTATATATTTACCCTAGCATTACGATGACTCTTTGACCTTAAATGCTAGGCATGGTTCACCTCATTCTTTTTGTTGGGCACCAAAGGAATTTTATAGAATGTCAACTGCTTTTGCAACTGTTTGCTTTTCTTATCGTCTCATTGCTGTTTCATTTAGCCCGTTGCCCTATTCTCGTAACGTTCATATTGAGTTTACTTATGGATGTGCGCGCACGAATTATAGTTGACAGCAGTGGAATAAGTTTCTTGTTCACAATTTATATTTTAGATACGCAAACGTGTTTGGTACGTGCTTGCGTAGCGCAGTGAATCTGATGAAATGTCACGCATTATATATATATATATATATATATATATATATATATAACATTTATCACGTCTCTCTGGCGGCGGTTTCTCAGTGCAAGAATCCCTTATAAAAGGCAGCAGAACAAATTCGTGATTACATTGCAGCTTCCCAGCTTTAACGTCGTGCTGATCATTCGGTACGTGATCGGTACGAACTCTGTGCTGATCGCGGTTTGTTTGTGGCAGATTGCAGAATGCATCGTGAGTAGCTCGGTATCTTTGGAAGAATCTATCGGGACAGAAAATGCCACCTGCGGCCGAACGGAATAAATTATAGCTTTTCGATGGGGCAGGAAATTTTGAACGTAGTTTGGAGCGTTTACAGGTACCCTTCTAATGTTGTTGTTGCACGCCCACACACACACATATATATATATATATATATATATATATATATATATATATATATATATAGTTATCGGATTGATCCTGGTTTTGTTGTTGATTCTTCTACTACCTTTGTTCAGTACGAGTGGTTATTTAAGATAGTCATCGATGTTGTTCATGCCTTGGAGCTACTATGAGCATATTTGACGAGGGAAATAAGAGTCCACCTTGAACTATTGCGCTTGCCATGTGAGGATTTCTTTGGTGCGCAAGCAGACTAAAGAACAAAAAACGTATTTATGTGGATTCGTTCGAAAGACTAGAAATTCATATCTACCTTTGGTGATCCGATATCTAGCTCGTGATAGTTATAAGCTCGTCTAGCGGACACATTTGTTTACATGATTTTATATATATATATATATATATATTTTTTTCCTTTATTGGCGGTGTTGCACTTGTGACCAAGAATCGCGATAAGTCTGACCACTCTTTCGGAATTTATAATTTTGGGTAGCGATGATGATGATGATGAGTGACTATTATGATGATTATTTCTTTTATTAATTCGCTATATATTCATGTTAATGTTATATATTAACATTAGTATGGCTCGTCTGGCTGAGGGGGCCTTCTGCAGTAATTCTGGTGGATGTTGTTGTTGTTATTATTATTATTATTGTCTTGTTGCCACCAATAGGCAGACGAACGAATTCATGGAACGAAGCGAATGTTGTCGGTAAACGGCACTCCAACAACAGTTCGTCTCCGCCTGGAGCGCCGGCGGACATCGACAACGACGAACCAACACAGGAAAAGAAAACGCACGAAAACGACACGCACAGTTTATATGTTTAGAGAAGAAGAAGAAGAAGAAAGACAATGCTTGCGAGCTGGGGGGGGGGGGGGGTGGAAATACGGGGTAAAGGGCTATATAATGACATAGTTACTCACCTGCGGCACCGCTGCAGGTCAGACAGACCGACAGCAGACGAAAAAAGAACTTTAAAGGTTCGAGTCTTCATGTTTTGCTGCTACTGCTGTTGTTGTTGTTGTTTTAGTTATTTTCTTGTTTTTGTTTATCGTCGTCATTGGTTGTCGTTTTCTGCTTGTTTTAGCTAGCCGAGAGTGCGCCGAGAGATCGACGTGACTGTTGACTTGATACCGCTAATAATGGTACTACTGTTGCTTATTGACGATGATGATGATAATGGCGATGATGATGACGATGCTGGCAGTGTCGACGTCGACGTCTTCTTGCATCTCCAGTGTTTCGCTTCCTCGCAAGTGGTACTTGTCAGGGAGGAAAAAACTTCGGTTGCACAACGTCGGATGGGCGTTTCGGAAATGTTTCGTCTTCTGCTGTAAAAGATGAGGATTACAACGTTGATGATGATGCTGCTACTGCTGCTGCTGATGATGATGACGATGATGATGGTAACGGTGAATGCGACCAACTTCGTCGGATGAAGCCGGTAAGAGAGATGCGTACCAAGCGCGGCGGCGGCGCGTTGAATGTGGCCTACAGGAGGACGAGCTTGCCTTGTTGATAACAACGCTCTGCTGCGAACCGTTATCAAGACATTTTCTGCTCAACGCATCAACGTCGACATGCATTGTTGAGATGGTACTGATTCTCACCACAATCACTGACATCGTCGTGACCCTTGCAGTTGTTGTTGTTGTTGTTGCTGCTGTTAATGCTTCTGCCAGTTGAGAAGCTCTTCGGCGCTAGTCTTTACCTTAGTGACTACTCGCACGGGCCGCGGCACTTCAGCTTATTTGCTTTTAAATCTTACCGTTGAATCATAAACTGTGTGAATGAAATGTACATGCGTAAGCTTGAAGGTCGTCGTTTTTCCGCCGGAAGACAACGTGGGGGCTATATATATATATATATATATATATATAGAAGACAACGTCGGGGCTATATATATATATATAAAATGTGTTTTCGTCTTGGGCTGTTGTCGTCGGCCATCTGCCCCACTCGGCCGAGTCGTCACGATTAAATCCCTACTGGACGATTCCACAGCTGACTCGAGAAGATCGCTTTCGTCGAAATCGGAATCGTTTAAAGCGTCGCAAGCTTGACTTTGAGTTTAGTTCCTTAACACTGACGCCCAACATATGCTTTTCGTTTTGTCTGGAGAGCTAGATAGATAGCGCGCCGTGGAAGTCTATGAATGCGTCGTCGCTTCGCTCGCGTATTCTGCGAAAAGATCTCATTGTCTGTCTCTCTTTGCTGCTGCTGCTGGGGCTCCTCGCATCGACGTCCTCTGCTGTTGAGTTGGGATCCGGGGGTTGGTCGGGGGTTTCTGCAGTGCCGTTGTTGTCGTCGCCGTCTCCAGGCTGCCGGTCTGCTGCCACTGCTATGAGCTGTGAGTGAGTGGGTCGGTTGCCTATTTCATTGTTGTTCGTCCGCCACCCCCCCCCCCTCGCACGCGTCTCGGCCTCCAGATCCTCCAGGCCTCGGTAGGGTGCAGACACCAAACAACTCTTCGATTGCCTACCCGCTTACCTAGCTGCCTGCCTGTCTGTCTACCTGTATGACTGTCTGCCTGCCTTTCTATTCAGTTGGGAATCGCAATCGTCGAAGTAGTTGTAGAAACAGTAGTACGCAGTACGAGTCGCCGTATCAACATATGGCAGAGCAACAGCGGCAGCAGCAGTCACGGCCGCCGCAGTCGAAATACGATGTCCGACTGTAGTATTAGGCGGCTGTGTGGCTGGTTGGTTGTTGATAGTAGTAGTAGTAGTAGTAGCCTCTTTGTGCTGGTTCGGCTTCAGCAACGGCTTAACATTCCAACCTGCTCCGAGCTAGCGCGATGCGATGCTTGTCGCTTGTGTGCATCGGCCACGCGCCATCTTGCTTTCTTTCTCGCGGTGTATATCTCTCTCTGTCTCTCCATCTCTATTTTCGTTGTATTTAAATCGATTCGCCGAGCTTTTGTGACGTTCTGTCTGTCTTCAATGTATGCGTATATATATATATATATATATATATATATATATATATATATATATATGTATATATACGTCGAAATGTGTGCTGGTCTAAAAGTGACTGCTGCGTACCAGGCATTGGAGCTGCCGATTTGTGAATTAATGAATGAAGGGCCAATCGGCATACGACTTCGTACGCAGGTAGGCGATGTTGGGACTCAAGAGACGCTTTTAGAGAGAGGAGAGACGTCTTTAAAGAGCAATCATAAATCCACCAAAATAACTCGTCGAAGTTTTCGAGCCCTACGAGCCCTGCGCTGCTTCTGCTGTACTGCCACTTCTTAGTACGAAACTATGAAGGACGGAAATCATTATGAACGGACCAAATCTAATTTACTCTCCTATCCCCGCGTCACAGAGAGACAACGCCATTGTCGCACAGGCTGTCGTGAGCTAAGACGACGAGCCACAAGAAGAGCTCGGTAGACCTAACCAACCACAGCAGTGTCGTCATCCGCGCAGGAACGCCGTGCACAGCCTAAAGTTCTACGCTGTATGGCTTACTGGTATTTAGTCGGGTCCGTTTGAACGGTATCAGACGTAGCGCTGCAAAGTTGGCATATATATATATAGCTAGATACCGCATCAAACTGCCATTGCGGCAGAAGAAGAAGTTAAAATCGATACTTGTCATGTTACGTTGACATTAATTCGGCAATTCCACACGTGACAGGGCAATTTTAAGCCCGCACCACTAACAGCAGAAAGCCCACAGCAGTAGAGGGCGAAATGGAGCAGATTGGGACTTTATTCAAGCTTTCTTCTAGCTGAATGGGAAAACACGTCGATTTTCCCCTATCCCATTCGACTGAGCGATGTGTCTTTTACGTTGTTGATACTGCATGTGCGGTCACATATGCTGCAACTGCTGCTGCTGATGCTGCTGTTGGTGCTGTTACTGCACTACACCAAGCAAACGAATGAAGCTTATGCCAACGACTGCCATCATTGTACGAACGAACCAAGGAATAAAAGACGAACAAATGGAACGACTAACACCGGCTATATATATATATATATATATATATATATATATATATATGTTACTGTGACAACAACATCACCAGCAACAACTACTACCACTATTACTATTACTGCTACTGTTAGTACAAAGAAGATGTGTTTCATTGTTGGACCGTAATGTGAGTCGCATATCATAGCGTAGTTAGCGTTCAGTGGTGGTATTCAAAACTCCATGCGGCAGCGACTGCGGTCAGAGCCGCTTGTCCTGTTGTGCGTCTCTCTCTCCCCTCTCCGTCTCCCGTCTTACTATGTCTTTCCCCTCTCTCTCTCTCTCTTCTTGTCTGCCTCGTTGGCCAATGTTTTCCCTTTCTTCTTCTTCTTTATCTTAACACTTTAACTTTAGTGGTCAGAGACATTCGCGTCCACACGAACGTCGTTCGCAGGGTCATCACGGCAGAAGCAGTAGTAGTCGTTGTAGTAGTAATAATAATAATAATGTTAGTGTGTGGTATTGCATTTAGCTGCTGCTGCTGCTCCTCCTGGTCCTTCTGCTGCAGCAACAGCAGAAGCTGCTGAATCGTTCCTATAGAGAGGGAGAGCCAGTATGGCAACAAATGGCACACGATAATGATGAAGCCACTAGCCACTACTTTGGGTACACTATCGAATAAGTAGCAGCCGTAGTGATTGTGGTAGCATCAGTACATGCTACTATTGTTGTTGTTGTTGTTGTTGTTGTTGTAGTTGGTGTAGCTGTTGTTGTTGTTGTGGTCACTTTCATTATGTAATGACATTCGAACGCGCCCGCGCGTGGTCATTGTACGAAGAGTAGGAACAGCAAAAGCAGTAGTTTGGCGAGTAGTCGTGACATCGCTGCTGGTTGCGCGGTTGCGCAGCCAACAGTAGTCGCAGTGCATTCACTTTTGAGGGTAGTATCCTAACTTTTAGGGGTAGTTCTTAACTTTTGGGGGGGGGGGGGGCGTAGTAACTGTAGCCGCAGTATCTTAACTTTTTCGGGCTGAATCTCAGCCAACATTTAACGATCACGGAGTTGCTTTCGTGGACGGTAAATGTTGGCTGAGAATCGTTTTTCACATTGCTTCATCGTAAAACGAATCCCATAAATACACAAATGTGCAACGGACGGAAGGGATCGAACCCATCGAAGTGCATCTAGGTGTCTCCTCCGGTCGCAAGGCGCACAGAACCACCGCCGGGCTCGATCCAGCGCAGTATCAATGACTTTGTCCCGACTCTGCTGCGCTCCTGAAGGCCAGCAGCAGGTGCTTTCGTCCTGGGGTCAGCAGAGGAAGACGACATGAGAAATTCGTCGTTGGGGCTACGATGAGCCTATGTTGTTCTTATTGCAGCTGCAATATAAGCTTACACACAGCAACAACAACAACAACAACAACAACAACAACAACAAACCTTCATTGATGATCAAGTCGAAACGTTGAGTTGATGAAAACAAACTTAGTATGGATACATGCATAGTTAAATGGACGGATCATAGTGTTCATTCATCATTTGCCGTGACGGCTAAAATGTGCGAAGATGCACTAAGTTAACGCCACGCTTAGACCGAGACCAGAACAAACGAGCACAATAGATCACCACCTCCTAGTTCATACTGGTCTACAGTAGGCCATTTATACACGTGGTGCCCGTAGTACCACGCAGACGCCAATAATAATAATACAATATGTCGTTTGAAATAGTTCTTCATTTCGCTGAAAGCATTTTTCAAGCTGGCGATTATAACCGGGGGTGACGTTCATAACAACAACACCCGCCCAGCCGATCGCGCCTTGGTGCCTCGTGAAGTAGTTGCTGGCTTCTAGCGGCCTTCCGCGCCGAATAGCAGCGTCACCAGCTGGAAGAGGCATATCTTTTCGGTTCCCTCCTTCAATTGCTTCGTCGGTCGGTTTCCTTTTCGTTTTCTTTTGCTTCTTTGCCGTCTTGCCGTGTTGTTTTTCATCTGTCCATTCGCGTATGGGCATCATCAATGCACCCCCCTTCGGGACACGAGTCGTGGTCGCCCATGGCTGGCTGTTCAGTGGCGTTTTCGGCGCCCCCGAGGCGGTGCTTGAATCCTCCCGTCGCGCGGTTCAGCTTGGGCCACCTTGCCGACGCCCCCATGGGCAGTGTGCTGTGTCTAATGTCACCAAGGTGCTTCGTTGTTATTGTTGTGGCTGTTATTGTTGTTTGCAGCAGCAGCAGCATCATCGTTGGCGTCCTGCTCGTTTCCCGAGGAGGCTCGCAGACACCATCAGCATCATCGTCTTCGTCGCAGGCTTTTTAGGTCTCGTTTTCGTTTGCTTTCCATCTATCCATCCATCCACCCATCCATACATTGCGCGTTCACTTATCGTTTGTCGTCGTCATCGTGTTGTGTTGCCGTTTCTTTTCTTCTCGCTCTTTCTCTTTTTTCGTGTCGTCGTCGTCGTTAAGATCACGACATTGTCGAGTCGTCGTATAGAAGAAAGAACGACGCTTGACGCCGACGAGGATATCTTTGTCACGTTGCCGTTGTGGCGCGCCGTTGGGCCGTGCACATATGTCGTACAGCCTTCGCCGACACTGACAATACCGCGCCGGCGGTGAGGTATCTTTCCGTTTACACAGCCGACCGACACCGCAGCACAATTCGATAACCAACCCTCGATTGAACGCTGTACAACAACCACAACAACAAAAAAGAAACAACTTTGTTTCCAAAGCGTGAGCGGAAGCGAAACATATTGGCCAACATTCCGCGCGCACACCTGTTACATATATTGGAAAATAGATTAACAATAACGTATAGCCGTGTACTGCTGCGTCGGCTTCGTCTGGTACGAGCTTGAATCGATACAGACATTTGTGCTAGGTACATACGTATGCTTTTATGCATGTATTATGATTAGAACCGCTATAGAGGCTGAAAATGCACACGTTTACTTACACAAGATTGTAATATGAATTGACGAAGTAAGAGAAATACATTTAATTGCTGAAGAAAAACCTCTCTCTCTCTCTCTCTCTCTATATATATATATATATATATATATATATATATGTACAACGCGTTGCGTATCTGCACGACAAACAGACGGTCAAGAAGATGCACGTGCTCAAACTGTAAAAAGAACGAGAAAGAACGTTGGATGCGTAAAGCTTCGCTGGTCGGCGACATACATTGAACTACATTAATGTGTGGGGTGACGCTAGGCTGTGCTTAGTTTTGTATTGGCGTAGTTAGGGAGTACGTACAACCGCAGCAGGGCCAGTGGCATATCATCTAGCTACAGATGCAGCTGAACCGTTACGTTGCTGTTGTTGTTGTTGTTGTTGATGTAATTCGTTCATCGAAAGGTTGACGTCGATCTTCCAGATACCGCATCGTCGATGTCGGTGCCGTTAGCGGTTGGCTAATGAAGTTTTTGACGAATACTTTTGTTAAATGAATCTTTGCACAGAAATGAATTCAATATCTTCTCTGTTGTTGCTGTTGTCTCAACAATTGCGGTTCTTTTCCGTCATCATCATCACCACCACTATCGGTGGTGTCGACGTCGTATTCTTCTCCTTCTTCCCCTTCTTCTTCTGCTAGCACTGTTGTCTGTCTAGCTTTGACAGAGCAAGCACTGCAATATTTTGATTTGTTCGCCTGCTTTTGCCAACTTCATCATTGTCTTTTTGTTGTGCGTTGTGCACGTGCAATGCTCGTTGGGTGTCGTCGTCGTTCATGATCACAAGCCACCGCCGAGTCGTTCGGCGATTTGTCGAAAGCATCTCATGTTTTCGATGAGGTCGTCAATCGTCGTTATCGCTAACGTTAGCGTTATTATCCGACGTGACAAAACGTCGACATGATTTAGGTAGGTCGTATGGCCGGCAGTCGAGATAGAGTAGTGTTGATTTTTGCCGGCCACGGCCTGCCTGATGATTGACGAACGCACTTGCCTTGTCAGAAGGGAATTTCTCTCTCTCTCTGTCTCTCTCCGGTAGCATTATGGCAGCAGCAGCAGCAACACCAGCATCAATGTCGACACGGAACGGACCCGGAGCGGAATCGACACAAGTTGACAGCTGACAAGGAAACCAGCCCGCCGATTACCGTCCTGGTGAGGTTTTCAGACGCGATGCTTTGCGATGTCCCACACGCCGCGAAGCTTTGCTGGAAGGGGGTTGATATTCCCGCCATTTATTTTCCCCCCGCCCCCCTCCCCTCGCCATTATCTTCCTCTCTCTCTCTATGATTCCCTTATACTAGCGATTTTTAGTGTGCGGCTATGGGAGTTTGAAAAAATTGCGCATTCTGCTCGGTAAATTGGTCTGAGGCAGACGAGTCCGGCGGCCGTGATGAAGTCGAGAAACTCACCAAATATGTGCTACCCCACACACACACACACATTCGGTTGCGAAGCGAATTCCTGCCGTAGTAGAGGTAGGAGACATCTTACACAGCGGTGCTCCGGAATCCCCTCTCTATGCCAGCGTTCTAACTAGGACCACAGATCAGCCAGCCAGCCTGACCAGGGCCTGGCGTCGCACGCTTAAAAATATTTGCATCTCTCGTCGCTGTCAGTCAAAGCCTCCTGGCCACGCTGCCAGCCATACGGCCAGACCCAGCAATACGGCAGTCAGCAATGCTAGCCGCTGAGCGTAGCAGGTGTTGTTGTTCTCTCCACGGAGGAGATCTAGGAGGTCGATCATTAATCGGAGTGCAGCAACAGCACCAACAACAACAACAACACATATTATCAACCCATGCTCAACGGCAACAGGAGCAATAGTAGAGATTCTTGTGGTTCCGTGGACCTGCCAGCGCCTTATGCCCGTCCTAGGCTAACTGCCCCCTCCTCCTCCCCCCCCCCCCCGCGAGCGGTCCTCAGCCTGAGGATCTTTTTCTTCCCATCGATGTTCAGACGCCAGCTGGTGTAGTCGCTCGCAAACCACTGATGACCGTGTGAGTGAAGAGTAGTGGCAGTGCGAGCACTCTTTCACTCACCCAGTGCAGTTGTCGGAAGAGCGAGCGATGCTACTACGATTTGACATTCCAGTGTCCGTGCAAAAACTTGTGGCGTTCACCGTGTGGCGTTTTTCTATCGCTTGTACGACCAGATGGCTAGTTCGGCCGTCTGTCCGTGTCTCGGACCGTCTGCCTGCGTGTGTGTTAGTGTGTGCGTGGTTTCTTCGAGAATGCTGAACTGACCCGGGCGCCGCCATCATAGTCGTCGCTTTGTCGCTGTTGTTGTTGTTGTTGTTATTGTTGTGGCTACTGCTGCTGCTGCTACTGTTGTTGTTGTTGCTTGCCTGCAATTCCGGCGTGTCGCCCAGGCCTAGAGCTACACGGACTTTTCTTTCATTCCACACATCATCATCCAATCATCACCATCATCATCATGATATTATGCTATAGTAGTGGCGCATACCATTGAGTGCGAGCCCGTGAGGGGTATGATGAGAGAGAGATAGTCACCGTAGGTACTGTAGACCGGCATTCTCATGGCGGTGGCTGCTGTTGTTGTTGTTGTTGTGGCCGCCATCTCCGATGTTGTTGCTGTTGCTGCTGCTGTTAATCGTACATACATCCAGCGGAGCCAGCGGTGCGATATCGTGGCGCTTGAGGTTGGGAGCAAGCTGCTCCCGAGGGCAGCTTCTGGCCGCCAGTCGCACGCTGCCTAGCCTATCTTCCTCACGTCGTCGTCGCCGTTCTAGTATGCGATCGAGGCCGTCGACCAGGTAGGTAGTTGAGTTGGTCGATGGGCGGGCAAAGCTTGGCTTGCTTGGCGTGGTTCTGCATCGCATTGCTCGACGAGAGCATGGATGGATGGCCCGCCGCGGGGCCGCCCGATCCGGCCGTGCACTTCGATAACCATCTGGCACGAAGACCATCTCGTGCGCGGCACTGGAGTCTGCAGGGCTGATGGCGCTGCAGCGTTAGTCGCTGCGAAGCCGTTCGGCCAGCTCCTACCAGCAGAAAATCTCCCAACTACTACCTAACGATACCTGACGAACTGCCTACCTAGTTCAAGCTTTTAGACAACGATGGCGGGATACTCTATATAGTTCTAGTAATGCGTGTGCATATACAGGGACGGCGATGGTACGATACGATGCAAGTCGTATTTGTTTTTGTTGCTTTGTTTTGACTCGAGTCGAGAGACTCGCGTCTGACATGTGGCCAGCCTATATTAGCAGACGATCGTGGTATGCGCTTCGGCGTCGCACGTCGCCTTACATACAGTCACCGCACGTTCGTGTTACGCGTATATGTCTGCTGCTGCTGCGGCTGCTTTTTGATTGAGTTTCTGATACTATTCAACATTGTTTCTTTGGCTGGACATTTATTGCGGCATGCGGCGCTTCGAGGATTTGTTATTGCATTATATGTGGTAATCAATATAAGCAAAACTGTTACGGTCAAAAGAACGTACATCACATCAGGCTAGTGTTTCTCGTCAGATCATCGCATTCAAGCTTTAAAAAAAACATACACTATCAGAGTGTTTGTCCATGCGCGTCCTTTCAGTGTTGTTGTAAAACCTCAGCATATGTAGCAATCAACGTTCAAAACGATTTCGTGTGCTGTGTATCGGGGCTGTCGCTGTTGTTGTAACAACCATTATAACATGGACTGACTCAAGTAGCTATATGTATTCACATAGGAGGTTTATATAAGTCGAAGACGATTAGAAGAGGTCAACCGGCCGGTAATACATCTGTATTCTTTGCTGTCACTTTCACTTGCATGGTTACAACCGCACTGCTGCATTCCTGTGGGTTTTTGAACTTTTATTTATGCTGCCGCTGCTCTTTGTTCAGGTTATTCGCAAGACGTACATATACCTGTTAGTCATAAGTTTAAGAGAATCATATACAGTTGCTGGCCACATCTGCGCCAATGGCAACGGCAACAATAACCAGTCAATTAGAAGATGCGCACGATACCGGCTGGTTTATTGATAATTGCGTTTAATTGTCACACGTTTGTTTAAAGTTGTTTATCTCTTTCAGACGTCTGAGTTTACGTACGAGCTTGTCAACGCTTGTTATCTTGACACAACGTGGCGGGAGGGGACGGTCGTTCTATACGGTAGGGCAAGTAGAGAAAGAGCGAGCGAAAGAGCTTAGAAGAGTGTCGGCTTGAACTAGCAGAACGGATGGATGCTAATCGCTGCTAAGTCATCCTGTGTGCGTGGATAGTGGCGGTCGCATTATGTAGAAAGCGTTTCGCCATTCGCTGTTTGCCTTATATCGGCCAACGTCGCCAATGTTGTCGACTAATCACAGACAACCCCTCGAGCCCTGAAGGAATGGGGAGGGGGTGGGGGCATGGGGTTTAGTGGGTGTCTAGATAGTCCTACACTAGGTGCCGATAGTTACCAGTACCGGCAGTGCATAAGGCATATTCCCCGAAACTACCCCCCCCCCCAAAAAAAGCCCCCACCGTTGTTATATCGTTATCCTCATCAGCATCATCATCATCATCATTAACGTCACCTTCATTCAGACAGAACTTCAGTCACATTGACACACATTGATTCTGACGACGATTATGAAACTGATACTACCTATGCCGATGACACTTATCGGTCGGTTTGTTTACTTCGTCTGTTGTGGGGGCGATGGTGATGATGCTCGGCTAGTTACGATTGGGTCATCGCTGCTGACTTCACTGGCAAATAGGCCGATGAACATCCATAACTAAGCCCCTTTTCGATCTAAACCCCTTCCTTCCTAAGGGTCCTTTCCCTTTCTCTATATGCCGGCTTCGTTCACATACCGTGTGTTTCTTCCACACACAGAGATGTTCCGCATAGGACCTTCTGGAGGACGAGAAAAAGACGATGAAGAACCGTAAGTAACCCGAGGGCTTTCCAGCCCTGTCAAGCTCTTGTGCAGGTTCTGCGGCTACTTCTGCAACTATTACTTCTACGGCTCAAGTTGTTTTCCTGCTGCTGCTGCTGTTTGGGGTAGTGGTGGTGATGATACTCCTACTGCTGCTGCTGCTGCTGTTGCAGCTGGGGGTGGTGCTCGCGTCAGTTAAGCGGTGGCGCCAACGAAGTGTAGTAGGGCAGCAGAGCGTTGCTACGTTTGCTCTGTGACGCTGCTATGCCTCGTCCGTACCGGAGCGGGTCGCTCGTATCGTTGAAGTGACACGAGCCAACTGATTGACAACTGATTTCGGACAGCGAAGACGACGGGGACAACACGACAATGGAGCGAGAGCGGTGGAGTGGGGGGGGGGGGCGGCGGCGGGGGTAACAACAACAACAACAACGACACTGATCTGAAGAAATGCTACTGCTGCTGCCGTTGTTGTTATCATCGACGTCATGGCCGTTGTTATACCGCCGGTTCCGGTGGCGACTGTGCGGGGCAGTGGTGGGGGGTGTTGGGGGTAGTTGTGATACTACCATTGACCACTGACCGGCAGGCTGGCTGGGTGGCTGACTGGCACCAACACAGCATGTGTGGTGGTGACCATAGATTCCATAGATGGTACATGAGCTGAGGCGGCATCCGCCGGGGCTCATAGCCGTGACAGCACGACCCTCACTCGCGGCCCCGGCAACAGCAGCAGCGGCAATATCATCATCATCATCACCATCATCAGCGGGATCAACAGCGGTGGGAGCAACTAGACGACAACTAGAATTTGCCTGTCGGATGTCTCCTATTTGCTAGGCAACATGCCCACGCCATGTTATCACCATTTCTACAGATTTAGCTGTTAGCTTACATTGCTTTGTAGATTTGATTTGTTTTTCACATTCTCTCTCTCTCTTTCGGTCTGTTTTCCTGCTTACCTAGCTGATGTGGACGGTCACGCTATGTCACGCAGAACGCGAGCATAGCCACGGCGGCAGAAGAAGCAGACGACGACGACGAAGACGAGTAGATAACCATGATGATGATGTTGATGATTCTATTGTTTATGTTGTTGTTGATGTTGATAATGATGGGTTCGTTGACGATGATGGTGTTGATGACGTTCATCATGATGAACAATGATTCTTGGCCGCCGACGCCGCAGTAGCACTGCAAAAGGAGGTGTTGTAGGTGGACCTTCGTCCACATGTTCGCGTGTCTTTGTGTGTGTGTGTGTGTGCAGCAGGAAGCGATGAGGGACAGCAGCGGCGTTTGGCTGCCGCTGCTGGTTCTGGAGGTGTCAGCGGATGTCAGTGAGCGTGGGGTGGTTGTGTGTGTGTGAGTGTCTCTGACATGCACGTAGTAGCGTGTGCTTGTTTGCATGTTTGGACGGGACGAGAGCCCGATATGAGTATGATTACATTGAGACATTGCTGTGTGGAGCCAGCCAGCCAGCCTTGCTCCTGCGCCCACTGCCAAAGCCGCCTCTGCTACTGGTGTTGCTGCTGTTGCTGTTGCTGGTGCTGTTGGTGATACTGCCAAAGCCGCCCCCTGCGCTGCCATAGTCATTGGGTGGCGGGCTGGGTGGTGGGCTGGGTGGTTGGTTGGTTGCTTGCTTGTAGGTTAGCTGCGGACGCTTGCCCGAACGGTGCGCCGGTGGTCGCGCAACGAACGTAGAGAAGAAGGCCAAACGAAAATTAACGAAAGAACAAGCCAACACGAGAGAGAGAGAACGAAAGTAAATGAGAAAGAGACGAGAGAGACGAGAGAGAAGAGATGGAGATGTGGGAAGGGTGGGGCAGAGGGAAAGAGAGACAAAAATGAGAGAAAGAGGAGAAGAAGAAGAGAAATGTTAGATGCCTAAGGGTCTCATCAATTCATTGCGTTTTTGAATAGATAAACTACAACAATGAACTTCTGCTACAGCGGCTACCAGTACCACTACTATTATTACTACTACAGTACCACAGCTTTTAGTGTTGCAGCTACTGCTTCTGTTGCTGCTGCTGCTGGTGCTGGTGCTGCTAGCTCTACTACGAGTGATGGTTCTCACTTCACAACACAACTATGACGCTATGACACGGACGGATGCTGAACGGGGCTGACGCGGAGGAGGGGGATGAGCTGGCGTGACGCCGAACCGAGCCGGTGCATGACGATGCCGCCGCCGCCGCCGCCGCCGCCGCAGAGAGTCGGAGTCAGGGGCCACTGAAATAGAAACAAGAATAGAACAGGAACGTGGAGTGGTAGTGCGCGGGGGCGGAGGTAGGGGGGTGGATAGGGAGGACGGCCGCCAACAGAAACGAGGAAGCCTATTCATGTCCAGCATGAAGGCGGGGGATAGGGGGTTGGTAGCAGTAACTCAACTGATAGTGACCCGCTCGTTTCCATGATGATGAAGAAGAAGAAGAAGAAGGCGGCGGCCACCAATAAACGCGCCAGATACACGCTGTCAGTACGCTTACCTGTATATATGTATGTATATATATATATATATATATATATATATATATATATATATATATATAGTATCGAAAGAGAAAAGGAGATATAGTACTTATTTGTAGAAATATCAACGCAGATTTTATAAAAAAATGCCACCGAATGGTTAGAAGGTGATCAAATTTGCGCTTGTATGTTCGGATCCTGACAGGCCTAAAGCTTAACGGATTCTGACAGACCAATGAAGGCGAGTTCTGAAAATCGTTTCAAAGTTGTTGAATTGGTCGATTCATTTCATGCCAGCGTGTGCTTAACATCGCACACTAAATGAGATATTCCTTTATGATTTCGTCGTCCGTAGCCGGCGTAGCTGGATGTGCAACAGCCTTCTCGATGGCGATTTCAACCTGTATTGTGCAGGAACTTGACCTTCGCTGTTGAAAACCGTCCCTATTGGTATATCTTTGTTTTCAACCTTTTGTGTTTGCCCATTTTCTCGTTGTTTTTATTGCTTTTATGACTTTTCACATTGCTAGGATTTGCCGTACATATTATATTCTATGTAGGTATGTGCTTACTTTAGTTAGTTAGTGGTACTAGGAAACTCACAACATTGCTTATCGGATGAATATTAATAATACCTGTAGACTAATTGGAAAAACATGATACTTTTTATATGATGGATTGTTATGCAACAGAGAACTTTTTGACAACATAAAAATACGAGCAGTGAAATTATCACTGGCTCTATTGAAACAACAAAAACGATAGCAGCCTTCTCATAATTTTCTATCTCTCTCGTCCTCTTTATATATATATATATATATATATATAGATAATGAGAAAAACAATGGAGACTCTTGAGTGTATTCAAATACGTTTGTATGGAAGATGACTATGTGAAGCTTTTGCGGTGACGACGATTCTTGGCGTTGGCATTTGCGACGAGCATTGAAGTTTAGTATTCCTTTGTGTGCGTAATCTATATGTGTGAACGTAAGTTCTTGGGGTTTGCGTGCTGCCTGTTTGCTAACCGTCTGTTAGGCTGGTCTTTTATCGCGGTTATAGTCGCCTGCTTTCCTGTGCCAAAAACAGCGTCACCAGCAGAAACAACAACCCGCAGTAAAAAGTATTTGGCAGGTACTTCGTACGGTTAAGGCCCTGTTGTTAGTCAGGCGCTAAAGCTAATGACAGCATCCATTGACGTTCTAATATTGCCCCCCCCCCTCTCCCTGACAACCACCACCCTGCATCGAGTGGAGCCTCAACAAAAATTGAACGAGCTTCTTGCTGAGGACGTTTTTTTTCTGCCACAGTACTGCTTACATCATTACATTGCTGAATAGAGTTCCAAGACTTTTACAGACCGATTAGTCTGCTGCATGGAGAGCTTTATTATATATATATATATATATATATATATATATATGTATGATGCAGTTATACAACACATACAGTGGTTTGCTCTGCACTGAGCAAAGAATGGGTGTTTGCCAAAAAAAGTGTCGCCTGGTGGCGTGAAGAAAGGTAGAAGGAGTAAGCCGCTGGTGATAGTGCTCATGCCGCCAAACCAAGAAACTCATTCATGTTCACTCGACTGTACACGCTTGATGCTGGTATCATACTAGCTCGGTGGTATTTATATATATATATATATATATATATATATAGCAAAAGAGCAATCTAACTAATTTATACCATGCAAGCGATGTCCAGTACACTATATATATATATATATATATATATATATATGTATATATTGGTGGCGCGATGTCGTGGGAGCAAGAGTTAAAAATATGCTTTTCCCATTAAATGGAATCCAAACGTACGCTGTATTGTACGCTGCTGTCTTTTGGTTACGCGTCTGTATACCGTCTGTGGCGGAAGCGGCGGCATTTAGTTGCTACTGCTGGCAGGGCAGGCTCTTACTTGTGACTTGCCACCTGGCACTGGGACACTGGTGGTGCATTTCGATGGTCCGATCGGCATCCCGTCCAAGGTTGGGTCGTATGCAAGGTTGCTTGTCCACGTCGAAGTGCGGTCGTGTCCGGCTTCTCTTCTTAATTGGGATACGGTTTGCACTAGCCATATAGAATATCTACTGACTAAACTCAATTATACTGTATCTCAGTTATGCATATTATGCAGACGCACCGATATAGGCTAGTACGTTGATATAGCTACTAGAAAACGTGAATGGGGTCATTTAGCAAGATCATTACCGAGAACGACGATAATAACGCTTAAGCTAAAAATAACGTTCGTCGGTTTTCGTAGCGTTTGGAAGAACCACGTCAATGACAAGGACAAGCCAGGATGGCGACAGCAACAACAGTGACAACAACGACAACAGCGACATTTATAGTTGGGAGAGAACTACATTGAACACAATTAGATCTCTCAGAGTCGGTCAGAGCTCGTACTCTTAGTGTTCGGTGGTCGCTGTGTTGTTGTTGTGATTGTCTGTTGCGATGGTGTTGTGTTCATGTGACTAGCCTTAGGTCTTTAATGCTGGACTTCGTAGATTGTTTGTCGTTGTTGTTGTTGTTGATGTCATTGTCGTCGTCGTCATTGTCGCCGCCCGTATTGTCACTGTTCGTATTATTGTCTTAGTTTGTAGTTACGATTGGTGCTGCTGACCCTGTTTGTTCATCTCCGTTGAGGTCGTCTTAACGTATTATTGTCTGTACCTCTGGTTCTGCAACTTTTTGATGATCGTGTTTCTGCTTTTCTGCTATTGATGTTGCTGCCGTTGTTGCAATTGTTGTTGTTGTTGTTGTTGCTGTTGTTGTTGTTGTTGTTGTTGTTGTTGTTGTGACTGCTGTTGATGTGGCTGTTGTTGTTGCAATTGTTGTCGTTGTTGTTGATGTGGCTGTTGTTGTTGCTGCTGTTGCTCCTGTTGTTTTTATTGTTACTGTTATTGCTCCTGTTGTTGCTGTTGCCGTTGTCACCATTGGCGGCATTACTGTTAACTTGGTAGCTGTCGCCATTATGGTTGCTGTTGTGGTGGTGGTGGTGGTGGTGGTGATGGTGGTCGTCGTGGCGGCAGCGATGGTGGCGTGGTGGTGTCAATCTACGTCGATCGATCGAACGAGACGAGCCTTGTTTATGTCGCGGATCGAGGCATCGTCGAACAGACCGAACACACGCCATCGCTGCTGCCGCCGCCGCATAGGACTGTCGACATATAATCGATAGACACACGGATAGATAGATTAATGGACAACGTTCGTTCCGTATCAGCCAGTGGCGCCTTCAATCGCTGTTAACGCTACGGCATTTACTACACCTACTTCTGCTACGCCGGGGGGCTGTTGTCGTCGTCGCAGTCGTCGTCGGCGGCGGTGGTGGTCTTTATTGCGGGCTGCTGAGTGGCCGGCCCGCCCGCTTCGCTCTGTTCTGCTCTGGCTGTTGTTCTTGTTGTTGTTGTTGCTGTTGCTGTTGGGAACGGCGCAAGGCACATCAATCGACATGGCGGAAAAAAAAATATTCGAACAACGATCACTGCAACCACTGACGGCCATGTTTGGCGCTACCCCCTCGTCCCCTGCCGGAATTATAAGAGGGAGCGAAGGGGAGGGGTATTCTCGGTTGGACGGCCGATGAGTATGGTGGTGGTAATAATAATAATAATAAGCTCGAGCTGTCACGGAGCTACCACTTGATGCCTACTGCTTTGGACACTGCACACTGGGTCCTAAAGGTGTCGGCACTGCGAAGGGACAAAACTACACTTGAGGGATATCGCAAAACGTACGGAGGGTGGATATTACGGACGACCGACCGACGAGAAGCGCCGATGTTTCTGAAGCAGATGATGTTGAACATTGGCTAGTGTTGGTAGAGGGAACGTGGCTTTCACTATAGGCGCCATGACAGGCATGACAGCACGAAATCAGCGGATAACAGTAAAAACCGTCATTCAACACAATTGTAGGAACTAAAGATTCATAATAATCTTATATATATAATAATATATTAGGTCTTATTTATATAGGAATATATTAGGAACGACAATAAGATGAATTCCACTAATGATCATCGGCAGTATTGTGAGCATTACGATCACAACCAGCACAGCCATCGCAGCCTAAGGCTGACGTGACGATTACGCTGTGGATGTTGGCAGTGGCAGTGTTCGTAACGACAACGGCTAAACTGCTGAAGCTGGCGGGCTCTTGTCGGGCCTCCCACCCGTGTCCCGATGTCGCGTCTGTTCATTTGTTCATACGTTCACTCGGTCATCATTCACGTTGTCGACGCAGGCCGCTTCAGCAGTGCGCCGCTGGTACAGGACGTCGAGCAGAGCGCGATAGACACTTTTGACCTTGAGTCTCAAGAAAGGACGACGAGAAGACGATGAAGACGACAATTTCAATCGGATTTGGAGTAGCAGAATGCGGCGACGACGACGACGCCGCCGATGAAGGATCATGATCAGCCACAACAACCACAACAAAAGAACGCCAACGGCGAGTGGCGGCAAAACGGTTTGCCCTAGTCTTTTGGCTGCAACGGTAACTCTCTGTTGCGGCTAGCTGCGCTGGTTGCGTATATGTATATATATATATATATATATATATATATATATATATATATATGATGGCAAAAGATAGGGAGAGATAGCAAAGTCCATCCTGCTGCCTTAGCGACGGGGTGGTAATTCTGGCTATAGATTCTGGTCGACATCAATAATCGTAGATGTATATTGAACTACAAAACAGTCGTATATTTACGTATATGTGTGTGGGCTATTTCAACAATTTCGCATAGGTTCATAGTATACTAGACATGTCGATTTTGTTTTGCTTAGGGCGATTTGTACTGTCCTGGTAGTGAACACGTGGGTGTGTCATAGCATTTAAGCATACGGATTTGTTCTTGGTTTTTTCTTTCTGGATAGGCAACCTTTGTCACAATGGATCGCGCACCAACAGGTGTATAGAAGTAGGTCATATGGAATACATATGCATAATATTATTATATTTCGACAAATCCAGATATATATATATATATATATATATATATATATATATATATATATATATATATATATATATATATATATATATATATATATATGTGTGTACAGTATTAAAGGTAAAAACAAACATATGTGCAAATCTATTTGAAGCAGGCAGGCAGTGTTGGAACATGCTCTCGTGTCAACATTTTAGGGAGCTTTTTGTGAAGTTCTAGATCGGCGAACATTACTTGGTTGTAAGTATAGGTCTTCTATGTGACTTGTTTGCGTCGCCGTTGCGACAAGGTAGCGGACAACCGGCGATGATGCGTCACCATGCCGTCACCATGCAAGGGTTTCCCATTTGCCGGTCGTTTGGTTGGTCAAGCGTTGCACAGACATTTTCCCTTTCGTTCGTGCGATTTTGTTGCAATTTAGCGGCTCATATTTACTGTTGGCCTTCTAGGTTAACCTGAGTTATTCGGCGGCAGTGGCGGCGGCCGCAGCAGCAGCTACATTAACAACAACAATAACAAAAAACCGCCGCAAACGGGCGCCTGAGCGCGCTTCTGCTGCTGTGCTGTTGTTGTTTAGTCTGCGCGTAGCTGTGCTTTTGTTTTGTGTTCACAGGAAGAAGCGACTCTTGAAGTCGTTTTCTGAGCACCTTCGGTAGACATTTTCTTTTGCCATACCGTGCTAGCCGTAACCCCACCGCCCCCCCCCCCCACCCAACACCCATGTTGTCATCGAGCTCACCGAACGAGGCTCAGAGGTACAGTATTCAGACAGAGGCACTTCAACACTTTTGACCTGTTTAGCTCTGGCCAACGATTGTGTGTGCATGTATGTATGTGTATGTCTCTGCACAGTTGACGAGCTTTGCGCTGGGAGATGCTGAAAGCTTTGTTTGTATTGACAGCTAGCGCATTAGCTAAGTTGGTGAGGGTGCCTTCAGTCCGTTCAAGGACCGTTGAACTTTGTTGTTGTTGTTGTTGTTGCTGTTTTTGTTGCTGTGGTAGTTATTGCCATGGGGGAGTGAAACTTAACGCGCCGAAGTTAACGATATCGTGTCGTCGTAAGAGCGTCGTAGACATGACCACAATCAGAGTCATAATCGTCACGCTTTACGTGTTTTGTCAGTAAGAGCGAACACAAGCGTAGACGAACTAGCTTCTCATAGTCTAAATGCCTTCTTGATGAAACACTGGGCCAACGGTTTCGAATCTCTCTTTACCTGTGAGTTTTGATTTCCAGTTAATATTAAAAAAAAAAATATATATATATATATATTCTGTGGTTCCACACATATATTAACGAAATTGCTTGATAACAATCATTACCTGTGACAGTATTAATGGCTCCTTTAGCCGTTCGCCAGCGGCCTCGAGAGCATCGTACCGAGTGGAATTTCGTAGTCACTGCTTACAGTCACTGCACAACACACCAGGATGATGTGGACGGTGAAAATCAGGTGGTGGTGGTGTTAAGAAAATCCTTGACAAAAATTGATTTTGCATCTTCGGGCTGCGTTCAGCAGGCGCCAGCTTCATTAACGGCGAAGACGCACTGCTAACAAAATCTAATAATGGTACTGTCGTTGCCGTTGGGCATTTCGCGCACGGATGCTGACAGATTCCCTTGAGCTCGAGGGCACAGCTTTATTTTTGATTGTACTGCAATTGTGGTTGTTGCCGTTGAATCTGCTGCTATATTTCTGGCTTTCTGGACATCACTGTTCATCGGTGGCGATGGCGGCGAATTTCCTTAATGTCTGCCGAGGCTCATTGTTACTACATCGTAAAACTACATCGGTTACTGAAACTGTTGGGCAGATGATGTTCTGCTGTTACTGCTGCTGCTGCTGCATCTGCAGCTTCTGGTGCAGCTGTTGGCCAGACGACGCTCGAAGACGTCGGTGGACCGCAGCTAAGTGAGTATTTGCCCACCACCAAAGCAGGCAAAAGGTAGGCGAAAGAAAGCTATGCCTGCTCATACAAACACGGTATGCTGACACACCCGAAGGCAGGTCTAGCAGGTCCAGCCATCGGGCTCTAGCAAGCAACAATACATAGTTGTAATGGTAGGACTAACCACGGACGGTAGTGGTATGTTGGGGTAGCCGCAACTCCACCATTTGTTTCTGTTTTTCGCTCCGACTAGATCGTTTGGTGAGTCGTTAACGCGCGGTGTCTGTCTGTGTGTGGGGGGATGCCTCGTCGTCTGATAGTCGAGGAAACAAAGACCCCCGGTTCCGTTTCCGAATGCTTCAGTCGTTCAAGGGCGCTCGTCGTCATCGTTTTTGTCGTGCCGAAATGAACTGAGCAGGAGAGTGAAGCTATTCCTTTCGTTTTCTCGTTGGGCCAATTTACAAAAGGGACGCAGTTCTGTGTGGGGTATATATATATATATATATATATATATATATATATATCGTATGGTTTATTAACACGCAGGTTGAGTAAATTATAAACAAGTACATCAGTCTCAATTAGTGGCTCTTTCTACATCACCGGATCTTCTCTCATCTTGCGAGTTCACCTATTGACTGAACTGCTGGACATGCTGCGGCGTGGTATCTATTGCAATGGTCTAATCATCTCGAGCACCTAATATATACATATATATATGGAAAAGGAAAAACGAGGAACGAGACACCTAGCCGAGTTAGCAAGCGTAAATTGTCCGTTTCTTATCGATAGATTGTGTAGATGGAAGCGCCGTTACTTCTTTGGCCCATGAAGGGGACATAAACTGACGGCCGAGATGTGTGGCTACCGTGCAAGCCTTACGAAACTAACAGGACGACAAAAATCTGTATTGCCGGTGTAAATTTGCTGCTGTTTTTGCTGCAAATTGTTAACGGGGCTATTATAAAGCCGAAGTATCTTTGTTGTCGTTGTTGTTGTTGTTTTTGCTAACTGTTTCTTTGTTGCTGTCAGCCGCCGTTTGTTGCTACTGTTGGTTACTGTAGCTTGTCTCATATCGGTGCTTTGTTGTGTTATGCTCCGTAGCGAGTTCCGGATGTCGCCAACGCCCTAGATGGCATCTGGACACTTTGGTAATCGTTCGACCGGCGAACGCCGTCGACAGTGAAGGCGGTGGTTGCGCTGTCGCTGTCGTCGTCGTCGTCGTCGCTGTAACGTTTGCTAAGCCGATGCTAACTAGCTAAGAGCGGCATTGACTTGAACCTCACCAACAGCAGCAGCAGCTGGATGGTGATGCTAATCAGTCAGTTGCTACTCAATCTATCCGTCAACCAGTAATAGAATTAGCAGCAGCAGCAGTAGCCGACATAGTAACAGTAATATTTACGGCTGCTCGTTGTTTTGTCGGCGAGTAGGAGTAATAGTGAACGAAGTAATAGTGACACCCGTACATTTGTACATCTGGACGGACGAGATGCTGATATTGAATCAGCTTCCGCTAGACGGTAGACGGACTCGGTGGTGGAAACGGGAAGCACAGCTGGCAGACTAAATCACCGAGGTGATAATAGGCGACCGGTGGAAAGGTGACTAGTTATGGCAAGCAGTTCGTGTCAGGACAGCAGCAGCAGCAGCAACTGTCTGGCTTGAAGTTGTTGCAGTATGTACGAAGAGTTCTTGCTACATAAGGATTTCCTGGTTACGCGTCAGGACACCTCTAAGGACATGTGCGGTAAAAATGTCGGAGAGACAACACCGATGCTAGATCGAACTAGAATAACATACACGAGCTATACCTGAAGCATAACGTAGACCGAGCAGAAATGACGAACATGAAATTGATTTGGCTAAGCAATTGCAAAGACAACGCTTGCAAAATGTCACATTCAAGGCCAACAACAACGACGACAACAACAGCAACAACAAAGTCGCCAGCAACATTTAACGACACAGCGGAGATATGTATGTTGTGTCGTATATGCTTCGTGGTGGGCCGCCGCCGACAACGACGACGATACAGTTTATTACTGTGTGTACTTGTCCTTGCATTGAGATAGCCCGGCGTTGACCAACGTTTCCGGCGTCTAGAAGTCAGAAGCCATTTTGCTGGACGCTATGCCATTGCGTTAGGTCGTGCCAGATAACCAACCCAGTGAGCCGTGTCTGTTAGCAGCAATGTGCAAGCAGTTGTTAGAAGGCGGCGAGCCGCTCATAAAGACGCAGCAAGGTTATGAAACTTACTCGTGGCACTACTTGAAACATGCCATGTCAAATGAATGCCACTATGTCTAATCATTCAACGCGTCGCCCTACAGCAGCAGCAGCAGCAGCAGCCGCGGCCGCTTGTGGGCCGCCATAGATAAACTAGCGGAAGCTCGAGCCGAGTTGGTCAAGCGTCCGTCGCTGCCGGCCAGTGGGCAGTCGATAGAGTTATATTATAATTGCCTTGGCTAATGGTATCGGCAGGTCGAATTCTGGTCTAATTTGAGCTACTACCACCAGCAGCAGTCCTTACCAGCTAGCTATCTGTCTAATGGCGACGTTGTAATATGATGTTTGGCCTTGTCGTTGGTGTCCTCGTTGTCCTTCTTGTTGATGCGGCTGTCTTGTTGTTGTTTGTTGTTGTTGTTGTTGTTGTTGTTGTTGTTGGTGACGTTGCTATTGCTGTTGTTGTCATCGTTGCCTTTCTTGTTGATGCGGCTGTCTTGTTGTTTTGTTGTTGTTGTTGTTGTTGGTGATGTTACTATTGCTGTTGTTGTCATTGTTGCCTTTCTTGTTGCTATTGTTGTTGTTGTTGTCCTCATTGTCGTTGTTGTCTTTCCTGTTGTTGTCGTCACTGTTGATGCTGTTGTTACTTTTACAATCGTCAGTATCAGCAACGTAGGCGATACGATCGGCAGCGTTTGGCGTTTGTCTTCCATACGGTGTATATTTATGTGTCTCGGTAGCAGACTTATTCCTACGGCTACATTTTCTTTTTAGAAGGTTGTCCTTAATTCTAGACTATCCTCCATCCCTACGGTTTATCACAGAGTCGTCGTAAGGTACATCTTCAACAGGTCACCGAGAGCCAGATGAACCTGCTGAGATATAGCTAGGGTTTCCTCAACAGCAAGCAGTCTGGCTCGTACTGGTACTGGTTGTGGCAGTATCACTCTTACAGGAGCTCTAGGAGAGCTCCGTCAGTCGTCAATCAGTCAATATGCCGCTGCTGCTTTTGATGTGGATGATTGTTGTTCGTATTATTAGGCTTGAAACTATCAGCTGATCGGCTGGCTCTGTCATGTCGCTTGCCACCGCCGCCGTGGGTGTCGTCATGGCTACCATTGTTGTTGTTGTTGTAGTTGTTGTTATTGTTGTTGTTCCCGCATCCAGTTGCATTGATCAGATCGGGGGTGGCGCCTCCACCCCGCAGCAGTAACAGCGACGCCAACAACAACAACAACAACAGCAGCTGCGGCGGCGGTGGCAGCAGCTATGTCGATGCCAACGACCGTGATTGCGGCTAGACGACGGCTGTTGCACGATCTGCGCAAACGAATCCACCACAGCTGAATGAACGGATGAATGGACGTATCAATGTCTGGATGAGTGGACGCTGCGCCCTGGGGTATCGCTGGGCAGAGGTGGGTGGCAGAGGTGTGGCAGGCAGTGTGTGGGCGACACGATGCCTTGATTCGTACAAGATATGTTTTACATTTATCTCTGTGTGTAGGTGTGCGTCTGTGACTGGACACTGGGTTGTAAACGAGCGTGTTTCTGTATGCCTACCCGGCTCCGTAATCAACTGCTGATTACAGCCTCTAATAACACTAGCGAGGCGGCTTGTTCTGATTTCGTTTCAAGCCACCTTACCAACCAACGACCAGCCAACCAACTTACAGCAGTACTAGCCAAAAGTACTACAAATTCGTCGATTGTTTGATTTGATTTAATTTCATACATGCATATCGAGTCATATTAGGCATAGGCTTGCTACTGCAGCCGTTATGCAGTCACCACATCGGCCACTAATTTTGGCCTTCTACTTCTACTTATACAACGACAGCTGCTGATATGATTGATGACGTGTCTGTGTTCTGCTAAATCTTCTTGCCACATTCGATGGCGGCCGTACACCGATCGTCACGCACAAATGAAGCACACAGCTTCGCTCTTTAGCTTCACTCGGTTATCGTTCAAACGCAATGTTCAAACGCGACGTTCAAACACCATACAAGTAGCCGTCAATATCAGCAATAATAACAACAGTAACAGCAATAAAAGAAACAACAACAACAACAACAATAAAAACATTAGTTCTACAGGCAGGCCATTTGTGAACGATTGGTTACGACTGTCGGCAGACCCATGTATCCAACGCCCTCCCTGCACGTTAAACGCTTGTATGACCGTTGATTGGCAAGCGACTAGATAAAATCGATGTCCTTGTACTGTATATGGCTGTTTCATTATCGGCTGATATTTGCAAACATATGCTTTCATAACTGCGGATATAAATTGCCGTCGAGTGCGTGCGTACTGCGTGTGCAGGCTCTATTTTATCATACGTTTTTGTGCATCTCTTATCAGAGTTGGCCTTGTGAGCTCGGCTCTGTCAATGCCACGATCGCAAATACTGATCAATAGAAGTCCGCCCGTTGTTCCACGCTGTCCCGTTTTTCTGTCACTATTATTGATGGGTTTTGTGCTTTCTCGTCTTACTCTGAACGCAATTGTGTCATCCGGAGTGACGTCCAGGATTCGGTCACATTAGCTAAGCCATCATCGACAAGGAACGAGAAAGGAGATCGTGAGCTGTGAGTCAATTGCGCTTAACGCAATGATGACGTAAGGCGATGCTGCTTTACAGCTGATCAGCAACAATCAATCGAACCTTTTTGCAGTAGCTTGGGGTCCGTCTTATGACGCAATGCGAAAGCGGTTTCGTGGACATTAAATGTTGGCTGAGAGTCAGCCCAAAAAGCTTGAACAGGTGTCAAGCAGGCGCATCGCAGCGCTCGGGATGTCGATCCGGACGGATTTCGGAATGACGTTTAGCTGACTCGATTGTTAGTATTGATTCGCGGCTAGATGCGATGGAAACGAAGTCTCTGTATGCCTGCACAGCAGCCATGTAGTGGCGCGGCTGCGGCGAAGCTGGCTCACGACACGACCCGAGTACCCAATGAAACACACGGACGCAAATGAACTTAAGGCAGCTCTCGTTTATCGTTGCGTTGAACGGTCGATATTTGTATGATCGCGGTAACGGCGCGACGATCACCGTTATGGGACAGACTGGGAAGACGGTTGCAACGGTTGTTTGGCCGCGTCTCATTCTGTTCCCGCTCTACATCGTGTCAGATGTAGAAACAACGTCTTTTCTTTCGATGCTTGCACTCACCGCGAGGAGGAGGCGGCGGCGGCGATGTGAGAACGACATGATGACGTGATGATGTGTTAACGACACACGGCCCGCTTCTCAATGATGAAATCGCTCGCGATTTGGCTTTCTTCTTGGAAGATAATGATGAGGTCGTTTGCTGTTTTCTTTGCCTTTTATTTTATTTTATGTTTGCGATTTGTTCGAGGCGCATCTTTGTCTGCTTTTTGCACCACAATAACGGCAATAGTAGCAGCTGATGATGCTGTCGATGTGGGTGAGCATCGCATGTGTTTTACCAGAACTGGTCTCGATCAAAATCCCTGTTGTACGATTTTAGCATCTAAAACTTGCTAGTGGAGATAGGCGTCGCTGTTGCGCTTGTCTCATCGGATCGGGTAACAATCATATCGACAAGCTCTAGCAGAAGTCCAAACGTGCGACAAGTGCACTGTGTTTAATGCATAATGCATGATTACACATTCTTTGTAATAATGATGGCGTGTGCATGGTTCTGTGTGCAGCAAACACAGGTGTATCTATGTCAACGGGCATACATGACGAATATGCGCGTGTTTTATGATGCGACGTAAGAACTAGGGTAATGGTGTCAGTACTGCGGCTGCTGCTGTTGTTGCTATTGTGGTAGGCAAAGCTTCTATTCGATCATGATGCTTTCACCGGAGATACATGCAATTGCTATGCGTGGATTATAGACGTTGTCTTAAGCGGATGCTACTAGGAACGCACAGACGTGAATGACCTTTAACAACAATGTCTTAAAGGTGGAGCGGTGCATGGCTTCGAGTTCTTCGATTTCCCGTCTAGTCAGCACATGACGATGCAGCCAGACGTTGGCCCTTGTAGGATTGGGGTGAGGATCGCTGCGTGTCCAGTATTTCTCCACGGCTGACGCCTGGCGTCTACGGGGCGTAGCGTGAAGCCTCTGTGATGTGTTTGGGTTAACACGATGTGTGCTTCTCGGTGTTTACTACTATGGTTTCACATGGTATGTACAAATGCCATGTGTACATACCAGTTCTTAGCTGCATTTCCGCCAGCGCCTCTGGTGCGGGGCTGTCAAGGGTCATAGCGTTAGCCTAAGATGTACCATTGTCATTATGACGACTGCTCAAAGGAGTTTTGTACCCTTGCTGGTGTTGCTGTTTCTGTCGTCGGCGTACGTCCACGTGCCTCGTTGATTGTGCTTTATCACAGGCGGCCCATCATTTATCGGGATCATCATCTAGGCCCGGCCGTGATTTACGGGGAAAATCGGCCATTCGTTCGGTCTTTCTGTTCTTCTTCTGCTGCATCATGCATTTGTTTGCATTTCTCGTCCTACCGCGTCGTTTCTTAGTCTCGGCATCGTCTATCCGCGTTGATTCAATTATTGCCAAAAACGTCCTCCTCATCATCATTTGGGGTGGACGCGCGATATTGTCTCGCCTCAGCTCCGATCCTGCAGCTTCTCTGACTTAGAGCAGGTTTGCGCCACCAGTTGCGGTCAAATCCAGGTAGCGATCGGGGGCCTGTCGTGTCTCGCCAGCCGATCGAATTGTCGCTGCCTGGTTCTACGATTCGCTTTGATGACGTGCTATAGCATCACTATAGTCATGACTATAACTACAAGAACAAGAACGACAACATCAGCAACGTCGATACCAACAGCAACTGTAAACACAATCATAACAACATCAGCAATAGCAACAACAACAATAACAATAAGCACGATAATAACAACATCAGCAACAGCAACAACATAAGCAACAACAACAGCATTCGTTCGTTAGCCGGGCGAAGACAATTTGGCAAGATTTGCCGAAATTCGCTGCTTGATACTGGGACGTTCGCAGAGTAACGAACATATCGTCAGCAACGGAGCAAAGAAGGCGCCGCTCGACCGCCCGCCTGTCCAGACGCGTAGGTCAAATGCGATGCGTCAGTTCCGCCATAGTATCTTCTTCTGTACATGAATGTTGTTGCTATTGCTGCTGCGGCGCCGATGCCAGCCTTCTGGCCTGTAGATCGTTCGTTGTGGTGGTGACTTCAATCACTATTAGCCTGATATGAAGAAGATACCGTAACGCGTACCGATTCTCTCTTTCTCTCGTCTCGTCAGCGAAAGCGATCAGACTACGGCGGCAGCAGCAGCGAGGCTTCAACCCGGCGACCCCCCGCCGCCCTTAATCATTTTCCTTCCGTCGGCGGTTTTCGTATATTGAGGCCCGTATGTTGATGCATATTCATATATCGGATTTGTGGTAATGCCTAACAGCAAAGAGTAACAACAACAACAATGTCAGCCGCTTTAGCGACGCCATTAATTTAATCATGAAAGCAATAATTAAGAATTAATCATATTCATTATAATACAGCAACATCAGGCTATTACAATACAACAGCGAAAAACAACGACAATGCCTGCATAAGCATTCAGCAGAGTGACTCATCTCGTAACGCCTCCTAACGTCACCGATATGGTGTCGCTCGCACCTGCACTAATGGAAAAGTTTTACTAAAAGTGTGTCCCTAAAGTTATCAGGCCAGAACTCTCGACGAGCAAGCTTAGCAGATTACGGAAGAAATGGTTGTGATATATGTAGACAAAATATGTGAGGTTGCAACGCGCCCTAATAGGTAGCGCGCCGTAGACCGACAAGCACACAGGGGTTGCACCCCAACCTGGTTCACAGAGTACAACGTGTGTGCAATAAAGCATGTGCCGGGAGATCGTTCATGTTACGTTTGAGTACAGTGGGGTCCACGTCCCTGAAGATAACCACGTCCTCGTAGAATGACCATCTGGCCCGAATAACAGGAAACGTGGCGAACGTTTCATTCCAGACATTTCGGAACATTTGAGAGAAAGGGTGCTGCCGGAGTACCCTGTTGAGCAATGCTAGTCCATAGCGCAGCAACTAGTTCTTAGTGTAGGAAGGCGTGATAAGCAGTCGTAATGTCGCGCACGTAGCTGGATGAAGCCATTCGTCATTGAAGCACCGTTAAAAAAAATAAGAACGAGGCGCGTAGAGAGAAGTCAATAACTTGCTCAACAAATATATGAATATGAAAAACTTGTTGCTGCCGCCTTTCTTCGAAGTATCTAGAGCATGAGATTGTCTATGTATTGCAAGTAAGCGTAGTCGGTTTGCATTGAAATTGCCTTAGTCAATAGATCTTCTTCATTATATATATATATATATATATATATATATATATATTTAAGGTGTAGAGCTTCGGCAAGTTTTTCCGTACAAAAGATCGAGGCTTCTTCTGGTGCAGTCGGGGGTTGGCCGATGGTGGGATGGCCGCGGTGTCGTCGAGGCGTGCCTCATCCAGTCGAACACTGAATATCGGTTTAGAGCTAGCGCGTAGGTGCCATAGCGACCGCTGCCGCGTCGACTTCTCTCATGCCTGATTACGGCCACAATCTCTCTCGCAGTGCAGCCATGAAACGACTGAGCAGCTACGTATCCGCCTAGCTCTGTCCCTGTGTGATCCCGGTCCCGGTGATCGGCGGTTCGAACTAAACTGGTCGCCAATCGAGGCACGGCACGCACTTAGCGACGAGCTTACAGCATTTTCAGACGAGGAATTGTGACTTAACTTGGACGTATGAACGCATGATGGCTGCGTCATCGTCATCATCATCATCATCCTCGTTATCAGCACCAGGGCTTAGCAAGGCGTTCATTCACATCCATTAACACTGTTGCCTTCATCATCAACTTCTCCATGCTGCTTATGATGATGATGATGGTGGGGGTGGTGATGATGATGATAGATATAGCATTCGTTGTTGGCGTTGTAGTGGTCGCTACCGTCGCTGCTGCTGCTGCTTGAGGAACAAATGCTTCCGCCGTCTGCTTGTTCTGGACGAGCAGGCGTCGTCATATGGCGTGCGACTCTACACTGCTTTGTTCTACAACGATAGTTCATCTTCGTCTTGGAGCAGATTTGGTTTTGTGTTGTTGTTGATGATAATGATGATGATGTTTCTGTTGTTGTTTTGGCTAGTGTTGTTGCTGCTGCTGCTACTTCACTACTGGTGATAGTGGTTGTTAGGTTGTTAGAAACAGTAGGGATGCTTGACCCTATGCTGAGTGATACTGAGTGCGTTTACGACGACCTCAACAACTTCACCTAACTATTCGAAGGAACAGAGTTCCTCATTATGCCGCAGGTAGCAGGGTAAGCTGGAAGCTTTGGAACAATCGACCATCTGCCGACTGGTTGACTGTACGACTGCTAACACTATGGCTACTATTAGTCCGTTTCTACTGCGACGGTGTTGACCGTGCACCGAATGGCGGCTGACCGCTGGCAACAGGAACGCCTGTTGTTCTTGTAGTTATTATTGTTCTTGTTGTTGTTGTTGTTGTTGTTGTGGTCGCAGCTGTTGTTGTGGTCGTGGGATTCACTAGAAGCACATAGATCTCGGGCTCACACGCCCAGAACGCGAAAGATCCTCATTCACTTACTAACCGTACCACCAGCACGATCACCACCAACACCGGCAACGATAACAACAACAGCAACAAAAACAACAACGACAACAACAGCAACAACAACAACAGCCTCGCCGCAGCACGCACGGATGCATTCAGACTTTAGCTTCAGCACACTACGCCCGTCACAATGGCTAACACGCTAACACGGCAACAACAGCAGCAGCAGCAGCAGCAACAGAAGCCGGGGTGGCGGCGATGACCGCTGTTGCTGTTGTTGTTGTTGCTGCTGATGTTGTTCTTGTTGTCGTTGTTGTTGTCGCTACAAACTCCGGTCGTTTGATCCGGCTTCATACGAAATCTGCGCCCAGAAGAAAAAATCACTAACAATCCATTCATTCGTTTGGCCAGTCATTCTTTCGAAAAGTCAAAATTAGCCGTTGGCTCGCCGAAATCGCATTCAGCAAAAACGCACATGCATATATAATATATATATATATATATATATATATATATATATATATATATGCACATAATGCATTTGCAACAAAGCTTACATTTATAAACAAAGTGCATAAGACAAACTTTGATTATTTTATGACCGGAAATACAAGCAACGCAACCTAAAATTAGTTAAATGTACATGTACGTATGGATAAGAAACAAGCACAATTTTGAAATATGCAAAAAATTGTGTGAAGCTTCGGCGTTGTGACCGATTTGTCGTTCAGGCTGTAACGTGTAAAGCTCGTTTTTGAAATTGTAGTAACTGACCTATTAATAGATGTACGTGAGTGTCGTGACGTGATGTTGCCGTATTAACGATTTGGTTATTCCGCATAGTTATACGGTGTAGGAGGTGCAGGTGCTGATAGATGAACTTGCGGTTTGAGCTAAGGTCATCTGATACTCGAAATGTGTTACGTCCACCGACGTTGCAAGCAACATATTTTGGTAAACTGACCCTTTAGTTCAAAAATGGTCATATATATATATATATATATATATGCGTAGGCATGCGGAAGAAACATACATTAATCTTATTGAATAAACATCTGTAATAATGCATACGTATGGACACTGAATGGTGACACAGTGACAGGTTTATGCGAAGCTCTTAATCGACTGCACTTTGAGATGCCAAGCTGCATAGTATTAAATGATAAGTCCTTCGCACTGAAAGCAACAGTATGATTTGACCGACTGCTTCATGACAGTCTCTTTGTTGGCATAGCTTAAAGTGGAGCCTATAAAAAGCGTATTATGTTATATGCATTCTTTATAGTGACAATAACAGTAATAATTATAGAAAACATGTTTGGCGTCTACTCAATATATATGTATATATATATATATATATATATATATATATATATTGTGTCGAGATAGAACCTTCGACTATTTTCCGTAACACCGTTTTGCTGTTCAAGACTTCCACGTTTGATTTATCATTGTCTATACGCTGTAGAGGTCGGGTTGAACTCCGCCGGTTCGGCCTTTTCCTTCATACCTTGCCGCTTACACATGCAAATCTGCTCCTGGCCTCACGGAGACTGGGAAGACCAGCATACTTTTCAAGAAAGTCAGCTCTTTCCTGTATATGTGGTAAAGCAAGATTTCCAACGGATCTTTCAAGATCAGCTGAGTGCTGTATGAAGCCACCGGAAGCCATCGTTACATTAAAAGACTAGCGCCGACTTCGGTTCTAGCTTGTATTGTCTGCCTATGCTTGGGTAACAGCACGATAAATTACAGGCTTCTGCGTTCAAGATCAGGACCTTTCCTCGTCCATTATATTATACTGTCGCGACAGTATAATATAGTGGACGAGAAAAGGTCCTGCCTTACCTGTCTTCGGTAACCTTCGGGGGACGATCGGCCGTGAAGCGAGTAAGTTGTCTCGATAAGCCAGCTCTCGGGACGACGTCGGTGTTTGTTGGCGCAAAACGCAACTTCCCAGAACTAAATACGTCACGTCGGTATATATATATATATATATATATATATATATCGCGCACTAGAAAGACAGAGAGAGAGAAAGAGAGAACGAGGTAAATTGCAAGTTCTAATCTATAGTTCCATCGTCAGGCTATTATCCGGCAATAGCTACTTTTCTGCTCTTGCTGCTACCCTTCCTATAACTGATAGAGATAACAAGCAAGCCTGACGGTGAGTTGGGACGCTCAACGTCTCGGAGCACGCTCAGTTAGATAGGTAAGCCTAGACGGAACAGCACATGTCCGGCCGTCGGTGCTACATTGAATGCTATGCCTCACGGCGCCCGTAGAAGACGAAGAATAGTCTAGAACTCAAAACAATTTCCTTGAAACACTATTTTAATTCTAGGCGGAACAGCACATGTAACTAGGAGACACATGTCCGTTCAGCACGTCTCAGTGTCAGCATCCCTCAAGTGGATAGCTTGTTGAAGCAGCAACGGCATTCTTGAAAGAGTCTCATAGACAGGCTTCTGACGCCTGTGTCTATGTGTGCGTCTCCAGAAGGAGGAGTCATCAAGGGCCCGATCGTTTGTCGAAATACTCTTATGCATGCATTTGTGTTCGGGAAATAGTACAGTGCGCGTGCCTTGCAACGACGACCGTTTAGCCTTGTTGTTAAATAGTTATCGTTCGTTGCGTTTCGTCAAGTTACAGCCACTGCCTGCCTGTTGTCGTTGCAGCAGCTTTTGTTGGAGTCGCTGTTGTTGATGTCATTGTTAATGTTGTCTATTTGATTTACTCTTCCAGGTAAGCGACTCACTGATGTCGGATGGCTAGTTCTTCGCTTTTTCCACCGAAACGGCGCGAACACGTCACCTGCTGAAGACGAAGTCCACAGCGGCGGCAGCAGCAGCGGCAGTAAAGGAATAATACCCATGCCGAAGAGCGGCCGATTGCGACGGCGGTGAAGTCAAGCGCGGAATAAACGTAAATAATCGCCAACGTCGACTGGGTTGGCTACGCTGTCGTTGTTACCATTTGTTGTCACTTACTTATTATGTTGCTGTTGTCGTTGCTGTTGTTTCTGCTGTTAGTACTACTGCTATTGGATATTGCTATCAAATCTGTCCTCGTCATCGTCGTTATTGTCGTCCTAGCCAGCCCCAGGATCACCATTGTTATAGTGGACATATATATGTTGGCAACTGTTTGTGTTGTTTTTCTTTTTATGAATTGTCACTTTGATTTGACTGTGTGGCCAGCTCTCTTTGTGGCCACTTTGTGTGCTTTTGTACTCAATGCGGTATACCTTCATGCAATGGCAGCTATGTGTTTGCTCTAGCTGTTTTAGTGGGTGGGACACCTTCCTAATCTTGAACAAAGATAAAAAAAATATATATATATATATATATATATATATATATATCCAATGTGTTGGTTACGGTTCGTATGATCCGCTCATTATTATTCTTGCTATTTGCTGCTTTCTAGAACTATATATTTGAAACATTGTTCTTTAACGATTGGGCTTGCCTCGTAATGCATCCACAAGAAAATTGCTACACCTAGAACATTCAGAAGAGAGCTAGGGCTACAAATAATGAAATCCCTTATATATATACATATATATATATATATATATATATATATATATATATATATATATATATATATATATATATATATACAATATCTTCAAGGCAATCGTATTCAGCGGAGACACTAACGTTTGTTGACAAAATGCTTATTTCCACATATTTCGCATATGTGGATAGCCTCAAATGTGCTGAGTATGAGAGACGTGAGCTGAGTAGTTCCGTTTTCGTAGCTCACAGTGCCGGCTATTCAGTATCCATCTAGTTGAGTGTGAGTGTGTGTAGGTGTGATTGTGAGACGGCCGCTGAGGCGTTATGGTTATTGTTGCGCGGTTGCGTGTCTGCCCGTCTTTCGATCTACTCAGCCACCTACCTATCTAGCTTACCTCTATCTGTCTACCTAACTAACTAATTACCTACCTAACTAATTACCTACCTAACTAACTAAATCTCTATCTGTTTGCCTGTATACCTGGCTGGATGGCTGCCGACTTTTGCCGGCTTCGGCACTTCGGCCTGTCTAGTTGTCATTCAACACTGCAGCAGACACAATAAGAGCGAGATAGCGAGAATCAGAGAGAGACTATGCGCGAGAGGAAGAAAGAGAGAGAGAGAGAGACGTCTGTTGAGTTTATCAGTGGCCGACAACAGCCATCGTATCTAGACCGCACGCGTGCCCTTGGTGCCACCGGGAGGGAGGGAACGGGGGGCAACCGGGCCCCAGGCGGCCCCCTTCTAGAGACGAGTCATGCTGGCATGAAGACGTCGAATACGCCGAACACGCTTCGCAGTACGCTACCCGATTTCCGATACGACAGTTTCGGCCATCACGACAAATCGCGGTGAGGCCGCCACCGCCGCTGCTGCTGCGTCTGCTGTGGATAGTGGTGGTACTGTCGTGGCCTGACGTGAATGTGAATGTCGATAACGTTTGTTATTCGTTGCTATGACTATTGTTACATGGTGTTCTTGTTCTTCCTCTCCGCTTCAGCTTCAGCTTCATCTTCTTCGTCGATCATCGGTCGTTAATTCGACTCCTCACTCACCCACCTTTGTTGTTTACGTGACTTCAATACAAACGCTACCTACAGTATGTGTCTGTGTGTGAGTGTGTTCGCTTGCTTCAGCGATCGAGGCGTCGTCGCAAATGCCGATTTGATCGCATTTGTAGAGCGCATTTTCTTCTTAATAAGCCCGCATAACTATATATATATATATATATATATATATGTTGGAACTACGACGTGCCAACTTCCGAGTGGGGCAGATAGGGTCGAACCGTCGACCGAAATGCCGTCACGTAATTGGGTCGACTGACCCCTGAAGTTTGCATTGCGCGAGTGCTGCTTAGAGTAGGAGATGGCAGAACGAAACCACATAATAGACACACTAACAATCAATATTGGCCACTCCAGTCACTTATTTTTGGCAACGAGCTCAAGATGATTAGGCACGAAAATCCTCGTTTGGACTGGTGGAGTGTAGTGGCGGCTTGGCAGACTGAGGCCGCTCTATTGACGCCTCGCTCGACCTGACGCGTTGGTCTTACTTCTTATCCTGTTGTCTGTCCGCTTAAGTCACTCGTATCCTAGTCAACAACAATAACAACAACATGCATGCAATTCGACCGTGCTTTTAAAAGCACTGTGTCATCATAAGGTCCTCCCTTTTTTGCAGGCTTATTGGGGAGCCAGTCTAGTACGGCAGAGAGACATTGTGGTCGTTTGTAACCACTCAGATTGTGTGGTTCCAACCGACCGACTACAATGAACAAACAACGACAAATAACAACCTACAAAAGGATGACCAGCAAAGATCTGTGTGCTGCTGTCCGGCCAACAGCTCAGCTGGCAGCGGTTGTGAGCGGAACCGCTGTTTCTGTACAGCAACTTCTCAGTAAACTGAGTAACGCTTGTTGTTCGTCACGACGTTGACCGAAGTCAACGACACCAGTTTGACCGAAGCAGCCGACACGAAGATGTTTATTTACGCCTCCGTTATTGCTGTTGGTTTTTTGTTCACGTAGAGCTATGTGCTTTGCAGTATGTATGCGTGTCCGAGCGTGCTTGTTTGCGTTGGGTTCGCTCAAAGGGTCATCTTGCATATTCTCTCAATTTTTGCGTCGTCCATCACACGTTAGTGTAACGTTCGGTTGGTGCCGAATAGCGGTTAGAGTATTAATAAATTGTATTATCAATATTATTTATTATTATTATTATTATTATTATTATTATTATTATTATTATTTATTATTCAGTCTGTGGCTGAGGTAGTTGGTCGTTATGCATGCTGTGTGTCACTGCTACTTCTACTCCCGACTGGTATTGTATTGTACATGTGACCATGTGTAGAAGTTGTAGTAGTAGTAGAGATATCATCATCACCGTCGAGCCCGGTGGCTTAAGTCTGCGCCTTGCAACCGGAGGAGACACTAGATAGGTGCGCGGGTTCGAGCCCCACCGTTGCACATTTGTATTTATGGGGGTCCGTCTATGAAGCAATGTGAAAAACAGTTCCGTAGACGTTAAATCTTGGCTCAGGGGTCAGCCCGAAAACTTTACTTTACTTAGAGATATCATTATCACGCACGCAGTGCCTTTTTTAAGAAAGACGGACTCATGGTACATGGATCTCAAAGCATCGCGTCTTAACGACCGCTTCTCGCTGGTTGGTTTGTCTGGCGGCCGCACAGCTCATGATACGGAGGTAAAGAGATTTCGATCCTTGTCGAGAGTCGATGTCACTCGAGGGTCTGCTAGTGTACGCTGAACTGGGCCACCACCAGCAGTGTTGCAGAAACCACACGAGGTTCTGCTTTCGTCAACGGGAACATCACTAGTTTGTTTATTCTCTTGATATTTTGTCGACCTCCATTGCTTCAATGGATGACTTCGACACCGTTCCGGGGTGCTTAGCCTGTTGATTGTTTGCATCTATTGTTCGTTACTCCAGCTATTGTTATTGCTGTTGTAGTTCTGTCACTGTTATTGTTGTTGCTTTCATTTGTTTGTTGACACAGTTACCGTTTATATAGTTTAAAAAAGCCGCAACCAGGCACAATTACCGATCATTGTTCCAATGAAAACGCTTTTAAACAATTTAACCACTATATATATATATATATATATATATATATATATATATATATATATATATATATATTCAAGTTTTTCAAGTTTCAAGTTTCAAACGTGGTTTATTCAACGGAACTGCATTTTGCAATGCTTAAGTTCTCGGTAAATAAAATGGTAACGAAATAAATCAATCACCGAGACAAAAGTCACACTCAACAATATTTCAAAGAATGCTTTGAATAAGCACAATTACACAATACATAGTCACAATAAGCATCATCACCAGGATGTCTATACAGCGTTTGTTACAATGTACAGCATTAGGTGAGGCAACACGCGCTCACATATACGCGCAAGTGGAATTGATACACTCATACAGCATCTATATAATACACCACGACATCAGGTAAAACACACGAAAAAATTAAAACAAATATACTTTGTGCAGATGATCCCTTATAAAAGCACTAATAACCCCGATTTAGGATAAAACTAGATCATATATATATATATATATATATATATATAGCTAATTTACATTTTTCGATAATAGAGGGAAATCTATACATCCAGAAAAAGCGTCATCAAAGTTAATCTATTGATCGCGGTAGGCACGAATAAAAATCGTTTTCATGTCCGCTGCAATACCAATGTAAATTCTAGTACCAGCAAAATACCAGTATTACAAATAATATAGGGTTCTACCTTGCTTCGTTGCCGAAAGGTCAGTTCACCTAAGAGGCGTAACATTGTATAATAATTCAATGTTTTCGACAGTGTAATTGCGAATATTATGACTTTTCTTCTGGCGCTGTTTTGTAGATACCGCTTACGTTATATACACTGATTGACCTACTTACTTATAACTTTTCTCCATATTTGCATTAGTATCTACATGAATGTTTCATGCCTGCGTTGCCTAGGGTAAGCATGCATTTATAGTCACACTTTTTGGGGCTGCATGCATTTACTTTCGGCACTTTGATCTTTGTCGCCGATTGTTGGTTGATTCAGCTAGTTCGGTGCCGCGGTGGAATGGCGTCTAGTTCTGCTGGTTCGAACCTGACGGGCTGGCCAATGGTCTCTGTCGGCTGGATTTGTTCTTGCTTTGGCTGACCTTTTCGTTGACGACGATCCGAAGGCACAACGACATCAACATCACCATCACCATCGACACTATCAGCCATTACAACAACAGGAACAACCACAACCACAGCAAGAACTACAACGACAACGACAACAACTGACATAGCCGGGAAGAAGTGGTAACAATTCTGTCATCGGTCATGCAGGATTATGTCCACCGTTCGCTTTCTCTGTTTCTTTCCCCTCTATACCACTGGCCGGCGGGGCGGTCCGAGTAACCGAAACTCATCTCGCATCTCGGCGTCGTATAACTAACTGCGGTACCACCGGCTCGCGTTCATTGGCTTTTCCCATTACCGAATTCGGTTGGCGGGTCCGGCGACATACGTACCACAAACCAACGAAGAATAACCGACAGCCGTACATGTATTGTTTATTGATCTTAGGTTAGCCGAAACAGTCAACAGTATGTTTGGCCTATAACAACAGCGGACAGCGAAAAAATCGATTTGCTGGATAGTGATGGACAAGTGGCGAGACAGTCGCAGTTTATTGCCGGGAACGAGGCAGAGCGGCTATAATACTTTCAAAAGGTCACCAGCTGCAGGCTATGTTTACGTCCCGACTGCTAGCCGTCACAAACTATGTTGAATACATTGGATTTTGTTGAAGTGGTGGTGATGGTGGTGGTGATCGGCGTCGGTCGTCATAGTTCTAGTCGTAATCATCATTGGTTGTGTTATTGTTATTATTACCACAATAGTCTATTGACAGCAGGTTAGTACTGTCGGTTACTGTCACGACGGGGGGACAGCCCTTATAGAAACAGTATGTGTGTCGATCCTCGTCAAAAGTCCCCAACACTGGAAGGCGAGTGTAGTTGGTTTTTATTTCGCCACTATGAAGATAAAGAGAGTGAGTCGCTAAACTGGCAAACTACACCTGTTTTCGTTGGATTTTTTTCGACAATCTGTTTATCTTTCCAGCAGCATTGCAGTTGTTCTGCAGTTACCGCAGCGACAGCGGTATGTCATGGCCGATACAACAAAAGTGTTTAGGTTAGATGGGCTATCATTGTTATTATTAATAATATTGTTTTTGTTTCGATTATACAACGCTAAACATTACATTTCAACCTGTTTTTTCTCTTTGAGCTCGTACGTCACCGGGGCACGACGAACGCAGCTACGAGTGAGTCAAAAAACAAGAAAACACTCAGTTACCAAATCACTAACAATAAAGCCACTAACCACCTATTCGCTGTATCGATGACAATCAGCAGCAAGTACAACAGTAGCATTTGTAAGCGCGCCGGTGGGTGGCCATGGTAACAACAACCAACCGTAAAGAAGACGACTATTATACAAGAGATGACAACCCTTTAAAATAGAATCTACACGAATTATAGCTAGCGAGATACACACACACAAAAACGAGCTGCACACAACACACAAAAGTGTCCGTTGGTTTAACTACAACGTTGCAGCAGCAGCAACAACAGCAGAATCTGACACTATGGTTGCTACTAGGGGTTACGAGATGGGACATTATGTAGTACTGTAGTGCAATTGTTCTGTCCTCATCTACGAGTCGCGCAACCCACACCCTTGTCTTATCTCTGTTTCTCGTTGCGAAAAAGCTGTGCATGATGCATGACGATGACGGCCACCGTTCACGCTTAGAGTTTTTGCTTCCACTTAACTTTTGGTTTGCACCATATCATATCAGGCACCTCTAGCATGTGCGTTCGCCGATTTATCCGAGCGAACCTATTTGTGGTCCCATCGCTGTGTGTCGAGGGAATTCTCTATGGACAGACGTCGACATTGTATTGTTGCTACAATCTGTTTGGTGCGTCCGTTGACAATTGAAAATCTAACAGTACCATAATATCATTACTCTTGTACACACAGACACACACATATATATATATATATATATATATATATATATATATATATATATATATATATATATATAGTGCGATATCAATTCACGGAGTTCATCATCACGGCTCTCGAGATCCCTGATCGTGAGCTCCGTAAAGTAGTTGAGGCCAACGACAACCCCAACGACATTTTGAAGCTAAAAAAAATACATTGATTGAGCTCTCAATCGGTGATTACCGTGTCGAATGTCACTTCTCTTTGATCTCATTCGATTTACACGTATCGTGTTATGCTGCCCCCCCCCCCCTCCCAGATTCCCCGCCCTGACGAATACGTGTTCGTAGATGGGATGAAAGCTGAGTTCTGAACATTCCTCACATATACTAGTGACTGTTTAATCAAACACCTCCCGCTTGCTATGGTCGCTATCGTTGACGCTTCTTGGAATGGGTTAGCGTTGGATATATAATAGTTTAGAGTCCGCAAGTCCACCGCTGCGTAGTTAGCTGTCACTTGTTGTTAGTACGAATCGGTCGATTTTTCAGCTCGTGGTCGAATACGTTGGACAGCTGTTTACACGTAAATGTATATATAACTCGTGAATATATATATATATATATATAGAAAATATTGTGATGATTTATTAATCATTTACAATACGTTTGCACACTCGGCAGTGCTCGCTATATATATATATAATTTTTTTCGCTTCTTTGATAAGGCAGGGGCAATTGGTTTTGTGCGGTAGCCACGTGAACAGCGTTAGCCGCAGCTAAACGTCACAGTTACACACATTGACTATGCATGATTATGACATCAAAGTGCAAAGATAAAGTGCGGCATTTGACCAAAACTATGATTATTTGAACTATTAGCATTCCTTGATTACTATTATTACTGTTAGTTAACATATGTTGTTGTTGAGCTTTTATCATGCTAATCAGACTATTCTAAACAAAGCATTTCTATGATAATTGTGTTTTAGCTTGTTCGGCGTGATTGAATCTGTTCTAGCTATTCGAGGAAGTCTTATGTAGCCAACTTGTGATCGAATCTCTGAAAAGTGGTTTGTTGTTTTCCTCGAAGCTATTACAACCTAGGAAAGTGCTTTCAGCTGGGTGATTGGCAGGACGGTGACAGTAATCCACTTAAGGGGCAAAGCGATATTACTTCCGCTGAACGCTTCCAAGAGAAGAGAGAGAGAGAGAGTGTTTCACGTGAGCTTCGTGAAGTCTGTGCGAATGAGACGCGTGAAATGTCACATAAATGCTGTGTGCTTCCTTGTAGGACTCGTACGAGAAAACGAAATATTTATTGTTATTTGTTATTTCTCGACGTCTGGTGATGGAATAATTACCTAACGTAAAATTGCTAAGAGCTAAAAGCTATTTGCTGGCTAAGCGCTCGGGCTTGACTGACGGTTAGCTAGTGACTGTATTTTGACCAAGTAACCAGATTATTGCTTGTCTTATTGGAGCACGTAACACGTACACATTTGTAGTACTCGTGTGGGTAGATGATCCTATCAAAAAATTGCCTATATTACGCTCACGGCGCAGGTTCGAAGCAAGTAAGCGTGTACGAACACTAGTACGATTTCCAGCTGACTAGAATAAATTGACTGACCGAAACGAATAGCAACACCCAGAATAGCACCAACGACGCTGAACGGCGGCGGCAACAACAGCAGCGGCAGCAGCAGCAGCAGTAGTAAGCTACTGCGAGGTTCAAACTTTCAACAAGACAGGCATAATTCTGCGTCGTGGGAAGCAGGCTAGGTGGAACAATCTTTTTGTAACGTCATCCCGCAAGGACCCAGTTTCGTCGTGGATAGCCCGACGTCGACGACTTAAACGAAGCCAATGCGAAACTGATTACGGCAAAAACTGTGAGAACGCCGTACTTCCCTTCCTAGCGTAGCGCCTTCCTGCGTGTGCCGTGCGACAGCGACAATGAGGGGAAAAGATGAGAAAAAGAAGAAAGAAAAGAGCAGAAATCGAGCTATTATAGAATATGGCCTGGTACAGCCAAATCCGACGCAGCAACACCCAGCAGCGTGCGAGCCGCTGATGTTGCTGTTGCTGCTGCTACTGCTGCTGCTGCTTCAGGGCAAATTTCACGCCGCACAACGGTTTTATGCATAAAGCTGAAAAAGAAGGGAACATCGTCTATCATCGTGTACACTATGTGTATAATTCACACAATAATTTCTTCTTTTTGTTTTGACAGATTTCCTGTATACCAGTTCCGGTGGGGCATATGACGTATCACTTGCAAACGTTTGAAAGCCCCTCTCTCTCTCTCTCTTTCTCACCCATTCTCTATATCTTTTTCTATATATATGTCGTTTAGCCCATACTTGTCTGCTATAGTCGCCAGAGTACACTGTGGGAAAATGCGTCATGCATGGCTACTTGTACGTTGGTGTACTCTCGTATGTCATTCAGTGACAGGGCGGCCTAGTCGGGCTGATTCGTCGAACGGACGAGCGGGAGGACAGGGATACTAAAAGAGAGCGACAGAGAGATGATGTCATTGGTTCTAGTTCTGGACTTCGTGGTGAGAACCTTTGTCTTAATTTACTCTTTTTTTCTCCCCCCCCCCATCTCTCTCTCTCTCTCTCTATATATATATATATATATATAAATACATCGATATAGCCTTTTCTCTGCTCCCAACTCACTCTTTCAACGTGCTCAACTGCCCACGACACAATGATGAACGAAATAGTATATGGGGACATTAAATAAAACTGTCAGTCTACGAGTGTGCCGTCTATACGTACGCGCTTACTATACGGGTCTATACGAGCGTATACGAGTGTGTCGTCTATTACGTACATGCTTATATACACGTACATGTATGGGCACACTCAGTGGCGGACGGCCAGGCGTGGCCAATTAGGCGTATGGATGGAAAAACTGCCGGAACGTCTCTAGCCAGCTTCTCGGCTGTCTTCCTACCACCTGCTTTCTGCGGTAGTCTGCGGAGGTACAAGCGGAAACATATCGACAGCTGTTGTTGTTGCTGCTGTTGTTATTATTCCTATTATTACTGTAGCAACTGCGCCAATAAGCGGCCCCTGTCACGGTGACTTAGTACCGCGACAGCGGGACCGACTGTAGTCTACGACGCCGAAGACGACAGCGATTCGGCAGGCAGTTCACAGAAAAGGCGATTTCGGTGCGCCGGCCGCTTTTCCGGTGGTTGTTCCTACATACACATCCCTCCCTCCCTCTCTCCGTCCATCTATTGGTCCATCCATCCATCCATGCAAACGGTGTGCACAACGAAGACGGCCAACAGATCGTCGTCCATCGTTTGGCGTACGCTGAAGGCTTTTGCCGCGTTCGTTTGCCGCTTAGCTTCCATTTTTACCACGTGTTAATGCGAAACAGCCACGCACACATTATACGACCATATATATATATATATATATATATTATTGACAAAGCGCTTTATCACGATGGACTCGATTATCCCCTAGCTAGTACGAATGACTTCATCCAGTTCCTTGGAAAGGATTCACTTTCGCTGTATATTTTGCTCTGGCTCTCTCTCTTCTCTCTCTCGAGTTTATTTTATTGCTCTTCGCTTCGTGGAATTTTGCTTGTGCTTGTCGGTGGTTTCTTTTTTGCGGTGCTTGTCGTGGGTTTTATGGTTGGTTTGCCCATACTTGTTCTTTTGGATAAGGACAGTTTGTTTTTGCTTTTTATTGTCGTTAATTGCCTCTTTGTCGTCAACATCTTTTTCGTCTTCTTCTTCTTCTTCTGCTTCTTGTTCCTTGACGTCATGTCTTGTGATAATTTTTATGTTTGCCATTTTTTTGGCTACAAGACGTGATTGAAGCCTTGAGCTATATACAATAGCTCGCTAGTGAGCAAGCACAGCGAGATGACGATTGTGGTTTGAATTCGTGTGTACGTCTGGTTGAGCCATACTGTCCGCAAGCCCGCCTCCCGGCTGCCTGTGCGCAGCGAACGCCAAAAGCCAACGCGCGAATGTGGTGGTGGTGTTGTTGTTTCCCACCGAACCCCCCTGTCCCCGCGCCCAGCGACACTGGCTGAAGGAGGGGGGGTTGAGGGGTTGTTGATGGTTGGGCCCCGCTGTTGATTAGTCGGCTGATTGGCTGGGCAACGAAGCGGCGGACCGACCGCCGTGACCGACCACGTTTGCTTGGATGGTAAGTGCTTGGATCAAGCACTGGCACAGCGCCGCGTTCGCTCATCATGTATGGTGTGGTGAACTGCTGGTTGCTGCTTCGTGTGATTGTGATGGTGGTGGTGGTGGTGGTGGTGGTGAGCTGCTGGTTCCCACGTGCGTGTGGGGTGCATGCGCGCCTGGTCACGAATGGTCACAGCCAGTATCGTGGCTGTGTGCGTTTTATTGGCTGGCCTGCCCCCGTCAATTGGTTGCCGGACGACTCGGATCGTGGCAACTGTGGCAAGCCGGTGAACCAGAAGAAGGTGCGGCCAGGGAGGAATGGAGGGAGACAACTACATATATATATATATATATATATATATAGAGGGAGAGAGAGAGAGGGATATTAAATAAAACTGCGGGCCGGCAAATAGGCGTCATCGTTGTAAGCTGCTTGCTAGAAGAATTTTTTGCCACCTTCGTGAAGGTACACGAACACTTTGCGTGTAAGCGTTCATCTGTTTGAGCGGCTCATATCGGCACCTATGTATTGGGGACTGCGTGGCAATCTATACAGGCGATGATAGTGGTGGTTTGATTAAGATCAAACGACGGACACAACACACTGGCGCATCAGTTTGTGTGTGTTGCGTCGGTGGTTACTAGCGCAATGAGCTGGATGCATGTTGTCATGCATAATCATATAAGGTGAACCAACCAACGCTGGTTAGTTACTGATGCTGCCGCTTTGGCTGCTTTTAAGTGAGAACCGTAACGCTGGCTAGGCTAACTATACTAATCACACGATTAAGTATGACACACATTAACAATATACTCGTAGATAGTAAGGACGGCACCGCTAAAGACAATTGTAATGTAAGAACAATAGGTAATTGTTGTTGTTATTGTTCTATTTCTTCTTTGTTCACTTGTTGTTGTTGTGTCCGTTGACGTGGCGGTAACTAATTAATATTGATATTGCCCCCGTTGCTGATGCTATTGAGACTGCTGTCTCGCAACTGCCTCGTTACTATCACTAACGACAATAAGAGAGGCTTTTTAGAATTGGCTGCTGCAATACTCAATGGCTGAACGGATATCATCTGCCGGGTCTGCCTGGCGGGTGCTACTGTACGAATGCGCCCACAGAGGAGCGTGTTGCAAACAGCAATGCGATTCGTGAAGTACGCGATGAGATAGCATGAAGCCGATGAGGTTGCGTCGCCTTCTGTCTCCTTCATCAGTTCGAGCTCACGCGTCTTTTGTTACCTCTTCCCCCCTCGGGGCAGAAGTGTTCGCCTGGCGACACTGCTGCAGCCATCGTGCCGTAATATCTTCACTCGTGGTTAGTTTTAGTTCAGTCCCGCTTGCTCCACATCTGCCTCAGCATATGTGCACATATGTGCGTGTAGATCTTTTCATGTTGATGACCGGCTTGAACGGCCGCAGCGACTCCGAGCCCCGGTCCCCGGTTGAGCCTATGGGGAGCTTTTGATGAGTGGGTGCGCTGTCTGTTGTGTTTCTTGTCTTCATCACGATGTGTCATCATAACACCCCCACTGAGCAGACCAGGGCGCTGGCTTGGATGTCACAATCTTTATATGACTTCATTCCGCTTCGTCGTCGAATTGTCCGGCCGTCGAAGAGGGAGGGGACTCATGGCGATGACTCTGTTGATGTAGTTGAGTCTTTCGTTTGTGAGAGCGAAAGCTTGCCAGTCTCCACTAGTGTTCCATACAAAAACGAGGGACTTTAGTGGGGCACGTTTGATCTGCCTCACTATTGTCTATGTTGATTTTACTTACGACATAGGGATACCCAGGGATTTTGGTAATAGTTCTAGCTCAAAAATTATAGCGATCTGCAGTGGGTGCTTCTGAAGTATCGTGTGACAGTCAGCGACGAGCAGAAGACCACCTGGAAGAACCCGTAACACCTATGGCTGAACTGGAATCTGGAACTGGAACACCTATGAGTGAACTAATAAATGAATAGTAGATGCATGAATGGAAGAAAGGAAGGAAGGATGGATATATGTTTCCATTCGTATGTCGTGTTAGCGGGGAGGGGCTAGACTACTTAGTAGTGCATTGTTGTGGTGAACTGTGCGGGGCGCATTTTACCGGTCGATCGGCGAACGCCCGCTTGTCGTAGCGTCGAGTCGACAGTGGCGACAACAAACATCAGGACGACCGCGGGCAGCACGGTTCGGCCTCGGGCAGACCGCAGTGTGTCGAAGCGTCGCCCACGTGGGCCGCCACGACGCACCAGCCACCAGCGCCGGCAGACATTCATCGAGACGTCCATCATGACATCATCGGCGTGTTTGTTTCGGCGTGGTCGGTCACATCGAGGTGGTGGCGATTATTATGGTGACATCGGGCCATAACGGCGACACCACACACACACACACAGGCGTCGTACTACACCACAGATAGACAGACGGGTGGCGGCAGCAGCAGCAACAACAACAACAGCGCCCGCACACCGACGCAATACCCGGCAGCCACGCGCAATGCTCACTGTAATTCCTCTATGTGTAATAAATAGTACGATTACTACCATTACTACTACCACTACTACTACAAAGACTACTACTACTATTACAAATACGTCATTTAGCACAACCCCCACCCCCACCACAACCACAACCACAACCACCATCACTGCCGCCATCGCAGCAGCCGCTACCGCAGCAAACGTTGCTTCAACGAGTAGAATCCTTAGAGGTAGTACAAAATGTGTATGTACAAGAAAATAAGCCCGGAGAAAAGAAAAACAGGGGAAAAACGACGACAGCTACGACACGTCGATGCAACAACACTACAGGCACGCTCAACACCCAACAAATAGACACACGCGCCGGCACACGGTGGAAGACAGCAAGCAGCGGCGTTTTTAACCACAACTACCTACCCTAAAGAAACTGTGCAAGAAAGAAAGAAATTACTCGTAACGACACGAGCGAGCCAGCGACAGACCGGTCATTGCGCGACTCCGCCACACTGCCCGTCTTCCAGTATATAGCCGCAACAGCAGCAGCAGCAGCAGTAACAACAACGACAACGACAATAGGCGTAATGTCAATATAGCCTGTTAATGATATGCCCGCTTTGGCAACATTTATATCAATTTAAATATATATCATATATATATATATATATATATATATATATATATATATATCATATATATAAATATATATCATATATATATATATATATGGGATCCTGTGCATATAAATAAACATCCATACGTGGCTGTAAAACCCTAGCAGATATTGCATGTCATCTCTTGGACCATTCATCAAGGCACATGCCCTAAAATCTAATAATACCTATTCTGACTGGTCTTCAACGTATAGGCATTCTCCTTTTACGTTTATTCGCGTGTTTTTGCTTACCTTTGCACATGTCTCTGTGTGCGACACGAAATGTGCTGTGCCAGGGGAAGATTCGGAAGAAACCGAAGGCTGATGTCACAGTTGGTGCAAATTGGGCATTTTGCCACCGATGCGCACGTCTGCTTAGAGCGATGGAAGCCACTTAGCCCGAGCAGCGCGCATGTTTCTATGCATATCGAGAGAAGATAACAGAGCACCTACCGGCAACGTAGAGAGGGTGGTGAAGCCTAGATTACCTTGCATTTAATAGTTCTTCGGTTGAACTCCAGGCCCGGCTACTTTTGGATTGACGTTTGTAATTTACTATCAGATAACGTGAATTCCAAAGTGGAATATAGACGGCAGCGCTTTAATATTATTAATATTATTATTCTTGTTGTATGTGTTTTTTAAGCTTTTTTATAAGGCATACATTATCAATTCGTTATGTCAACATATACACGGTTAATTAAGGCATGCCAATACATACAAACGCGCAGCGATGTGTATTAACCTGTTTCATTCATATTGGCTATATATATATATAGCTCGGGAGTGAGGTCCATGGGAGTAAAACAATCTGTTATGGACTATTTAAGAGGTATGCGCTTCTCCTCTGTCAATCACAGTTTATGCATGCTACCTACAAGGTTGATCGTGTGATCAGTACATGTATATTTATATATATATATATATATATATATATAGACGTAACACCTTGACGTATATCGTTTTTCAAACTCGTATGTGAAGAAAGGAGGATATTCGAGTCGAGTATATTTCGAAATGTATGCTGTATGTGACAAAGAGGTATCTACTCACCGGACTGACTCGTTGACGGTGCGTAACAGAATAATTTCATAGTTACGAGCGCAAATATGCTCTATTGCGTTTCGACTTCTTTCGACAGCCCAGACTATTTCCCATATCACACGAGGCGCGTCATTTAAATATTTGCGTACCTCTATGTATGTATGTATATATATATATATATATATATATATATATATATATATATACATATAAATCAGCAAACCATTGGCATCGGTCGTCTTGATACAGACACTAGCTGAGGCATTTTATTTTCAACGGCTTCACAGGCGAGTGTGGGGTTCGGTGATGACCGCCGACGCAGGGGTTGATTGCAGCGATCCGATTTTAGCAGATATTAACTATTAGCTTACTATCGTCCATTGTACAGCTCGAGTAGCGCTTTTGGCGGGCAAACTCACTACGCCAGCATCTGACGCATCGACGCTTGTCGTAACGGCGTAACTGCTGTGAAGTGTGAAGTTACGCAACAGAGCCCCAAACTGAAGTCGGAAAGCCGACGGATGAATCGGCGGCAGATGAACACATTAGCCGCCACATTATCATGCGGCCAGGCGCTGAAGCCGAAGAAAGCAGTGATGGCAGAAGCAGCGTCAGCGGTGGAGGCGGTGGTGGTGGTGGTGGCGGTGGCCACAGCACCAGCAGAAGCAGCAATCAAAAACAGCCAAAAAAATGTTGCCTCAGAAGATGTCAAGGAAAAGAAGATGAAGAAGAAGAGGAAGAGAATAAAAAGATGATGCAGACGAAAAAGAAGAATGAATAATCATAGTTCTGACTAGACTGGCCTGGCTAACACCGAGCGGTTTTGCGTGATGATGGCAACAGAACATAGCCGTTAAACTCTGCCGAACTAAAACAACAACAACAACAGCAGCAACACCAACAACAACAGCAACACCAACAACAACAGCAACACCAGCAAGAGCAACAACAAAAACCTCAGTGATAACAACAACTCCAGCAGCAGCAGCAGCAGCAACAACAACGAGGAAGAGTCGGGTTGAAGACGTCATTGAAACAACAACTACGAAATCCTATCCTAGTATCACTACTTCTACTACTACTACTACTACTACTACTACTACGTGTACTGTTGCGCTCTACAGTCGACGTATTTGTGATGGCTGTCGTGGTTTGTTGCAATAGCACCGTTGTGGTGGCCAAGTCGACGACAAGAACAGCAGATAATAATGACAGTAACAACAACAGCAGCAGCAATGACAGTAGCAACAACAACAACCACAACAACAGCTACAACAACGGCAAAAACGCAACGATGCCATTCTTATGCATGCTAGCGGCCGTGGTGACAACCAACTATCTTGCCGTTGCATGCCGGCGCCACACCGAGATGTGACATCGTTGAATTTCAAACTTCAGCAGCGCGGCGCAGCGCCCAGAAAGAGATGAGAGTGCGGCGTGCGATGGTGCTATAGTGCATGGCTGCTATATACAAACGAGCCGCCCCCCAAAAGCAGCCAAAAGCACAAAAACAAAAGCAGCTGTGCAGGAAAAACACGAAACAAAATTACGCCGATGGAAATCTGGTCGGTCTGGCGTCGTTCGATTCGTTTCAGTCAAAGCTACATTATGACTTATGATTGTAGAACCGACCAGGAGGAGCGCGAATGAGCGCGCTCCTCCTCTGCTCAGGCGGTTTCTGGCGCGTCGGGGCGCCGCACCTATTTGCTGCCGCGTCGTCTCTCTCTCTCTCTCTCGCCAGAGTTGGCGATCAGCAGTTTCACTTACGTAGTAGCAAGCAGTGTCAGAAGATGCACATCGAGCAATGGTTGGCTGGATACCCGCTTCATCTTCCACAGCCAGAGTCGCAAAATGCCGCGGAAATCTTCCACTCTTCTACCAATGATGACGATGATGATGATGATGGTGATCATTAGAGGAGTAATAATAATAATCGTTGTAGCAGCCGCCATCAAAGGTGTCAGAAGACAAGGCAATGGATGGAGACATAGCCGGAGTGTTAGTAGTAGATAGATCGATATTTACAATATATATATATATATATATATATATATATATATATATATGGAAAAAGAGCAAACACGAACGTGAGTAATATTCGAGATAACGTTTCCTCTCGAAACTTTTGCCGAAGACAACGTGTTAAGCAAAACCATTCAGAAAAAGGATTCTTGCAATCAGTTGCCACTTTTAGATGCACTCCCAAACAGTTAGCACTCTGTGTATCAATGTTGGACATACTCGTATGTATTCGATATTGTCGCCGCTATTGTTACTGTTGTTGTTGTTTTCGTTATGGTGTTGGTTTTACGGCTGTATCGTTGTTGATGTTGTTGTGGTTATTATTTTGATGATTGTTATTCCTTTCATCATCGTCATCGTCGATATCATTATTATTGTCGACGTTATAATTATTGTTGTTGTTGTTGCTGCTGTTACTTATCGGATATTGTGTTTGTTGCTCATGCTTTTTATACGTTTATTATTGCGACGAATATTATTACAGTATCTTACAGGCTAATATGGCCGCACGATCTCGCACGAAACACACGATAGCGATTGTTTTCGTACGGACAGTGACTTGGTCTATTGATTTGCCTGTCTGTCTATTTTGAGGTTGCTCCTACGGATAGCAGTAATACGACCGAGTCGGGACTGAGAGACATCCTATTACGCGACGAAGTTGTTGTTGCTGTTGTTGCTGCTGCCTGCTGCCGCTACGGCATCGTATGTTCGAGGCCAGGACAGTCGTCAAACAAAGGAAGCCTGAGGCGAATTTTGTACGGGCGGGATCGCCTCGAGACAGTAGGGAAGAGAGAACGGCTATTTTTGTGGTTGTCGTTGTTGTTGCTGTTGGCGTGTCCATTTGCTCTTATTATCCTCTGCGTATAGGTCTGCTCCGTATGTTTGTTTCTGGTCGATTCTAGCCTATTTTCCCTTGCTGCAGGCAGCTTCTCGTTGCTACTGCTGCTTCATCAGCTCGTCCAATCCAAGTGAGACAGCTCGAATCGAACAAAGAACGTGCTCTCACCGTCGTCCCTATTGTCCAGCTTACGTCCAACCTTCCGCCTATTTATGTGCTTGTTGTTACGTCGTGCTGTTCATCGGAACAGACTGACCTGGATATAGATTTGCCCTGAAGGAATACTTTACATAATCCATTGTACAAATTTGTTTATGAGTGTATTTTATTATATATATATATATATATATATATCATTTTTGTACGTTATACATTCGTTTGTACACATTTATATTTGTAGTACCTAAAAATGTGTTTTATATATATTTATATTTGCCTTATTATGTAGTTACTTAAAGCCTGTAAACTTTATTAGAGTAGTTTTAACTGTTTTTTTTTTTGGCTATATTTGGATGATCAATGATGAATACGCTCGTGCGCTTCTGGCAGATGTTTAAAGTTCGAGTTTTCCAAAAGTCTTCGAAACTCTACTAAAGAGTGGTTAGCTTTATGGGGATATCACAAGTGGGCAGTGCTAGGTGATTTACGTTTTCCTATTAGATATGTGTTTTCTGTTTAGGCTAACAGCCTGCCTGTGTACATTACAAAGAGTTGTGGCATGGCAAAAACATATGACGCGATTTCTCTATTCCGACAGATGATACGAACGGAGAATGAGAGCCTACAGTCGCGATCTCATAGCCGCGCAAGTAGACTAGTGGCGTACGTACAGGAAACAATGACCCATTGACGAAGGGCACATCGAGGACAGACTACCCAGAACCCAGTCTGTGATTTCCCAGTAGCAGCCGTAGTACAGTATTCCAGTATTTCGGCAAACAGACTGGATTAGAAAAATACGCAATATAGGATTCTGTACGGAATGACTACAATACTAGGAACGCCATACAGCAGCGCCGGTCACGGCCTGCCGCAAAAGTAGAAGTAACACGATAATCGAAATAGTTGTATAATAAATAATAGATGCAGGAGCTGTAGCAGCAGCAGCAGAAAGAAGAACAACAACGTTTATAAATATGATTACAGTAATGATGTTGCAGAGCACGTGTAGTCCGCAAGTAAAAACATTTACATTATAGTAGCAACAGCAGCAGCAGCAAAAACATTTACATCAATAGTCGTGGTAGCAGCAACAAAAACAACAACAATACAACGTGCATCGTTGAGGAGCGTCATCAATAAATATTAGCAGGCAATTCGGCGACTTTTCCACACGCAGCGCTGGCCGTGTCTACGTGTCTCTGTGTGTGTGAGTGTGTTTGATTATTTTAGCGAAGACAAAACAGGTGTCCACGTGGTTCGACCGTCCGGGCTTTCTTCGTTGTGGCATTCTGCTTTTTCGTCTTCTCCTTCGTTTTCCCTACGACTCTCTTCAAATTGCGCATCTACGTATAAATACGGGTGCATGTACATGTTCCGCTGTCAGGAGCAGAAGCAGAGAGAGAGGGGGGGATCAGACAGAGAGAAAGGGGGATCAGAGAGAGAGAGAGAGGGGGGCTCAGAGGAGAGAGAAAGGGAAGATCAGAGATAGAGGGAGGGAGGGGGAGAGAGAGAGGGGGGTGGGAGGATAAAGTGGTAAGACCAAGGATGAAGCAGAACAACACGAGTTCAGGCGACCACCGAGAAGCATCAAGAAAGGCAGCCGTTCTCCGCGCGTGATTCTCGGTCTGCTACGCGCCATTGTGCTCCATTATCCCGCGTCTCGATCTCGATTCGATCTCACTTACTCCACAGTTCTGCTCTAACAGAGTCGTATAAGCGGCCGCTTCTGCTGCTGCAGCTGCTTTTGTGTGCTAGAGATGTGGCGCCGGTCTGTTTGCGTGCGTGTTTGAGTGTAACCTGTCATGTTTACGACCAGTGTATGCCATGCGTTTGAGGTCGGCAAAACACTTTCTTATCGGTTTCATGCATGAACGAAAACAGCGATAGAGACAACAACAACGACAACGAGACAACAACAACGATGACAACAACAACGACGTCAAAAACAACAGCGACGAGATGAACTTCTATCAAAAGCTGCCTCGAGCAAGAAAATGCTAATACGCTGATCACGAACTGGACAACGCTCGCAAATGGCGTTGCAGGTCTGGAGATGCAACGCCATTGTCGACGAACTGTAGGGACGGAGGAACAAAAGTAAAGGTGTAATAATACCTCTTACCCTCCGATCGGAGAGGCCCAACGCATGCATGGAAAAATGTACCGTCGATTACCTATTCATCTCTCTCTCTCTCTCTATATATATATATATATATATAATATTTGCTGGCTTGCGTGGATCCAAAACAATGATTCTGCTGTTGCCCTGCGGATATTCCCCGGGTAATCGCGAACAAATTCGTCTTGTTATGCAATAGCCGGCTACAATCAATTGAATTGAGGCGACAATTTCGTTCACTTGTCGAACGTGCTGGCCGGAGCGCGCGCATACAGAAATCCACGTACATATACATGGGTCACGATTGCGCGCATGCTTTGCTTTAATTCAATTACACAATTGGCGTACTCGAAGATGGTTATTATTAAATGCTTGTTGTTACACGCAATGTGGCAAGCTCTTTGATTATGCCAAGTGGAGCAATTTAGCGGCATCAGTCTAAGTACAACAAGCCCAACCTTAGGCCGAAGCAAGTACTGTTTCTCGCATCATAATAATACTTGATTAGACATTTATTGAAAACCATTGAAGGTTTAGATGAGACCTCTAAATGTTTAAACCGACGTGCTCACCAACGAAGCGCAATTACACTGCAGTCTTTGTGGATTACTATACGAGAAAATTGCATATAGTTTATTTGGATTTGGTGGAGCACCGCTTATATATATATAGAGATATTAAAGAGCCCTGCAAAGTGTTGTCAAAATATTCTAAACCCCACTGGCGTAGGATATGATTGTCTTTTTGTATAAGCCGAAAATTGAGAAGGGAAAACATTAAGAGATTCTACCATCACAGACAGGCGATGGGATTGCATCGGCTGCATGAGCGAATTCCGTTAAGCAGAATAATGCGGAGTCAAGGAGGAAAAGGCGGCAATCTAGAGGCATTTGGCACACTTTCTTAATTTTAATAGGCTAGTCGGGCGTTATTGAAATGGAGGGTCATCTTTGACGCTAGAACTTCTGTATGGTCAAGCTTTGGCTGGGCGGCCGCTGTCAAGTGACGGTCGTTCGTTGAATCACGCACTCAATGCGCCGAAATGCAGAAATTGTATCAACAAGCATCTGCTCCGTTAGATGTTGCCAACGATGTCGCAGTTTCCGCATGCGGTGATTTGTTGTGCATGTATATATATATATATATATATATATATATATATACGCTTGTTGACAAGAGGCCGATTATATCAACAACGATGCCATCGAATCGCACCATTTCGTTCTTTCTGAATTGTATAGCTCAACCATCTACGTGGCGGTCTATCCCCTGCCATTCCGGTTCAATCCGAAATACAATTCTCCGTCATGAAAATAAACCTGCTTTATATTCAAATATTTACAAAGCCTTGTGGTTTCTAAGCTTGTTGTGCAGTTTGGAGACCATATCTTGAAAAACAGATTGATGTTCCTGAGCGTATTCAGTCAAAACTGTCAAGCGCAATTCTATTAGATGCAATATTGTAATGGATAAAGTAGAACTGCCATCAGTTGCCGACCTTCACGCTAAAGCTGACATACGAATGTACCACAAATTGCTGAAGTCGAATCGCGCTTCTGAATTTTTAGTGGGAGACAAAATATTCTTCGACATCGTCAATCAATTCTGTCGGTTGCAGTACCCAGAAGGTACGGCAGCAGTTTTCGTTCTGTTTGGCGAGAACACTAAGACATGGCAGTCGGGAAGGGGGGGGGGGGGGCATGTAACTCTGCGGTGAAGTGTCCTCTACGCCAGTAAGCAAAATATCATAGCGCCGTACAATATCTGTGTGCACAAACTCTTTTATTGTCCAGCATGCAATGGAAGCATGCGTAATTACTTCATTCGATTCAAAAATTCAAATCCGCTTTAACTCGGACGACAAACTGAAGGACTTAATGTAGGACGACCGGCTCTTCGTCGTAGCCGCAGGAATACTTCTGGAGATCTCAAGCCAGGATCGACCTCAACCGGATTTCTATGACGAGGTGTCCTCATCCTCCGCCTCCGCAGCAGCAGCAACAGCAGATGCAAAAGCGCTACCCGCCTACAACGGTTAGCTAACTCTGCTTCTATCCGTTGCCGCCGCCCGTCACCATGGTGGCGTTGACTGGCGGCGACCTTCCATTGCGGTAATCGTTGCTGGCCTCCGTGCATTCGCCTACCTGCCAATGATTGACTACTTACGGTGCTGCTGCTGCTAATTTCACAATGTCCACTATTACTGTCGCAACTATGTATATATATATATATATATATATATATATCTACCGACTATATCTAGTGCAACCGTCATAGCGATTATGGGAACTACCAAATTACTATATTAGGACATATTACTATATTATTAGTCATATTAGGACAACAATCACAAGAAGGAAACCAAGCATTTGACTGCTGCAGCCCTTTGCATACACAGGCGAACGAGAGTCGCTAAACGTTGCTGCCGGCGCAATAGGAGAAAAATTCTCATACGCTGGCCACCCCCCATAACGCGAGCTCGAAATAAGTGCTGCAGAACTACATATATAAATCTTATTATATATATATATATATATATATATATATATATATATATATATATAATGTATGCCTTGATACATATATCATATAAATATAACCTGCAAACAATTTTCTGGTCAGAAATGTTTTATGATATCTTAACAGGGCTGCGTCCATTACCTCTTAGTTGCTTTCCTCTATTCATTCTCTCTCTCTCTGTCTCTATATATATATATATATATATATATATATATATATGCAGACACAGCCCAGTTAGGATATCATAAAACAACACAAAAAATATACATGTATATATATATATATGACGTGCATTTCTTTTTATCGATATCATACAACAAAGAACAGAGACTCGCGTGTAGTTACCGGCTATTGGCATGTTACGAGCGGTTGGTCTAACTCCTGAGATGAACCAAAGAATGTGTGAAACATACTTACTGGCATACAAGGGTACTTACCTGTAGTAGTGACTCTATTGCTATATGTGGGCTGTTCGCACCCTGAGTTGATTGTTTGCGCCTGTTGCATCTACCGTCTACCGATGCCTGCGTGCCAATAGGAGGGAGGGAGGGAGGGTGTGACGGCGGACTCATCAAGGCTATGTTTAACACCCTTCTGAACGCCTGAACGCCACTAAAGCTATGCCGTGTAAGCGGACCAAGTTCGTGTCGTCGCAATAGTTAGCGACACGTTGATGTTGTTGCAATTGGCATCGTAATCGCCGCCGCTGATGTGGCCGTTGTGTTAACTGACGTAGTGCTGACTAACCTAGTTAATTGATATTATTGTTTCTATTATGTGCGTCGTTTGACGAACATTCTACTGCGAATACTAATTAATCCTGTTGTTGTTGGTGTATTGTTTGTTGCCCGTTGTTGTTGTCATTGTTACTGGCTTCGGTGTTCTTGGTGCCGATATAAAATCGATGTTGCCGTGCTTATTGTGTTGTACTGCTGTAGCTGTTGATGTCACTACTATGACACCACTGCAGCTGGTACTATGACGATTACCGCTAGGACAGACTACGTTTATCTGCGTCTGTGTCCGTGGTCGTCCCTGTGCGATGTTGATGAGGACGGTTCACGACACCGCTGTTGCGACACCGACACCCATCAGTGGTGAGGCTGCGGGGGCATCAGAATATGACCATGTTGATGGCTTTATCTATGCTAATTAAGGTGATGATGATGATGAAGACAATGATAATGATGATGATGATGAATGTGGTGATGAAGGTGATGATGATGAAGGTGTTGGGGCAGGGAAGCGAGAGGAGGCGGGGGTAGGGAGTGACGATGATGGCGCCAATGACGACGGCCGACTCAAGTTGTCACTGTAACTCATGGTGACTAAAACTGCCATGTTTTGTGACGATATGTGTCAAAATGTATTCCGAGGACACTCGTTTCTCTATCCGGCCAGTAGACGGTGTTACGATTAGTACTATCGACCGGCATTTTATTTATATATATATATATATATATATATATAAATTTTTGAATTAGTTGATACGTATTCTTGTATTAATACAAGTAATAAAAAATACTAGACAATTAAATCATTATAATATTGATTTATACAGCTCCACATAATTATTTTACAAATCGTTTAGCATAGCTGTTCGGTGTGTGTGAAAACGGGCGAGCAGGGTAGACGCCTGTCTGCATGGCCTTCTATTACTACGACTACTGCGATCCTTCCTACGAGGTGTAGTCAGTCAGTCATCTTAATGAGACATTAACTATTTGCCCGCCGCAGAAGTTGGCTAACTATCTAATAGCGCTGCGCCACGCACGCGATCGGCACCATCATAGTCATCATCATCATCATAATGGTGATTGAACGGTCATCACTATCAGGATCAGCCTTAGTTCTCATCGTTGGTGTCTATCGTCGATTCGGCCGTTAAGAGCCACCAGTGAAAACGACTGTGGTTGGCGACACCACGACATCGCTACCGTAGCGGTGTCGCCAAACAAGCCAACTCTACCGCAAACTATTACTACTCATACTAGAGCCGTCATCATCTCACTCCCCCTCTCTCTCCTCTCTTCTCTCTCGTATATATATATATATATATATATATATATCGATATGACCCGTAGTTATGCCTCAAGCCGATCCTTCAATAACACTTTTTCTGAATGTTAATTTCTGAAACCCTTTTGAGTCTTCTCACGAGGCTTGACGAAAAAATTGAAAAGTCTTCATTGTTAAGGTAAGGCTACGTTTTCCTCTGCTTCCCCGACACAACGGGTAAAAGTATTCTGGTCTATGCCTCGTTTATGTGTCTGTATGTATATATCATATATATGCAAACGTATGCTACTGTAGGCATATCTATGAATACGTCCATAGTCACACTATTGTGTGGTGTGCATAATGAGGCAGAGGGTAATGGAGACGCGATGGTTCTCCTCACGTCTGACCGTCTGATCCATCGCGTTCTGCATTACGCCAAAATAATGAGAATGCTATAATATCCAGATAATTTTCATACGATGCTATGATGCTATAATATCCAGATAATTTGCATACGATGCTATGATGCTATAATATCCAGATAATTTGCATATGATGATAACATTGTGCCAATGCAAACTCGTTGACAAGCAAAATATAAAGTGAAAGCATGTAAGTGTCGGTACCGCAAAGTTTTTGAGCGATAGCGCAAAACGTACGGAGGGAGGGTACCACAGGCGACTGATCGACGCGGAGCGCCGATGTTTCTGAAGCAGATGATTGTCATTGGCTAGTGTTTGTAGAGGGAACGCGGCTTCTATTAGAGGCGCCCATGGGCTGAAACGAAATTAACTGATAAACAGTTAAAACGTTCATTCATCGCAACTGTAAGATTAAAGTAAAATGCATTCGTTGAAAACGCATATATATATATATATATATCTATATTTTTTCTAAGGATAATTTGACTTATGTGGCTTTTTTGGCCTCACGTGTCTCAATTGGCTCTGTAGTTATCGTCACCATCGGTATTATTGTTGTTGTTGCTGTTATTGTTGCTGTTGCTGCTGCTATTACGGTGTGCCGATGACACGTGCCGGTGACAGACTGAGAGTCTTCCATATTGTTCTTGTTTCGTGGCTTGCTGACTCATCATTGCTTGCGAATCCACCGCCCCATTCGCGGCGGGAGGGCGGGCGAATGGCCTTGATGCAAGCGTTCACCTCGTACGCGCGAGACTACACAGGTCTAAGATGGTGCTTGCTCTATTGAACTGGCTGCGGATAGCGAGCGGGAAAAGGAGTCGAAGAAGATGCAGATGGGGAAAGTGCATTTTAGTTCACCGACGAATTTCAGACAGCGGTATTCGCGCGTCCTCGGCCGAGTATGTTATTATAACCAAGTCGTACCGCCGTTGTCTGGCTCGGTACAACTGCCTTCGCCGCCGCACGGAGGCAACTGCATTCGTCTTTTAAAGGAACAACTTTTCTTTGGCTTATGATTGGTGTCGTTACTGACGCTTCTTACCTTTTGGCTCTATGGCGCTATCACGGCACTAGTAGCTGATTTACGGAACTTGTGCAGCAAAGCAAATAGTAGGTTATAGCGTATCTCTGCAATCATCTGTTTAGTTGGCGATTCAATATTGTCATGTTTTGGTGATTGTTAGCTTTATCCCCAAGGAT
>QVRM01002288.1:0-33790 GCA_003439945.1 Dermanyssus gallinae
TTGGCCGACAGCTGGCGAAAGTCGCCGCACTGTCGAGCGTTCGGCGTCGGGCACGAATAGCCGGCGTGGCCCATCTTCTGCACGAAGCACGACGTGAACGCGAGCGCCAGCCGGTGGGCTGGTCTCGGTCAGCGATCCGCACGACGTCTCGAGCGTCTCGACGGCGTTCCGCCAGCAGTCGCCGTAGTGGCCGACGTTCTCGCGCAACTCTCGCAGCAGCTGCTCGCCCGAACTCGCCGAATGGCTGCGTGCCAGCGTCACCGCCGGAGCGACGACGGATGGCACCGCTGTTTGCGCGGTCCGAGCCCATAGAACCAACCCCACAACCAGCCACATAAGAAGAGCGACCGACGAGGACAAGCCCATTGCGGCTCGAGGCATTTTAGCGCCGCGCGTTCAGCCCGCCTGCTTCCATAGAAAGCTACCTATAATAACCTGTAACCTAGCTCTACACACTCTGACAGGTTCTTCTAGTCGATCGTTGTTGTGGCTGTCGTTGTCGTCGTGCTGTCGTTGTTGTTGTTGTTGCTGTCGTTTTGTTGTTGTTGCTGTCGTTGACGTTGTTGTTGCTGTTGTTGCTGTCGTTGTCGTCGTTGTTGTTGTTGTTGCTATCGTTGCTGTCGTTGTTGTTGTTGCTGCTGTTGTTGTTGTTGTTGCTGTTGTTGTTGTTGTTGCTGTTGTTGTTGTTGCTGCTGCTGTCGTTATTGTTGTTGTCGTCGTCCTCGTCAAAGCAATATCGACGCCACAATTGAACAATTCTATCGGCCTAGTCAGACCGTCAAGCGGCACGAATCCATCGCGAATGAGAAGCCGCACCTCTATCTCGAAGCTAACCAACTGCTTGCCTGTCCAAAAAAAGACTCCTGCCCGGACTTGTCATGAGACGCTTGTCTCGCTTACACGACGAAACGCGGCAACGGGGAACTTCAACAAGTGAACCTCAGTGAACACCCATGGGCCGTTTGGGCCTTGCTCTATCGACCCAAGTCGCTCGTTCATGGAGACACACTTTGACGCACAACCGACTCGTCTTCAGCTGTGACTTGGGTAACGGCTGAGGTTTCTGTGAGCATCACGAGAAAAACCAGAGGAGGCTGGCTTTCGCGGCTCAGCCTAACAGCCAGCGCTTTCCACCGCGATCTACGAATTTGAACGTTTGTTGGTAACAGCTGACTTATTTCCGTCTGCTAGAGATGGATGGCGGAATTTCAAATATTGTGAACGCACTCATATATATATATATATATAACGTACATTTTATGTATATATCGATATGTATATATAGAGAGCGAAATCGCACGAGAGAGTGAGGTAACAAAGAGCTAAATTTGTTGGAGCCTATGAACGCACCTATGTTTATCAAGAGTGTATATACATTTATGTGTGGAAGAATTCGTTTTCTGTTTCCATTTGTATGCTTTGTCGTCCAAATCGACTCTCGGTACGTTCGCTTCTTATTGGTCGTCGTCCGGTTCGATTTTCGTACGCTTAATGCTTTTCCCTGCTTTCCTTTTCTGTTATTTTAATGATGATGATGATGATGACGATGATTGAGATGGTGGTGATTATTGTTATTGTTGTCGGCGGCGGCCGCGACAGTGTTACCGAGGTACCGGTTGGCTACGAAACCCATCTCGCGAAGACTAATTCGCGAAAAAAAGTTCCGCATAAATTAGGACCTTCCACGAAATCTGCCCATGAAAACGCGTTCGAAACTTTGGCTGTTGCCGACCTTGCGTGCTTTAGATTAAGCAAGCAGCTGATTCTCGAATCTCCCTCTCTTGCGCCCTCTACACTCTCTATTTCTCTGTTCGTTCTCTCCTCTCTATATGGATCTTTTTCTCGCATGTATTTGCAATCGCCTTCGTTCGTCATACGGACAGCAACACCGAAGCTAAGCCGCGCTATAGTTAGTCCGCGTAGACAGCGGCCGGAGGTTCCACAACAAATTTGTCGTGGTTGATGCCTGTATAGACTAGGGAGACGATACCACCTTCTCCGCCCCGCCCCCGATAGTAATTTAGGCCAATGATCTCTCTAACATTCGGCTGACAGTTCAAGACGTTCACTTCAACACGCAGCCAGCCAGCTTCTTGTCCTGTAGTTGCGGGTCAAACGAGCTCGGTGGTCGAACGTGACCCTACCGGGCGACCTGACCACGGTGCCAACCTGTGGCAGACCCGATTACAGAAGAACAAATACGGCAAACGGTATCAAATTATTCGACCACGTCCATCACAAGTGGCGTTCGGTTTCCAAATTCCATCAATGGAAATAAAGCGTCTCAGTCGATATATATATATAGAGCGAGAGAGAGAGATGGAAAGGGAGACTGTGTTGAGAGAGAGGGGGAGGAGAGCACATTCTAGTAGCACAATGGTAGACAGACCGGGTATACTTTTTGCACCGCTTTGATGTCGCGTTATGATAAGACATATATCGTTTAAGGTGAAAGAAAATATGCTCCCAATAGTATATATGATTTAAGATGGTAAACATAGTGTAAACTAAAAAAAAAGGAGGAACAAAGTGAAAAAAGTAAACGTCCCCGACAGGACTCGAACCTGCAATCTTCTGATTCGAAGTCAGACGCCTTATCCATTAGGCCACGAGGACTACACGAACACTCACGCCTAATTGAATCAATCAGCCTGGAATGCCTTCACTTTACAACGGGAGACAACTTGGGTTCACTATAGAGTTACTTGAATGACAAATTTTGCCGTAAACGCGGTCTTTGGGTGAATTCAGTTGATTCAAATGACAAACACATAGATATTCATAGAAAGGCGTATCGCAGGCAATCCTCCACACGCTCTCTAACCTGCATTGGTACTTACACCACATGCGTTGCAACACGCGATTGCCCGATGCAGCAATTTTGCTCTGAGTTTTCACGGGCGGGATTTTAAATATTTGAAAACGAAAAGATTTTTTTTTCAAAGAGGGCAGATACTTTACAGTATTTTATTAACGCACTGCCGGCTGAATGAAGTGCATCCACGAAAGCTTAAAAACTTAAAAATCACACTACACATCGTTTTCGTTCGGAGGGAACGAAATTAACAAAAACTGGAAAGGATGTAAGTAATTTAAAAAAATGATTGTTCGTATTTGCTCTTTATATAAATTAGATAGATATGAGAGAGGAACCAATCTCCTTAATAAAGACATGTTTGTATTGTTGTAAGTTGGACTACTGTCCGAATTGTTATCAATTAAAACGAGCTGATTAAGCATCTACGTATAGCAGTTGGACACGACTCGAAAGAAGATCAATATCGCACCAAAAAGCATCAAGCTTATGGCGGTTCGTCAGCCATTCTCTACATATATATATATATATATATATATATATATATATATATATATATATATATATATATATATATATATATATATATATATATATATATATATATATATATATATATATACATACATATATTTTTTTGAAGCGCTGCAGGTTCGTGCTTAAACCTTTGCGGTAGGCGAACTAAGCCTCTGATATTAGAGCTTGGTCGTTAGCGTTTGCATATTTGGCTGTCGCACTGACGTGTTCAATGTGTTTGCTGAATATCACCGTAAGAGCCATGGGACGTGTATTACTGGGCCCTTTTGCTCGGCCTTATTGCCTTTCTCAATATACGGGATGTATTATAGCGATGTTAAACAGCCCCGGTGCTGTACCATCTTCCAAAAGAAGTTGGCTTAGAGGCTTACATATTGAATACTCTATTTTCCTGAACATGATCGCCCGGATTCTGACAAGGATTATGATCATCGATATTAACTCTAACCAAGGATAATGTCTAACGGTAAAATAATCGTTAAACAACGTCAGTAAACAAACTAGATTTGTTTTTGTCGATGCAGGCAAACGGCAAAGTGCGCATTGTATGTCTTTATATCTCCCAGTTTTTGAGACGCCAAATTACAGGGCTTACAAATGAGTTTGAAGTGATGAAGTGTTCATAACATGACTGACTGATTGATTACCTGTCTTCTCTATGCTCTTCTTCAAACTTTCGAGTAGCCACCATCGTATTTTTCATCAATTCTTATATATATATATATATATATAAGACACAAACCACCCACTTAATAAGGCACGCGTAGAGCGAACATTCCGACAGTCAAACTATGACTGTACGCTCCGCTAAAACGTTCCGATCTATATCTCTTAATACGTTTTACCCAGCAAAGCTACCGAAAAGATTGAAATTCCTTTTAGGTTGGAACACTGCAAAATGTCGAACGCTGCGGGTCTTTTTTTCCGAACAGCGTACGCCACCACCAGGTGTATTTTATCATCGGTTCTCATCGCGTTTTTCAGTATTCTGAGATGATACGGCCCCGACCCTGTTTAAATCGACAGGATGAACAAAGACATCTTGGCATCTTTTAATTGGAAAGAGCAAGGTATAGTCATTAGTGTATATGACAAAATATCGAAATGTGCACGTGTAAAACTGATGTAACACCGAGCGCTCCTCAACACCATCGTACTCACAGGCCAAACGGTGACATTCAACAATCCTCATCAGGCTCTTGATCCTCAGGCAACCTGATTCTGACGCACATTTTGCACCTCAAGTGCCAGTCCAAGTGATTTCAGAGTGCCAATGTAAAACAATATAGTCGGCTGACGAAGTAGTGGTCGCGATTTTCTTTTCCAAAAAAAAGAAATTGTGGCAATGGTCAACTTAAAAAACGCTTTCCACTGCGCTTGCTAGGAAGAGCTTCAAAGTCTCTCTGGAAAGGCGCAGGTTCTTCTACCACGACAAGAAGCGGGACTGAAAACACTGAGAGTTTTCTCTCGCCATTTGAAGTCACGGGTGAAGAACCCAGCTTATTCGCCAGACATGGCAGCGTGCGATGCCTTCCTCTGTATGAAACAAAATAAAATGAGAGGAGCACGTTTGATTTACACGAATCGATGCTTGAAGCCATAGAGCCATGGAGCTAGAAAATGTCGAAAACGCGGTGTTTGGAAGTGTGTTTCGATGCACGCATCCATTGCCTAGAAATTGCGTCGAAATCGTAAAGTCTCTCACTTTAAAAACACACACACATACAATGATATCTATACTATGTTACAGAAATGTTCAAATCCTTCTTTGCCCACGTTCAACTATATACCCATGACCTATAATACTCCATCGTTTGGCACAGCAGACCGACTCAAGTTTCTTGTTACGATGCCTCTGTAACGGTGTCGTCGGGCTGGCTCTCTCTCGTCGTCGACGAATGAAAAAAACCTCAAAGGCAAGAAGCACTCTAGATGCTATTTCGGACGGTGCATGCTAGCTGTGCTCCGGCGTGTATGCTGTCCCACCGGTCGAGGCTTAACCTCAAGAAAAAAACATCGTCCCTGCGCGCCTGTCTACGTACGCACATTGTCCAAGAACAACTGTGAGGTTAGAGAGCACGACGACCCCCGCGTCGAATCCACATTCCGATCTGTGTAGTCGAGCCTACAGGGCAGAGAATGTCGCCAGACGAGAGAATACTTTTGTTCTCGAGCCGCCATTATACGTCTTCTACGTCAACAACGAGAACAGCAACAAAAGCAACAGCGGAACGAAACCGGCGCATCTCTACGACCAGTGGTGACCGCAAGCCCATTTCGACAACAGTCGCAAAGCCGGCTGGCATGAGCATCCCGCCAGGAGACGAATCTATATGTCGTCGTAATAAATACGGGATAATAGATTAATAGATAAATAAGATATAAATAAAACAAAATAGATACATACGGGAAGCCACCTGCCAGAACGTGCACGTCGCTACCCACGACGCTTTGTATCATCCCCCCGAAGAACCTCCCTCCGAAAACGCATGCTACCCCACTGACAATTTGATTAAGCCGCCAAATATTCAGCGTACACTGAACGTATTGGAAGCTCGGTGGCTATGCTGTGTACTCGGGTCTCGACGCCTTCCCTCTGAGCGTGAACAAACTGTACGGCCCTGGCGGCTACATGACGTTATGTTTCTAGTTGTTTTACAAATGACGTTCGATGTGCATAAACTACGCACCTAGCAAACGAACTATACCTGTATGCGAACGGTCTACGACGATTTAATCCTAATAGTAATAGCGCTAACTACTAGCCAAAAAAAGGGACAGGTCATGTCCATTAGAAGCGCCATGAGATAATTACAGGCGATAGGGCAACTTAAGAAAAACTATGATCCACGATTTGAACACACAGCTCAGTGAAGTAACAACACGCACGACCATGGTCTCTTGCAGAACGTAAAGACGCTAAAAATCGCGCTACCATAGTTGGCATCACTGCAGTGCACAATATTAAACATGATGTAACCGTTGCAGTGCACAATATTAAACATGATGTAACCGTACCGAACACAGACACGTTTTAATTGATATGCCAATAAACGCTAAAACGTCTATTCTAAAACAGGCATAGTTCAACTGGCTCACGACTTATAATTTATCTTCTAGAGAAAGACAAAGGAAGAATACGAAACCAAAATAACTATCCCTGACGCGCCTATCGGCACATTTTGGGCACATTGGGCTGCAGTCTTTATACTAATTCTACAAGAATCTAAAAAACGAGTGTGAGTGATGAAAGAAAGATCATACTTCAGCGAAACCTATATCAGCTTTCGTATTTGTGTTCATGGGGGTCCGTCTATGAAGCAATACGAAAAGAAGTCCCGTGGACGTTAAATCTTGGCTAAGGGATAGCCCGAAAATGTTATGATTAGATTTCGTATTCCGGTTCGATAATGAGACGTATGTGAGCATATTGTTACATATTGTAACGTTGTTGTGTTACGCCAAGTCAGCTTGGGGATGTAGACTCATCCGGACGGGTACTGCAGCCCGATGGACTCAGGAACGATGAATGACGACACGCAGCATATGGTCTATTGCAAAGCACGCCCGAGCAACGAGCGCGTTTTTAGCCAGGCTGCTCGGTCTATTTATTGACTCACGAGACACCGCGGCGTGCTGACACCCAAAAGAGTCTCAGAACCCGCTCTCAAATCGGTCGAAATTTACAATGGTTTGTGTTTGTTTCGTATACGAATACAGGTTAATTTAGGTCTGACTTGGATTGCCGATCATAGGTCGACCCTCTCCAGGTGTCGACCGATGATCGTTTTGGACGGCGGATGTCGTTGGTGTTTCGGCGCGAAAGGCTGTGGTTGGTAGAGATATGTGTCGGTCGGTGAACGTTGGACGCTGTGGCGGCTGGTCGTAGTCCGTTGAAGTAGATTTGAATTGCGCCGTTATGCACATACGGTGTTGTGGGTGGCTGGTCTATCGTCGTACTGGCCAGAGGAAGTGAAACTTCGACACAATATCACGAAGTTGACGAAACTTTATCGTTTACTCGTTCTCACTATTCATTCTCAGTACGGCGGATTGTGCTAAATCTGGCCGTTCTACTGTAGGCGAAGGCAAATCAGTGTAAATACACTCTCGAAATTAACCTATAACTGACTAAACCTGTAAATATACCTCACATACATTACATCTTTATTGTGTCACATACATTACATCTTTATTGTGTATGTGTTTTTGAGTATGTAAAGACGAATAATCATCGTCACATTTATTTCTCTCATGTTGAGTATGCATAAAGAGAGACGTTGTACGGTGTCGTCTCTGTTGTGCCCATGATCACGGTGTGCTGGACTTTGCCACCTGAATTGGAAGGACGCCACCGTCCTCCTGAGTTATGCCGATCATTACGCTGCTATTGACTTATTTAATACACGTTGTGCAAATACAATCTGTTGCGACTGCATTTAGTATAGAAAATTAACAAGAGATTATCATAGTTCAGTGATAGTCAGCGATAATCAGCTTGATTGAGTCACACACCTCGCTCTATTTTACACCAGGCAGGTGCGGTGGCTGACGAAATGATGCCACTTCTTGACTCGAAAGTGGCACAACCATCACCACCAGCAGCAGCTCATGCGGTCGGCTTAAAGAGCTAGGAGCGGAGTAGCCATATTTGCATCTACGAAGCAGATATAAATATTGGCTCCCTTAGCGGCAAAAGCGCAGCTGGTAATAATAATAATAATAATAATAATAATAATAATAATAATAATAATAATAATAATAATAATAATAATAATTGGGAAACTCCTTAGAGATGGTTGGTTCCTACATTAGATCATTCGTAAATGTGCACACATTCGCAGGGACCCAATTGCCATGTTCTCACCGTTGGTGATTAATAATAATAATAATAATAATAATAAAAATAATAATATACGAATGGAAACGCCATGGAAACGATGGGCCCAATCAGCAAAAACACAAGTATCTTCCTCAAAGACCTAGGTATCAAAATTAGTGCTAACACGGGTGACCAGCGCGAGGGTGAGTTTCTACGTCAGCAACTCTCGCGCGCAGTGTGTAGGGGAAACGCCGCCGCTGTCATCGGCTCTCGGCTCCCGCTCGCATTGAGGAGCGGGGCTGAGCCTAGGCGGGTACACGTTTAGATCCCACAAGTGTAGGGAAACACCGAAAAATAAATAATAATAATAATAATAATAATAATAATAATAATAATAATAATAATAATAATAATAATAATAATAATAATAATAATAATAATAATTGAGAATACACATTCACACCTCACAATTGTATTGTCCTAACACATATTATTAAAAAAAAAAAAAAAAAAAAAATAATAATAATAATAATAATAATAATAATAATAATAATAATAACAACGTCCTCACTCACCCGCTCGCCCTGCACATAGCGAGTTGGCGCTCAGCATTTAGCGAGCGACCGCCAGCGCAAAGCAAGTTGTAGTAATAGTACCACCCAGCGAACAACCAACCAACCAACCAGTCGATGGGCGGCGCATTCCAATCAAAGCCGGTCGACATGGCGGGTGACAGTGCGAGTTTCGTCAAGGAGAAGGTGGCCGCGTTTCCGTTGGTCGTGTTCTCGAAGAAGCGATGCCCGTACTGCACGCTAGCTAAGGAGGTTCTTGCCAAATACAAGGTAGGCGCAGCTCAGGAGCTCGACAGCAGCAGTGACGTCGCATACGCAATACATACGCCATCATAAGCAAGAGATGCGAACGAAGCACGAACGGCTTTACTAAAATTACTACGATTCAACTGTTTGTTTATTGACATTTCTTGTAAGACATAACTAACTGCACACATGAATCAAGTCAAGCTCCATTAAGCACGTAGCTTGTGTGGAGCAGCGCCTTCTTTTAACTTGAGATGAAACAATGTATAATGTACATATCGACGACGACGACGACGACGATGACTGTGATACAGCGGCAAGCAAAAGAGAGATGTTGCCATAGAGTGCCGAAAGCGTGCGCTGGTAGGCAGCATGTCCGCGTATATGCCTTGCACAGTAACACATCGAAGAACAACGAACCGATCGTATTAGGAAGAAGAACTAACCGATCGTATTAGATAGACTATTGGGGAGGGACAGCATTGTTCCCTCATTGCTGCTGCTGCTGCTGTTTTTGACGGTCTTGTGGGTCTTTGAAAAAACGAACGCACGCTTGTCGTCATTACTCACTCACTACCCTAGGCAGGCAGGCAGCAGTATTGGCAGCAACGGTGTAAGGCAATTCCGTCGTATGCGATTAAAGTGTAATGATTTTCTCATATTTTTTTGTCAGGTGTGCTTGTTTGTCCCGTTGAAAGTTTCTTTTCTTTTTATTGCGTTCTAGTTGGTGGCGTTAGCCTCAACATATTTATGAAGAAGCATACCTGGATAGCTAATGACGAAAATGGTGATGATGATGATACTCATGATTAAAGCCTTTGGATGAAAGGTGCAAGTTGTGATTTTGTACCGACACGGTTATTAAACTCATTTCGATATTAGTATTTGTTTAGTTTAATTTATTTTAATTGAATAGAAACAGATTATTCAAAAAACAAGTTTTACAACAATTATATTAATCTGAATAGGTTTGACTTATTCCGCGTATAACTCAGCGTAGTTGACGTATGAGGGAGCACCTACATCCTGCCTCAATTATTTGGTTCGATTAGTTAAGGGCGATTCCGTCAGAACTCATAGGCTTATGTTATAGCCAAAAAGTCGATGACGTTTAGCACCGAGAAGGCTCGGCGTAATGAATGCAGTTATATGACGTTGCAAATTGTCGTCATAGGCGGAGTCACGTGACTCGTTCGTTGCGTCAGATTCTTGAGTGTCATCTCCAAACAAATTTGAGTTTCTTAATTCCGCAATTAATATGAGTCGAACAGATTGTATATATATATATATATATATATATATAAATATATATGTGTGATCTCAGTTTATATATATATATATATATATATCATTTATGCGACCCGCCATGCTAATAATATGAAGCACTTGTCATATTGTGTTTGATTCTATTTTAGTCTAAGGTGGAAGTTGTTGAGCTCGACGACCGACCCGACATGGACGAAGTGCAGACGGTGCTGGGTGAGCTCACCGGAGCGCGGACGGTGCCAAGAGTCTTCATTGGAGGCAAATGCATTGGTGGCGGCTCGGAAACGCAACAGCTAGATAAGGAGGGAAAGCTCGAGGCTATGCTGAGAGATGCCGGCGTTCAGATGGCTCAAAACTAACGTATACTAAGTAATAGCAAGAACTCTCTCTTTACGAGGCCTATACTACATTATTTTTTTTCAAATTGAGGTATCAGGAAAACTAAGTAACTAAAAATATATCTGTGATTAGCTGGCAGCTGTGAAGTTGTTTGGCTGAGGTCCTAATCGTCAAGTGTCTTCCCTATCTTCGGTTAGGTGTATGCAATTCTGTCACGCTGTTTATGCCATGTTTGAAGATAATAATAATAATAATAACAATAATAAAAATAAATGATTGTCTATGACAAACATTGCCTCTTTAGACCTGAACTCGCTTTTACTCTTGTCGCATATTTTAGGGAGACGCAGTACGCGTTTTACATATTCATTTTCACTGGTATGTATCTATGTGTACGTATCCCTGATGGTTGTTGATTGATGCTGTTCCATTGCTTTACAAACCCGTTGAAGTACGGCAAAATCTTGTACTCAACAAGCCTTTGGTTCCAGCGTTGGGACATGAAGTTGAACCAGTCATTTTTCCTTATCTCACCTCGTCCTGCACAGAGACAGAAGAACATGTAGGCCGCACCCCTTTTTACCTCGGTGCTCTCGAGATTAGTGCATGAAACCGGGGTTGATGAGCCAAGCAGTCCAAACATCCAATGGGTTATCCGGGACCATGCGAACGGCCTCGTCCAGCCTGAGCACGGCCTCAACACCGGCACGCAGAGCATTGCAGCATGGCAGTTCTGACCCGCTTTTCAGGGCCCCAGGGAACCGCTGGTTGAATTCCACGTAACGCTGGTAAAGCATTATATGCTGCGCGCAAGCGGGGCGAATGATGCAGTATTCGGGGGCGTTGTTGATCAGTTTCTTTACGGCAGCGTCCGAACAGAGGAAGGTAGCGGAAGCGCACGCAGCTTGAACCACGCCGGGCGAGTAAGATATTGGCATCGGCTCCAGGGTAAACCATGTCGGGGCAGTGGCTGTGAAGCCGGAGAGCCAGAAGCCGTTCCTAATCTGGTGTTGTCGAGACAGATACCGCGAGCAGGCCACGTGGAGATGTACATAGCAAGCCAAATGAAAAATCCCTCTCTATGCCCGTCGTTCATGGCGACCTTTGCAAAAGCCTCTGCAGCTTCATCATTTTTGTCGATCGGCCTCGATGCGACATTGTCACGCCTGCCTTCTCTGCGAAGGACGTCACCTTCCCCCCGTCCTTGATCTTGTACCTCGCCAAGTACAAAGCGGCGAGATCGTACGCAATCTCATATTTTTGCTTGATGGCCGAGAACAGTCCGATGATGATGATGTCGTCGGTGCCATGTTATTCATCAGATACCCCTGCCTGAGGTAGCAGCCGGCCAAAAGTGCCACGGGTACCACATTGCCTGCGGCTCCATATATGGGTGCCATTTTGCAATGCTTCCGGCCAAGCTTTTGCCTACGGGCAAGCTCTTTCCGCTGTTTCACAAATAACTCTTTAGTCATCTCGAAGTTCATCTTGAGCTGAGTCAATTGCGGCGCTAACGCAACGAGGTAGTGAGAAAGATCTGAAAGAGTTCTGAGTAGTCAGCTGTACCGCTAAATTTATAATTTTGCGTGGAAATCCATAAACATGAGTGGGCATAACATATTTCTATAGGAGTCTATAGGATTCGATTAGCGTGAAAATCTATAGTGTGCATCGGAACTAATAAATTAGATGTAGTGTTTACTTAAACAGTCATCATCACCACTCACCTCCACCGGCAGCGTCTCTACCTTTTGCCACTACCTTCGGAGACATTCTCATTTTGACGGAGACCTGGGCGTGAGAGCAGTCAGATCTACGAGGATTCTATGGGTACCGTGCACTAGCGTCTTGTAGAGAGGGTGCGGGTAGGCCAAGCGGGGGAGTTTTGGTTTTCATTAGATCATTAGTGGGAAAAATGAGCGTGGAAATAGTGACCGAAGATCTTATCGCAGTAACGTCACCTAAACTAGAAAGAATGGCCACCTATGTACAACCGGCGAGACGGAGTAAACAGAAACGATAATTGAGCGTCTCTTGTTGGGGATAGAAGCGTTACCGAGAAAGGCTCTTATGATAATGGTAGGGAACTTTAATGCGAGATTAGACAGAATTGTTTCGAAAAGAGTTGTAGCACTGCTAGACTTATTAAATGAGATCGACTGCTGGGTAGACAACAGGGCGAATGTGCTTACACATATATGAATGCCACTTCGGTTCATCAGTTATTGACTTATTTGCAACAGATATGGACAGAAGGGACATAGCATTTGCAGAGGAGAACAATCCCTCAGGTGCGGGACTCAGAAAACATATACCGATGGGCATCTGGGTAAAAATTAACTGAAATAATCTAGAGCGAGGGAGAGGGGAAAATTGAGGAAGGATGCTCAACGGTAATATCCTATTTCAAGGATTTGGCAGGGTACTCCCGGTGCCAGGAGCAATCCAGATAGATTGCTATGAACGCAGCCTGTTTAGCTTATTAAGTTCTGCGATGCTGTCAGTGCAGAAGAAAAGCGGAAGACCTTGGTTTAACGAGCAGTGCAGGGTGGCCAAGCAGGCCAGTAGGTTGACGCGGAAATAGATGGAGACCGTTTCGGTTATGCGGCTGTTGGCATCGCTGGTTAAACGGTTGGTTAAGACATGGTATAAGGAAGAAAAGCAAACGTACTGGTAAAAAAGAGTGAGCAGCAATATGGGAGGCTGAAAAACGGCCATGGCTGAGGCGGAAGAGGAGGAGGCACTGTTCAGTAGAGTCGGGAAGGCTAGTCGAACATTTCGGGAGCACGGGTCGGATACAACCCCGAAAACACTGCTAGGATATGAAGGCCCCCAGGATCAGACGACAGAGAACTTGGGTCTATATAATAAAGGAATCACTTTCGGGAAAGTAATGGAAACAATCGACAGAGCACTACTGGGAAAAACGCACGGAAATATTTTGATACGGAATGAGCACATGAATTTACCCTAGTTTTCGCACCCCTGTTGGCAAGCTCTATTCAACGAATGCTTAAACACTGGAGAACACATTTCACAGGCCTGGAGGGAAGCGGTCAAAGGAGGGAAGGTAAGGAAAGGGTGTAGAAACGGAACCAGAGGATTGGAGAGAAATGGTAATAAAACTGCCCGTACAAGATATTCTCTGGAATAATAGCGAGGAGAACGGAGTCTTACTTGGAGGAAAAGGGGGTAATACCAGAACAACTGCACGGATTTAGGAAAGAAAGGTCTTACTCAGCAATTGGAAAGCTGCTCGATATGCCGTGTTCGTAGATTTAAAGGCGGCACCAAGGGTTGAAGAGCTGGCTTAAATGGGAGTACCAGGAGCAATGCTGAGATAACTCATCGGCACCTTAAAACAAAACAGTGCTGATTGACAACGGGATCGGCATTGCGAGGGCGGTAATTCAAAGCATAGGTATCGCGCAGAGCATATACTGAGTGCATTGCTGTTTTCCGTGGATGAACTGGGTGGACTGCCAGAACGAATTATAGCGAGCTGGACTCAAAAGCGGGCCAAAGTTTTACTGTACGCAGATGTGTGGTTATCTTTTGTTGCAGCCTTTGCAGAGTGAAATAAGCCATGGATCGAATAATTAGATTCATAGATGAAAAGGGCTTACAGGTTGATTGGGAAAAGACAGTAGCCATAAACTTTCGAAAAGGCTGATCAGGGGTGGCGTGCTTTAAATCTGGGAAAGAAATTCAAATTTTTTAACAAATTCACATACCTAGGGCTCACCTTATCAACTAGAGGCAGCAGCTTCCGATCACACATACAGGAAAGAAGTCTTGCGTAGCAGGCGAGCGATGCAGAAGCATGGGAGGATATAGTCGGATGGGAGACCGCTTCGTTCGTTTCTCTCGAACAGATAGACAAAGTGATTAGAAGTACATTATGCACAAAGGAGAACTGTTGGTGAATTTCCGTGAAATTTGTGACTCTCGGAAGGTTCGCCACGAGGACAGACTGGGGTGAGCTTTGTCGCGTGTACGGTGCAATTGTCAGGAAGATGCAAAAGGGATATTGCTAAGTATTTGTCCCACCTCTCTTTCAGAGTCCCGCTAGTGGGTCAGTTACGTGGTTTTCGTTTCTGTGGTGTTCTCGTGCACTTATGCGTCTGCCGCGGGGTGGTTGCCGCCATCTTGGTTTGCCTAACAGTGTAAGCTTTGCTCACTGTTGCGTCTCGCTTTGGCCGAGCGCTGTGTGTTAGAGAAGACAAAACCATCTCATATCCGAGCAAGATGGCTTAGTGGCAAAGCCTTTGCCTTGCATTCGGGATGACTGGGCTCGAGACCCAGACCGGCCAGTAAAAGAGAGATATACTTACACTCCCGCCGCCCGCGATTTTCGCGCGGACCTTTACGGGAGTGCCCGCCGCGCCCGAATTGACAGGCCGACAGACCCCCCACCCTTCCCCCCTATCGAGGGTATCTGTGGGGGTGCCACACTACTCCACCGTACCGATTAGATTCATTCACCTCGCGATTCCGCGTTACACCCCAGAATATACAATACCCCCCATTACAGGGTGCTCGACCACTCCAGGGCAGGGTTACACCGCAAAAACGATGCCAGAAGGTCCTCTCGACCGGTGGTCTGCTTCATGTGGCGACTCGCTCTTCATTTTGCCTATTAAGCCAAGGCAGCAGGCGTCCCGGACGGTACCACAGGGTCTCCTGCGGCCTTTACCGTCCGGCCCGGGGGTCCTCGTGCAGAACGGTCCCCCCGTATTGGCAGTAGCCTTAACAGCCCTCGAATGGGCCACGACAGGATGACAATATAAATTCGTTGACACCCAAATCTATCGTATGCCTTGCCCCCCGGTTAGTTGATAAAACACGGGAGTGTCAGTTTTGGGAGTTTGTACCGTCTGACTAGCTTACATAGTGGCTCGTGAAGGTCCCTGCAGCGCGCGGAAGTCGCGCACCAGCAGACCAAGCCGGTAAGAGAGTCGTAGGTACTCCCGGGTTTTGGGTTGGCTCTTGGCCGGAATAGCATATCTCATGGGAGAACCCCTCAGATCACATATTCCGTTCACCGGCGATCGCCACGAGGAGGCGTCCAACCCGTGTAACTATAACTCACGTCTCTGTGCCCCGGGGGCGTCATTTTGGTTCCCTTACGAGGCAGTTGGCAACCATTAGAGAGTCTGGAATATTAGGACAGAGTGGCCTTTCCCCCCTCGTACCCCCGACCACCCCACTTGGATGATCAGGTCCGGTTGAGGAGTCCGGACTTATACCCCTGAAAATGCGCGTAACTTGAGAACCAGATGACGTGCGGCCACTCTTAAATTGGTTTGCATGGTTTCCAATTTAGACAAGGTAAATGCCGGAGTGGATTAAAATAAGCCATGACATGAAAAAATCGTACACGGGCAATTGCCTTACGGAAAATCTTAAACAAAATATATATATATATATATCCGCGCACAGTCTGACGGACGGTGCAGACAAGCGCACCCAGTGCAGACCTGTGAGGCAGTTGACCAAGTGGGCAGTGCGACCTAAACCCGACACGCTGATCCAAACGCAATACTGCTCACATAGCCACCGACTCGTATTTCTCTTGCGAGTTTCCCAAGGGATAGCCGCTTGACATCGACCTTGACTGAGATAAGTCATAGGTGGTGATTAGACGGTAGAACTGCCGAATGAGGGAGAGTTATGTCGTCCTTTCGGAAGCCGCCGGACAAGGGGATGGGAAAAACGGAAGAGGAAGATGCCTCTATGGACGCCGTTGTCGCGACTGAAGAGGAGTTTGCGGATAAGTTTGCGGTGCTACCTTAAGGCGCCGTCATTGACGCCAACTACAGTGGACCGCTGAAACCGCTCGGGATTGTGTTTGAGGCCGCGTACAGGAAGGTCATTGGCACTAAAAAAGTACATGCGACTATCAAGGAAAAGATCATCCGTATGCTGGCAGAAACAGAGGCCGCCATGAGAAAAGAAGAGGACGACCGAAGAGAAAGGGAGATGCTAGCAGATAAAGCTACACGGATTTCTACCACTAAAGACTGCATACAGATGACCTTTGAGTTGTGCCACAACTCGCTCATATCTGACTGGAGAACGTGGATTGCATCATGGATGTCTCGGCCTCTCCTAAAGCCGAATTGCTCCAATGGAAGTGCCCCTTCAGCCACGTGCTCAATCCGGTGGCAGCGCCTCTTCCCACATGCTCAAGGTTAAAAAGTAAAGGAAGTGTTAAAGGAATCGTAGAAAGCGACGAAATGCCGGACACAGCAGACTATTTATATGGTCTACTGGAGGGGGCGTTCCAAAAGGCATCTACCCCTTCAGCTGGATCCAGCAAAAACGAAAGGCCAGTGTTCTAGTGGAACAATGCTATTGCCTCGGCTCGTACAGAGTGGATGCGGCACAGGCGTATCTACACCCGCGCGCAAAGAAGTGAGGGGGACTCCGAGCAAACTCGCCAACTAGGCATCGAGTACAAAAGGACAAAGAGCTGCCTGCGAAGAGAAACCAGCAGAAGCAAAAAGCTTGCTGGCGCGATTTGATCAAGAAGATAGACGCATTTCGATCGAACAGAGTGTGAGACTCTACCGGATGGCGACGTGACGCGAAGTGTTTACTCGGAAAACCAGGGATTTGTGGCTGGATATAAAAAATACGTTTAACAGTATGCCGTGTAAAGTGGTTTTCGAGACGCTCCGGCGAAAGAATGTCCCACTAAACCTGATGCGGTGGATTTCCAAATATCTGAACAATATAGGGGCTAAGAACAGGCGCACCAAGGTGGAGATGACTGCCGAAGTACCGCAGGGCTCAATTATTGGAACTCTCCTCTCGAAACTTATGTTTGGCGACAGGGAAAAATGCTTTCATGCACTCCCAAAGCGGGTAGTGTGGGACTCGATGCCGATGTTGTTGGCATAATACCTACTAAAAACCTCTCATCTAAATGGCCTCAGGAAGAGGTGAGGAGCTGGAACCATTCTTTAATACTACTTCAACCTCGAATGATCGACTTGGACACGGACATCAGAAGTCTCCGGACGCTATCTCTCCGGGCAGTGCGTGTTGGGCAACAGTGGAGCCGCCCTTAGCGTCTTCCCAGCCTGAAATTGTAACGTTGTCTCGTTACGCTAGATGGGGATGCAAGCTCAGCAAGGCGGTGACTATAACACCAGAGACTCGGGGCAATGAGTGATAACCCACAGCATAAGGTCTGACTTGAAACTGTCGCCGGACGAAGTATGCGTAACTAGCATCCTTCTCCTGGGCTATTTATTTGCTCAGGAGACGGCGTAGCGTTCGTATAGTAATAATGTTAAAAAGATGACTCGATTCTTGGACGTCGCTGATTGGTCGGCGTTGGTGCACGTGCCCTACCGTCACCAGCACGCAGCTTAGCGGTCTCCTTGGTTGTCACGCTGCGCGTTGGAGGATGATTGATTAGCTTACTGACATCATCAGTTATCAGCTGCGCAGGTCTTTGTGGTTCACATCGGGTTAAGTGTTTGATTGGTCTACTGACGTCACCACCAGTGACTGGCAGTTCTGTTACTACGCTGTGGTTAACTTCGTTACAATATGAGGGGTTCCTCGCAATACTTAATCTGGGTGTATGCCCAGGTATCTTGCCGTGTCCTTTAGCTCGATATTTACGCCCGACAGCCTTTAGAGGGCCACATTTATTCTTCCCGATGAGTAGGATTGCTTCACTCTTCTATAGTGCGATTGTTAGGCTGGCGGAGGTGGTTTTTAGTGGCTATTACACGCGTATAGCATGGAGTCCAATACTTTCCGCCGGTGTCGAGTCCTACACTACCCGCCAACAAAAAAAGAATGGACACGGGCGCTACAAAAAGATCCTCCGGAAGGTCCAGCGGATCGGGGCCCTACGTACCATTCGGGGGTATCGCACCATCAGCACGACGGCCTTGCTCGTGCTGGCAGAGACAGTGCACTGGGATTTAAAGGTAGCCGAACCTCGGTGCCTGCGGGTTAGCCCATTTATGGAGTTCGTAGAATAACGGGGGGTGACACTCGATCTGTGGCAGAAGGAGTGGAATAGCATCCCGGACGGACAACCAGGGCGCTCGTGAGGAGCCTCATTCCGAACATCCGCCAATGGTCCCGGGGGTCGCCTTACATACCACCTAATCCAAGTTCTCACGGGTGACGGCGATTTCCAGGTGTATTTAAATTGGATGGGGAAGGTTGATACAACGCAGTGCTTGTATTGCCACGAGGTGGACTCTCCGGAACATACTGTCTTGCGATGCGCCGCAACGACGAGACGAGGCATGCCCAGAAAAGACACGCAGAGAGAGAGCTTGTCACGTACATGTTCACGTCGGCAAAAACTAGGGTGCGGCTGCAAAGCCCATTCAACGTATAATGAAGACAAAATAAAAAGCAAGAAAAATAATTGATCTGGAATTTGTTGCCAACGCGCGACTCAAAACCAGGACCTAACGATTTAAAACGTCCGAGACTTCCCCGCCGCCTGTGTGTAGTTACTCTTCTGCGTTAAGGATTCCGCAGGTCGGATGGTCATCTTAAGAACATACATATATATGTAGGCACTGCCGTCTATATATGTAGGTTTTTAGTGGATATTACCTTAATCCTTCGCCATCGCAGCTGCGGCACTTATATGCCCACATATGCTTTCGGACCATGTAGCAGTCGCCTTTTTTCGGGATACAGGTAGCACTCGTCGCTACACATGGTTCACTAATGTGGGAGTGAACGATTGTGTTTACTTAATAGGGTAAGGTTTTTCTTTCTAATGAGGGCTTTTGCGCTCTCGAACACGTGCAGAAATGAGGTGGTCCACGTGCTTGAAGGTGGCCCACTGCTGACAGAGGATTTGCAAAAACTGGGGTGGAATCTAAAGAAAACTTACGTCTTTGACGTTTATATGCGGAACTGGCAAACCAAAATTAGTCGGGTAGACATATAGAATTATAAGACACCAGCATTAAGGAGCACTGGATGAAGGGCTAGCGGAGTGAAAGATCGTCATTTAATTACGGCCTTTGCAACCCACGGATTTCAACACGTTCTGTGTAACGTAGAGGGTCTCTGTGGACCACTGGATGAATGTCGATGCAAACTACTGGAGCAAATGTTATAGATACCACGCCACAGTGTGTCCGGCGGTTCGGTCCATAGCAGAACTGGCAATACGCTAAATTGATAGTTGTGTCAAAACACTCTGATGTAACATAAATACACTTATCCAGCCCGGGAGTTAATAAAATAAGTAAGATACGTTGATCTACATTTCCAATTTTTCCGTTCTAGAGGTGAAATTTTGGGGATATTTTTTGCGTGCCAAATAATGTTGCAGTTGAGAGGTCTGAACGTATCGCAACTCTTTTAAAAAGTTACTCCATGGCCTAAAATAGATGCCACATTTCATTTGCGAAAGGTATTATATGCTGTTAGGGTATTATAGGTTTTAGGATTTTATATGTTGCACACGCATGAAATTAAAAACATACACTTGCAATCCTGAGGGAAACTTCGCGAGGAACCAGCTGCTAGATGGTTCGATTAGTCTATCGCCCCCGATACCCAGTTCTGATTAAACGTTTGCACATGGGAACAACTTCAGACATCCACCAGAGTTTCATTGGCTTTATTTTGCTTAGGCAAATATCAAAATAATGCTGCTAGGATTTTGACGAAATTTGGTGGCTTCTAAAGTGCGAAAGCTGGTGCAATCCACTTATTTTTAACGTGTTTTATCTATGTTTTACAGTTCGGAAGTAACTTCAGCATGAGGTAATTAATGAGATATTCAGGATTCGTTGAAATATACCATAAATATTTATTATATCATTTGTTCTAGTGATTAGATAGCATTACACGCATTACAGCAAATATCACCCTAGATATTTAAAAAGTGTAACCTAAACATTTGCCACATGGTTTTGGTGTATATTTAAGTAATACAATTATTGTACTTTGTCGTACGTACGTGTTAGAGTAGTGTGACGTTCACGTTACAAGTTACGGATTATCATAATTTGGTTTGTGCACTACTTACACATGTGCAGAATATAAAGCCATTGCAATTTGATGTACACACATGCTTAGATCACACGTTTATGATACAATTTATGCAAATGTAATAGTTGCGACAATATATACATTTAGATGTTACAATTATTGCATTGCCTTGTACGTATATTCACGGAGCTAGTGAAGAACATTCCATAATTCAGGCACGTGTAAAATGTTTAAAACTATTTATATATACATGTGGAATTGAGAAATATTTAAGCTATATATTGGTATATATACCAATATATATTGGTATATATATATATATATATATATATATATATATATATATATATATATATATATAATATGCAGTACAACTTTACATCAATTGTTGCGAAACTTTATTATTTGGATATACATTCATTTTATACAATTATTATACATTATACAATGATGTTAGCCCTCGGGATCTACTATATAATTCACATTTGAGTATTTATTAGACATATATACAAATATGACATATTACGATTTCATAATATGGCTCAACAAGGCGTGCAGCAAGTTCTTGTTCCTTAACTAGGCAAGCCAATATTGCATACAGCGCTTTCTTACACGTTACCTTTCGGATACAAATTGTTTTAATCGGAGATCTACGACTCACGTGATTTACACAGTAAGTATCACGAGTCGGCTAAGAGTGAATATTTCTTTAAAACGTGTGTCTTTACATCTTTGACGGCCATCACTCTCTGTGCTTGGTATATCTTTGTAATTATTTTTTCCAGTTGATACTCGCGATTTGTATACAGCATATATAGTGTCACATCAGATTTGCAGATACCATGACATACATGTATATACAAAACATAAATATGTATCACAGAAACGTCGCATTGCTATACACGCATGTGACAAAGTTTTTGCGACAGACGTGGTCAAGTTTGTTACGTGCTTATTTTCAACTATGTGTGTCCATATGTTTACAGATGTACAAACCCCTGTCGGCAGGGAAAACAACACCGTTCTTTGTAAGTACCTATAGTACTTCTTATATGTACGTTCCATTTCACGGTTCCAAATCGTTGTACAATAATTTATCGTTCGGCAATTAAAAACGACGGATAACAAGTTTTGACAACAAAAATTAATTCAGTAAGGAATGAATGCCACTCGTAATACCTTTTACTGGACTCGAGTCCTTTGACCGTTGGTAACTACATTTTTGATCGATGCCCCACAGTCTCTAGATTGCCCCTCCGCTATCAATTCCACCACTAATAAAAGCAATAAAGGTACGTTTTAGCAGAAGCAACTCGTACCATGATCAAGGACTGTACTAAAACTAAGCAGTGCTGCGAAAAATAGGAGATCGTCGTTACAATAGGGGGTAACAATCACAGCAAAAAAGGCAAACACAACACACATTTATGAAACTGATAGAAGATACAGAATCATAATCAGGTTCATATTCAAACATAAATAATTAAGGCCATAATTAATCATAATTAAGACCGAACATGAAAAATGTTACATTTTATGTTCTTTAATAAAACATTTTAAAGTAAAGGAGCATTATCATCTAGACTCTAGGTGAAAAAAAAGGTAATTTCCACAGACAACAGATCCGAATGTCACGTTTTTGCGTAGCCGCTCAAGCCATGTTAATTTAGGCCGTAGGATTTAACGAACTTTGTCAAACAAATATACGATCTGAAGTACTGAATTGTTTGATTGGCGAAGGAGGTGCCTTTGTCAGGAAGGTCACATAAAAATGTTGCTTTGCCTTAAAGGCAAGAACCATAAGTCATGCCAGCTATCACGCGATAATGTCGAGTGACGTGTTTTGCGTTGCTTGGCCTTGCAAAAGCTGACAGAGCTTAAGCTTCATAAAATTGTTTTTTCTTTGCAGTTTACCACGAGTGCCCTCATATAGAGTACCGTCATGCAGGGTACATTTCCTTACGATTTTTCTTCGTTGCTAGCACCTATTTCGCTTTTTTTACCTGAGATACCTGTTTCCGCATGATTGAAATATTGACGCCCACGGAAAGTGCGGCACTCGTACAACTGCCCATGCGAGTGCTTATTTAAATCGTAGACCAGTTTTGTTAAGATCCCAATTACACATCAGCAGAATGTACTAATACAAACGTTCCTTGCTTCAAAGAAAGACGAGGTTTAAGTTAAGTATATGATTGAGAAGATTTGTAGTAGATCATTCTTCGTCAAGCTTAGTGCAAATTTTTAATATTTGATTTTAAGCTAATTTATTTGGGCAGAAAGAACAAGACCATCCTCTGATCATATTTCTCTCTACACGTATATCTTTCCTTAGTAGGTGACATTTTAAAAGTTGAAGTCTATATATATATATATATACAAAGCAGTGATCGTCGTCGTTCGCCGCAATAAGGTGGCAAATACTTAGCCTCCTGCAGACAGATTAATCCAACAGAACGCCTGAATAAATGTTCTAGACATCATTTATTTTTTACAATTAATGGATATATAGTACAATGTAGAACTTGTGTTGGATATGATATCCAATTCGTCCTTTTGCTATCGTGGGTATTCATTTTTTTTCACTGATAAAGCTACTCTTTATCATCTATTTTTATCTTGTTGCAACCTCGTCGTTCGCGCCTCCTGTGCCGTTCTTATTACCGCTGTTATATGCCTTGAGAACGGCCGGCTATGTACAACGTGGTCAAATAACGCGTGTTGCGTGATCCGACAAATTTATTACAAACTTTCTAAAACAATATTATGCTACCACAAAAATTGGTCTTTACGACGGAAGTATATTTCGTGTTCGTTAAATTAATTTGTAGCAGCAACAGCAGTCGTAGTACTAGTATAATTCTCGTGTTCTGTTGAAAACTATCCCAAAGAGTTTGAAAAATGAAGTTTACAATGAAAGCATTCCCGACAACGTCATGACCGGTGATTGAAATGATAGTGGTAGTGTATTGCTAGTAGAAGTGTTAGGAGTAGTGGCAAAATTGTAAGAGCAATTTTGCAAATTCGCCGCACGGGATTCCCACTGACTCACTGAAAACAGTGTATTCCTAAAAAAGCGTACGAAAGATGCAATATATCAGTCTTTCACGTACATAAGATCGTCCATGCGGTCACTGCGCGCACACACACATATATATATATATATATACATATTGTTTGTGTCGACAGCAGAAACAAGGAAAAATATCCAGCAAAAGTCACAGGACAGATAATAAGTTCTATATGCCAATAATGAAATTCTCACTGTGCTAGTCGAGGTCTTTCGTGCGATCGGCGAACCACGTAGATAAATTCCCATTGATCTCGCTCTGCCCAGTAGGCTTGCAACAATTATCTGTGGATGTATCGAATGCCCAGCGCTATACCTTATCGGACGATAAAACATACGGCTCGAAACAAAGGCGCGACATTTAGCTAATGGAACTAATGGAAAGAGATAAGCATCAAAATAGTCATCCGTTTGTGACAGTTTGGCAATATTCCCTTCTTTTGCACGATTCGCAATCACAAAAAGAATCGTTCTCATATGAATATTACTTTTGGAAAATTAATCTAGCAGTGACCTTACCCAGTACTGGCAAGCGCTTCACGTTTTGGCTCTACGATAATAGGGTTCCCTTACTTTCGCTTGATAAGAACTACTGTCCTTTTCTTGGCAGTGTCCTACCCTTACCACTCTTACGTTCTGGCTACATTCGGTCAATAAGAAGCAGAGAATTCTGAGCACTGCCCCACTGTAATGAGAATATATATATATATATATATATATATATAGCGTGCTTATCTTAGTAGCTTAATGTTAACATGTAAATGTAACCTTTTCACACGACCGCTCGGCAAAAACCGACGCAGATCAAAATCACAGTACAAACTACTTGTAGATATATGAGACCCGCCCCCCGACTGCCCCGTCCCCACCTAATTAGTGTATACACCACCTCGCTGTACACATATTCGAATCATGAATGTATAATGAACAAACGCGCGCGCGTGAGGGAAGGCGAAAGACCTCTCCCTTGGCACCACTCCACTACCCCACATTCTGCGCCTCCCGGGAGACGCTCTCGACATGCAATATTTTGTCTGCTACGAATTTGGCTCACAGTTGCACATAACTAGCAGTGTAGGTAAAAGATAGTAACATATTTAGCAATCGTAGTAGTATTATTATATCAATAAAAGTTTATGGGGAGCAGTTTAGTGTATATCGGCGCTGCATGACGCAGAGCCGAGAAAGCTGGCCTGCCCATGCCAATGTCTGTTCCAGAAAGGAGGCAGCTCCCGATGCCTGATTCCGCTAAAAACTAATGACAATAACGAGATACGTGAGAGTTCAATAATTGTGTAATTCTCCTCCCGATAGCGAGGGGTGTTGAACGACGCATTATCATCGTCAAGTAAGGAGCATCATCAGAATGATGATGATGCTGATAATGAACGTAATAGTGGTTGTGGCGACGACGGCGGAGGAGGAGGCAGATGTGTTTATCTCCCCCGTTGCAACAGCAACGACTACTTCGAGGCTGCTGCTGCTGTCGGCGAGTGCGCGCAATGACGATTGGCGCAATTGGCGATGGAGTATAGGTGGGGGGTGAGCCGCTCGCAGTTGTCAGAGTCTGTGCCTGCGTCGACATGGCAAACATTACTGTTGACCATGGCAGAATCCGATGATCCGCAGTATCAGGCTGCATTGTTCGGTGCTCCGTGCAGCACGAACTTTCGCGCGTTTACGTTGTACAACGCGGCAAAAGCTTATTCCAACCTTCTCCCTCTTACTCTACATAGTCGAGTTCAGCAGCACATTACTGATCTCTAACTTCATCTTTTTCGCCCTGGACTCCTTTCTCGCATCCTTATGCGCTACAACCTGCTTCTGTAGAGCGCGACATTTCTCCTATAATTCAAAGACGCAATAGCAGCAACAAAAATTGTATGTAATCATTGCTGCCACTTTCATGTTTGCGGCCAAGGCGGGTTGTACGCAATGTTAAATATATATATATATATATATATATATATATATATATATATATGTATACGCACACGGTAAAAAACCGACACAGAAGTTGAAAGCGCTCGGGGCCAACGATCAAGTATTCCATGTGCACTATGTTCTCCATATGCAAAATGCATGTTTCGTCTCAATGAATATAGTTGTGAACTGGATTTCATACCACGAAGGCTGGCCACATATACCCGTTCAAAATACAAACGCGCTCTTGCACACGCATACAGAGAGTTAACTAAACTAGACTTAAGTAAGTAGCAGTTAAATATTCTCGGTAAACTAACCTGCATATCAGCGAGCTGCTCGGCGTGTCTCTTGTAGACATCCTGGAGTTTACTTCTCGCGTCCCGATCCTGCTTGGCCATATCGGCCTTAAGCTCACATATCTGTCGGTCCTTTGAGATCAGCAACCTGTCTTTCTCAGACAACTGTCGCTGTAAGCTCTGCACCTGATCGTTCAGTTTGGTTAGCGCTACCACGTGATCGGATGACGTCGGATCTGGGAATAAAAGAGGCTTCGACGGCTTTACTTCTTTGACCTCCTTCTTTTCCTCCTCGACCGGGATCTGAAATATGCCACGTTCACATACATGCCAGACATAGAAAAGTTACAAGCAACAGGAAGGTTAGTCCCTTTAGTTCTCTTCATGCAAACTGTTTAATCGCGAGTCGCATGTTCAATCCCGGCACACAACACATAATGAATATGTGAACATATTGTTCCTTATACAACGCGGAAATTCGTAATACGAGTACATAATTGTTATTCCAAATATATTGATTCGAATACTCATTTAGCTCTATATATTCTGCAGACAGAATGAACAAAAACGCATTATTATTTATGCGATTGTAACACGATACGTAACGAAGATTCATAAAGTTCTGCTACTACTGCTATGCCTGAACTACTGCTATGCCTACACGTATACGTGCTGTTAGATAACATTATAGTATACATAGTAAAATAGCACCCACTACTAAGACGATACAAGAGATGCAGTTTTTATATACCTAATGTTATTACAACTAATTAACACTTAATTCTGCCGTCTTATATTTTTCTTAAACAAATACATTATTGTTAGAGTACCATCATGGCGTAATCTTAAGTACAGCAACAATATACATAGAAATGTAATCTAAGCCTCTTATGCTAAATATCCATTCAACAAAAATAGCTATGGTTATACCTAACAAAATTAAATGCTGGCTCTACAGTTGCTGTGATTTCGTAATTGTACCTTAGTGACGTCCGGACGAAGTTTTCTATCGCGGTGAAAATCTGGTGTTTTCTTTTCTTTTTCTTTAGGCCGTTTTCGGGTAGCAAATTAGCTGTTGGTGGAGCTGTAGGGCTGGTTCGGCTTGAGCTAGCCCGCATCCTAGATACATCGCAATGATAATATCGCATAACGTACTTAAGTTACGTATTGGAATACATGGCTCAGGCAGCACATTATAATTGTATGTGTCATACGAGGCAACGTATGACAAATACAATTATATTTGTATGTTTGTATATGTATATTTGTATTTGGATCGATAATATTAACTGAATAAACTGGTTAAACGTGGAAGAAACTAAATATGAACATAGAACAAATGGCCAAAATATAGTCCGACGTGTTTCAGAACTGAATGGTTAGAGAAGCCAACCAAAGTTCACACAATAGTGCCACGCAAAAACTATATAATCAACACTTCTATGTAGGCAAACGCCAATAACTTAATCTAGATACCGTATTGTCATACGGCAAATGTCATGGCCAAAGAGAGGACATAAATGAAGCTCACCTTGTCGGATCGGATATCCGGGCCTTGGCAAGCGTCCTTTTAAGCGAGACAGTGCACAGCCAGCAGAGCATCTTGCCCTCACGCTTCTGTGTTTCTGAGTCTTTTCTGTCGAACGCGCTCTTCTGCTTGCATTGCTCGCACTGAACGGGTGCGCCATATTTCTTCTCAGAGTTCGTGCATCTGGAACAGCCAATCGCGTTTTTTTCCCGTGGTGACCACAACAACAACAAGTAATAGATAGTTTAAGCTCGCTATATTCGCTACAGTTGCCTAAATGTTGACACTCACAAAAAAAATGCATACTTTAATGAAATACCTAGCGTTGAGGACGGCCCGATCAGATCATTTAAGTGTACCTTCCATACATCTGTCGTTGAGATGCTTCTCTTTCTTAATGCAGATAATGCGAATACCGAAAATAATTAATAATCAATTAGGAATCATGAAAGATAGAAAACAATTCAACCAAAATAGCATTGGTTTCCCATATATAAAAATGAAACGACTCTTATTCTCCCAATGAAAATGAGAGCGCTTATTATAATAATGATTAATAAAAAAAAAACTAAAAATAAAACGCGCGATTTAACAACAATACGTTTCATATATGCGATGCTTATTTTTCGATAAAGATAAAATTAAATAGCTCCTTTATTTGGAGCGTGGAGGCTGTAGATAACAAATGAGACAAGGTACATTCCCAGGCATAGTACACTTCTTTAATTTGTTTTGTCTGATATCGAAGCACTGTTGCAGCAATCCATACTTTTTAAGTTGACGTTATGCTGATTTATTGCGGCAAATATGTGAATGGCAAAACATTGGCGACAATGCCAAACAAACATCTAAAATGTAAGCGTTTCAAAAATATTCTCTGAAGTCCTTCCACCAGTTTTGTATATTTAGCTAGGTGGAACGGTGAACAGTACATGGGCTTAAAAACAACACGCAACCTATAGATGCGAATATTGATGCTAGGTCTAAATAAAAGCAACCGCAACTTTTACCTATGTGGAAATGACCGTCCATGATGAAACGATCTATGGTGAGGCCTGCACTAATCATGTGCTACAGTCAAGGTTCCGGTTACCATGGAAACGCAATTTGCAACAAAAAAATTGCATGTGGGAATATGTTTCTTCAATAATTGGGGTTTTCACGAAGAGTTGCGCTATTTCGATTTGGTTTTATTCGGGGGTCTCTATGACTCTCTTTCTAGTTTGTTTTCCCGTGATGCGCGCGAATTATGCGTGCTGTAAGCATCTTCGTCGCAAATAGAAAGTTGCTGAGATGTGTAACTCCCTATAGTAACATTCACTCGGTCAGTCGATCATGGTAGGCAAGCCATACGATATAGATTAGGTCGCAACTAATTCATATTGTCATGGTCCACCGATTTCGGGACCGACCGTTACTTTGACAAAAAACGTTGACTATCGACGTCCACATACGTACTCAATCGGAAGATAAGCATTTGCCAAACATTTAACTATGACTGAGGTATCATAAACATTGTCGTAGAGGTGACGGGTAACCCGATATTCTGACAAAGAATCTAAGCGGAAACCTGGTACTTGTGCTTAGCTGCACAAGCTGGAATGTGTGGTATGCTCGATATGGCTCGATACACTACCTGTTTAGAATAGCGTCATGAGATTCCAGTTCAACAACAATGCTAAAGCTAGTGTACTTCGTGTTCGTCCCGATATAAACCAAACAGAAAAAGAAACAGGTTAACTAAGCACCATATTACCCCGCTTCACATTTATTCATCGTACCTACTAGCATATAACGCCAATTAATTTTATTATTTATTAAAAAATATTGAACAATGAAGGAGTATACTTTTACACATAAACAATGTAAGATGAAGGAGCATACCTTTACGCATAAACAATGTATGTATTGAATGAGCGGTTTACACGCTCACATTATTTTTATTATATTTTAGGTTACAAAGGTTACACATATATAACTCTACCCTATCGTAGTAGTATGTAGTAGGAGTATAGCAAGTAGTACTCAATCCCTAGGCGAATGTTGCGTTTATGATTTTTTTCAGGAACAAACTAGCACTCTTAACAAGACATATAATAGCTGTTTTTTAATCGACACTGCAACGTTTCAGAGACCCCGCTGAATGAAAACAGTTATCTGACCGATCTCCGGTCAGCTTTAAGGCATCTGACCGTTGCGTGAACAAAAGGCCAATTTAGCATTACCACTGATGGCAGGCTGTCAATAGACTAAAAGTCAAATGAGAGTGAAAACATCAAGTCAGACAGGAAGGAATAATTCCGAAATGCATATTAGCTTAACATAAATGAATTTCGTAACATAACACCAGATGAAGCCGAATGGCGACAAATATGCTAAAATCGTGTACTCATAAAATAAACTTTTATGAATTGAATATGTGTGAGTTGAATCAATGTCCTGTTTGTGTGGCGATATACCACACAAACCGGACATTGATTCGCTTCAAATTGAGATTTTCGTTGAAATTTTGGATTATTTCATTTAATATGAAAAAAGTGTAAGACATTACATTGATAAAATAGCACTAGTCGACGGTAACCTCAGAATATTTTGATTTATGGTATGTTTGTTAACATCTAGGATAATTTATGACAAACAATAGGGAGAAACGCATTCGCCCTGCCGTACGCCGGACAAATGAATATTTACGAAGTATGTTGTTTCAGTGTGACCTCCCAACATCCTAGATATGCCTCGAGTAGGTAATAACCGATAATGTCTTGAGAAGGAAATAACCTCCAGTGAGCTACCACCTACTTGCTCAATTATAAAAGAGGGTATGGAATATTAAGACACCAAACGGCAATTTTTCACATTGTCCTTAGGACGATTTCCTTGTGACCAGAAACGAAAACGCTCTGTGTAAAATCGGGGACATCATCATTATCCGTTAGACAGCATGGCATGATAAAAATGCCATACTTAACAAATTTGACAAAGTCATCCAGATACGTTATGTCTTGTATCGCAAGAGCGGTCGTGTTGGACTGACAGAAGGACTTAAGGACTGACAGAACCCACATCCCTAGAGGCCTCTATCTGAGTAACAAAAGCATAAAAGAGTCTCAGAAATGTTGTTTTGATTCGATGAAAGTGTGGAGTATTTTATAGTCTGTAGTTTTGGACACTCTGTTGGTCCTGCCAGGGGAGTTCCAATTGCAGGCGGCAAAACTATACTCGAGGCAAGCGTTGCAATTTATAAGATTCCCGAGGAAACACATTATTCAGAAAATGCCAGCAAATATTGCAGTAAAGTTGTTCAGGACTGGTCACGGGAACGTTAGCACAATAAAATGTAGGGCATTAAGAACTATTGACAACATATAAACAGATGTATATAAGGATATTTATGCACAGTCAGTCAACAGCCTACCTTTGACATTTGTTTCCGATGAACGCAGCAATGAGGTTACAGTAGTCGCATGATCGTGGTTTTCCAAATTGTCTCACGTTGTTTTCACATTTCGTACAAATGGAGCCCTTCCTGCTAAGGCAGCAATGGAATAAACACACGCAAATTACAAACTAATAGCTACTAATAAACAGCTCTAGATAACTAAAGTTATATATATATATATATAACTTTTTACTCGTCGTCTTTTTAGCAATTTCTTGTTTGATATACATATATCCGATGGCCGAGGCAAATTTGTATTTCATGTCCTTGGTGTACAAGGTGTATGTACGTATTGTATGTATGAATGTATATACATTTCTTTATATTAGGTGGATCAAATGGTTCATGGCATCGCCCGTCTACAATTTCAAAAACTCATGCCGCCAACAGCGCCGAAGAGAGAGACATTCTTCGAAAGAAGCAAGAAGAAGTATGACGTGGATAGCTTTGGAAATTTATTTGTAGCAGGTGGCGCAACTGTAGCATATGACAATGTGACCCTCCAGTGATAATGGAGCAGAACGAGTACCGTGCTGTCATTAAACATTTTTGAAGGCTTTATTACCACGGAACGTAAACCAAATTAGATGCAGTTATGGAACTAATGCATCGGCGTACAGTTCCATTGCCGAATTGGTTGCCTCATTTAAAAGATGTGTTATGGACCCCGAGAATGCACCACGTTCTGGACGGCTGAAAACAGCGTCGGGTGAGAAAAATGTGCTAGAAGTCTATAAATGCGTGATCAATGACCATTGATTGAAGCGTTTACGCATGGAAAGTTGAAGCAAGGTGGCTAGAGCAAATGCTAACTCGCAAGCCAGTTTTAGGAAAGCAATTTGGAACATTTGACATGCAATTTGTATGACTTTTTGGGCCGATTCGTAACCGCCGATTAAGCGCGGATCCATCACTCCAGAACGGGTGCCACCGGGAAGTGGACCGCACGCGGGAAAATGCCTCCCACAAGGGTAAAAGGCACATCTTCATCGGGAAGGTTTTCACGACCGTTTTCTGGGATACAAAACATACTCTAATATCTGACTACCTTTCTGCAGAAATAGCGACATCTGGGGAGTACTACGCAATGCTCTTGGACCAGCTGAAGGATAACCTATTAACACTATGGCCCGCGATGCGCAGATTGTGCTGGTTCACCATGACAATGCATCCGCCCGCAGATCTCTTTTTGCCATGCCCAAATTACGCGAACTAAAGTTCCCAATTGTCGAACATCCCCCTGTCTTCTTCGAACTTGGTTCCGTGCGACTATTATATGTCTGGAAACGTCAAGAAGTATCTCTCCGAAAAGTAGAATCAGAGCAATAATGAAGTAATCGTTGCACTAGACGTCTTGAGCTTCGGGGGAACTATACTGAATAATAAAAGGTACATGATCTTTGTCCGTCTTTTGCTTGTATTTCATATTACGAACTTTTTGGTTCTCCTAGTATATATGAATTAATATATACGTATATGTATGTATATATAAGAATGTATATTCATATATGTATGCATGGTATACATATAAATAATGTTTATACAACCCCTCCGGCTGGAAATCTGCTCTGCAATATATACACTTGACATTTGCTTGCCGACAGCTCTGAAATGAAGCAGGAACCAGACCAAACGAAACAATGCTTAATGAAATGTTTCATTTAAAATTCAAGTTCATTCGTACGTTAGTTGCATGCTGCATAACCACAATGAATCTTGGCGGAAAATAGTCATAATATAATCAAACTTGTAATAAAGCCTGTCAAGTGAAAAGCTAACCGTGTGCAAAAGTGTACATACGTACAATCGGGTAACACTAGAAGCCAGACCTGTAATGTCAAAGACTATCAAAATATCTTTTGTAGAAGTATCGTAGAAATATTACTATAACCTGGAATATATTTCAGCTTTACATCACCTCTACTTAAACGTACTTTTTTCTGCTATAAATTAACTTAAAACGAACAAAGCCAGCAAGACAAATATATATATGCATTTTATTACAATTACCTATATATACAATGGGACGAATAGTGGCCTCAAATAATTAAAATACTGCCCAAAAGCCAAACAAATTCGGCGCTCTTCGTTTAGCCCTAAATGTATTGCTATTGCGCAAGGGGGCCAGTAAAAAAGTGTAAGTACACATATGGTTTCGCTAAACGCGTTCCGGGCAGTACCAAGGTTTAAGGTAAGAAAGAAAATTCTGTGGCAAAACGCACCTCCCAAAATAAACTAAAATAAGTCGCAGTTGTAAACTTCGTAGACGAATTGAGTTCTTCAAGATCTGATGCTGACCTGAGGATATGATGCCTGAAGAAATTCGCTACGCCTTAAAATAAAACTCAACTTAAAAATTACAAACCAAAAACTCGTAGAGGAACTTTTAGTTAATTTTGCTACCTTAGCCAGAACATTCAATAAATTCAAAAACTAAGGGCTGGACAAGAGTTCTTCTAACACCTAGTGGTACCAATACACTGAGCCCTTAAACGCATACATTTTATTGCCTGCGAGTATATGCTCAAAGATGAGTGGCTAGCGGTTTCCATCAAGGCTTCGCAGGCGTTGCAGTTTTGGCGCCCATATCGTTCGGTGTCCAGAGGCCTACGTAGATTTAGTGGAGTTTCGAAAAAAAAACTAGTGAGACGGCGACACAAAAAAATTTAATTAAATTCGTCCCTCAATACATGCGTGTGCCATCATTTCGAGGATACAAGTTGAAGATGTCGTGAGCTTTGCTCCTTAGCGATTCGTGTAATGATCGTTTTTCGCCGACACAAGTCCGCAAAAGAAGGCCAATCACGCAGAAAAAAACACACTCGAAGCAGAATTTTCAAATAGATGCATAGCGTCGCCTCGGCGAGCGGAACAGTGTTCGCCATTATGTGCCATTACCACAGCGTAGAATGACGCGGCTGTAAGGCGTCAACCTAAT